>JARFIW010000678.1:2112058-2543833 GCA_036346225.1 Platerodrilus igneus | reverse complement strand
GTGGAAGGTACCTATGGGCTAAAGATTATTCTGCAATTTACCGCTAGTTGATACAAGCCCGTTTAGGAGATATTCATTTTTATTATGACGGGGTATTTAACTCCCCCCTCTTCCCCTTTCAAATCGCCTGATATTTTTGTGGAAGGTACCTATGGGCCTAAGGATTATTCTGCAATTTACCGCTAGTTGATACAATGCCCGTTTAGGAGATATTCATTTTTATTATGGGGTATTTAACTCCCCCTTCTTCCCCTTTCAAATCGCCTGATATTTTTGTGGAAGGTACCTATGGGCCTAAGGATTATTCTGCAATTTACCGCTAGTTGATACAAGCCCGTTTAGGAGATATTCATTTTTATTATGACGGGGTATTTAACTACCCCTCTTCCCCTTTCAAATCGCCTGATATTTTTGTGGAAGGTACCTATGGGCCTAAGGATTATTCTGCAATTTACCGCTAGTTGATACAATGCCCGTTTAGGAGATATTCATTTTTATTATGACGGGGTATTTAACTACCCCTCTTCCCCTTTCAAATCGCCTGATATTTTTGTGGAAGGTACCTATGGGCCTAAAGGATTATTCTGCAATTTACCGCTAGTTGATACAATGCACCGTTTAGGAGATATTCATTTTTATTATGACGGGTATTTAACTACCTCTTCCCCTTTCAAATCGCCTGATATTTTTGTGGAAGGTACCTATGGGCCTAAGGATTATTCTGCAATTTACCGCTAGTTGATACAATGCTCCGTTTAGGAGATATTCATTTTTATTATGGGGTATTTAACTACCCCTCTTCCCCTTTCAAATCGCCTGATATTTTTGTGGAAGGTACCTATGGGCCTAAGGATTATTCTGCAATTTACCGCTAGTTGATACAACGTACCGTTTAGGAGATATTCATTTTTATTATGACGGGGTATTTAACCCCCTCTTCCCCTTTCAAATCGCCTGATATTTTTGTGGAAGGTACCTATGGGCCTAAGGATTATTCTGCAATTTACCGCTAGTTGATACAAGCCCGTTTAGGAGATATTCATTTTTATATGACGGGGTATTTAACTACCCCTTTCCCCCTTTCAAATCGCCTGATATTTTTGTGAAAGGTACCTATGGGCCTAAGGATTATTCTGCAATTTACCGCTAGTTGATACAACGACCGTTTAGGAGATATTCATTTTTTATTTGAGGGGTATTTAACTACCCCCTTCCCCTTTCAAATCGCCTGATATTTTTGTTAAAGGTACCTATGGGCCTAAGGATTATTCTGCAATTTACCGCTAGTTGATACAACGACCGTTTAGGAGATATTCATTTTTATTTGGGGGTATTTAACTACCCCCTTCTTCCCCTTTCAAATCGCCTGATATTTTTGTGGAAGGTACCTATGGGCCTAAGGATTATTCTGCAATTTACCGCTAGTTGATACAACCCCGTTTAGGAGATATTCATTTTTATTATGACGGGGTATTTAACTCCCTCCTCTTCCCCTTTCAAATCGCCTGATATTTTTGGGAAGGTACCTATGGGCTAAGATTATTCTGCAATTTACCGCTAGTTGATACAATGCCCGTTTAGGAGATATTCATTTTTAGTATGACGGGTATTTAACTACCCCTCTCTTCCCTTTCAAATCGCCTGATATTTTTGTGGAAGGTACCTATGGGCCTAAGGATTATTCTGCAATTTACCGCTAGTTGATACAACGTACCGTTTAGGAGATATTCATTTTTTATTATGACGGGGTATTTAACTCCCCTCTTCCCCTTTCAAATCGCCTGATATTTTTGTGGAAGGTACCTATGGGGCTAAGGATTATTCTGCAATTTACCGCTAGTTGATACAATGCTCCGTTTAGGAGATATTCATTTTTATATGACGGGGTATTTAACTACCCTCTTCCCCTTTCAAATCGCCTGATATTTTTGTGGAAAGGTACCTATGGGCCTAAGGATTATTCTGCAATTTACCGCTAGTTGATACAACGTACCGTTTAGGAGATATTCATTTTTTATTATGACGGGGTATTTTACTACCCCCCTCTTCCCCTTTCAAATCGCCTGATATTTTTGTTAAAGGTACCTATGGGGCTAAGGATTATTCTGCAATTTACCGCTAGTTGATACAACGGACCGTTTAGGAGATATTCATTTTTTATTATGACGGGGTATTTAACTACCCCTCTTCCCTTTCAAATCGCCTGATATTTTTGGGAAGGTACCTATGGAGCTAAAGATTATTCTGCAATTTACCGCTAGTTGATACAATGCCCGTTTAGAAATATTCATTTTTAGTATGACGGGTATTTAACTACCCCCTCTCTTCCCCTTTCAAATCGCCTGATATTTTTGTGAAAGGTACCTATGGGCCTAAGGATTATTCTGCAATTTACCGCTAGTTGATACAACGGACCGTTTAGGAGATATTCATTTTTTATTATGACGGGGTATTTAACTACCCCCCTCTTCCCCTTTCAAATCGCCTGATATTTTTGTGGAAGGTACCTATGGGGCTAAGGATTATTCTGCAATTTACCGCTAGTTGATACAAGCTCCGTTTAGAGATATTCATTTTTATTATGAGGGGTATTTAACTACCCCCTTCCCCTTTCAAATTGCCTGATATTTTTGTGAAGGTACCTATGGACCTAAGGATTATTCTGCAATTTACCGCTAGTTGATACAACGACCGTTTAGGAGATATTCATTTTTATTATGACGGGTATTTAACTCCCCCTTCTTCCCCTTTCAAATCGCCTGATATTTTTGTGGAAGGTACCTATGGGCCTAAGGATTATTCTGCAATTTACCGCTAGTTGATACAAGCACCGTTTAGGAGATATTCATTTTTATTATGACGGGGTATTTAACTACCCTCTTTCCCCTTTCAAATCGCCTGATATTTTTGTGGAAGGTACCTATGGGCCTAAGGATTATTCTGCAATTTACCGCTAGTTGATACAATGCTCCGTTTAGGAGATATTCATTTTTTATTATGACGGGGTATTTAACTACCTCCTCTTCCCCTTTCAAATCGCCTGATATTTTTGGGAAGGTACCTATGGAGCTAAAGGATTATTCTGCAATTTACCGCTAGTTGATACAATGCTCCGTTTAGGAGATATTCATATTTTATTTATGACGTGGTATTTAACTAACCTCAATCTTCCCCTTTCAAATCGCGTGATATTTTTGGGGAAGGTACCTATGGGGCTAAGGATTATTCTGCAATTTACCGCTAGTTGATACAAGCCCGTTTAGAGATATTCATTTTTTAGTATGACGGGTATTTAACTACCCCCTCTTCCCCTTTCAAATCGCCTGATATTTTTGTGGAAGGTACCTATGGGCCTAAGGATTATTCTGCAATTTACCGCAGTTGATACAATGCTCCGTTTAGGAGATATTCATTTTTATTATGACGGGGTATTTAACTACCCTCTTTCCCTTTCAAATCGCCTGATATTTTTGTGGAAGGTACCTATGGGCCTAAGGATTATTCTGCAATTTACCGCTAGTTGATACAATGCTCCGTTTAGGAGATATTCATTTTTATTATGACGGGGTATTTAACTACCCCCTCTTCCCTTTCAAATCGCCTGATATTTTTGTGGAAAGGTACCTATGGAGCCTAAAGATTATTCTGCAATTTACCGCTAGTTGATACAATGCTCCGTTTAGGAGATATTCATTTTTTAGTATGACGGGGTATTTAACTACCCCCCCTCTTCCCCTTTCAAATCGCCTGATATTTTTGTGGAAGGTACCTATGGGGCTAAGGATTATTCTGCAATTTACCGCTAGTTGATACAATGCTCCGTTTATGAGATATTCATTTTTTAGTATGACGGGGTATTTAACTACCCCCTTTCTTCCCCTTTCAAATCGCCTGATATTTTTGTGGAAGGTACCTATGGGCCTAAGGATTATTTTGCAATTTACCGCTAGTTGATACAATGCTCCGTTTAGGAGATATTCATTTTTTATTATGACGGGGTATTTAACTACCCCTCTCTTCCCCTTTCAAATCGCCTGATATTTTTGTGGAAGGTACCTATGGGCCTAAGGATTATTCTGCAATTTACCGCTAGTTGATACAATGCTCCGTTTAGGAGATATTCATTTTTTATTATGACGGGGTATTTAACTACCCTCCCTCTTCCCCTTTCAAATCGCCTGATATTTTTGGGGAAGGTACCTATGGGGCTAAGGATTATTCTGCAATTTACCGCTAGTTGATACAATGCTCCGTTCAGGAGATATTCATTTTTTATTATGACGGGGTATTTAACTACCCTCCCTCTTCCCCTTTCAAATCGCCTGATATTTTTGGGGAAGGTACCTATGGAGCTAAAGATTATTCTGCAATTTACCGCTAGTTGATACAATGCTCCGTTTAGGAGATATTCATTTTTTATTATGACGGGGTATTTAACTACCCCCTCTTCCCCTTTCAAATCGCCTGATATTTTTGTGGAAGGTACCTATGGGCCTAAGGATTATTCTGCAATTTACCGCTAGTTGATACAATGCTCCGTTCAGGAGATATTCATTTTTTATTATGACGGGGTATTTAACTACCCTCCCTCTTCCCCTTTCAAATCGCCTGATATTTTTGGGGAAGGTACCTATGGAGCTAAAGATTATTCTGCAATTTACCGCTAGTTGATACAATGCTCCGTTTAGGAGATATTCATTTTTTATTATGACGGGGTATTTAACTACCCCCTCTTCCCCTTTCAAATCGCCTGATATTTTTGTGGAAGGTACCTATGGGGCTAAGGATTATTCTGCAATTTACCGCTAGTTGATACAATGCTCCGTTTATGAGATATTCATTTTTTAGTATGACGGGGTATTTAACTACCCCCTTTCTTCCCCTTTCAAATCGCCTGATATTTTTGTGGAAGGTACCTATGGGCCTAAGGATTATTCTGCAATTTACCGCTAGTTGATACAACGTACCGTTTAGGAGATATTCATTTTTTATTATGACGGGGTATTTAACTACCCCCCCTCTTCCCCTTTCAAATCGCCTGATATTTTTGTGGAAGGTACCTATGGGCCTAAGGATTATTCTGCAATTTACCGCTAGTTGATACAACGGACCGTTTAGGAGATATTCATTTTTTATTATGACGGGGTATTTAACTACCCCCTCTCTTCCCCTTTCAAATCGCCTGATATTTTTGTGGAAGGTACCTATGGGGCTAAGGATTATTCTGCAATTTACCGCTAGTTGATACAATGCTCCGTTTAGGAGATATTCATTTTTAGTATGACGGGGTATTTAACTACCCCTCTTTCCCCTTTCAAATCGCCTGATATTTTTGTTAAAGGTACCTATGGGCCTAAGGATTATTCTGCAATTTACCGCTAGTTGATACAACGTACCGTTTAGGAGATATTCGTTTTTTATTATGACGGGGTATTTAACTACTCTGTCTCTTCCCCTTTCAAATCGCCTGATATTTTTGTGGAAGGTACCTATGGGCCTAAGGATTATTCTGCAATTTACCGCTAGTTGATACAATACTCCGTTTAGGAGATATTCATTTTTTATTATGACGGGGTATTTAACTACCCTCCCTCTTCCCCTTTCAAATCGCCTGATATTTTTGGGGAAGGTACCTATGGAGCTAAAGATTATTCTGCAATTTACCGCTAGTTGATACAATGCTCCGTTTAGGAGATATTCATTTTTTAGTATGACGGGGTATTTAACTACCCCCTCTCTTCCCCTTTCAAATCGCCTGATATTTTTGTGAAAGGTACCTATGGGCCTAAGGATTATTCTGCAATTTACCGCTAGTTGATACAACGTACCGTTTAGGAGATATTCATTTTTTATTATGACGGGGTATTTAACTCCCCCCCTCTTCCCCTTTCAAATCGCCTGATATTTTTGTGGAAGGTACCTATGGGCCTAAGGATTATTCTGCAATTTACCGCTAGTTGATACAATGCTCCGTTTAGGAGATATTCATTTTTTATTATGACGGGGTATATAACTACCCCTCTTCCCTTTCAAATTGCCTGATATTTTTGTGGAAGGTACCTATGGGCCTAAGGATTATTCTGCAATTTACCGCTAGTTGATACAATGCTCCGTTCAGGAGATATTCATTTTTTATTATGACGGGGTATTTAACTACCCTCCCTCTTCCCCTTTCAAATCGCCTGATATTTTTGGGGAAGGTACCTATGGAGCTAAAGATTATTCTGCAATTTACCGCTAGTTGATACAATGCTCCGTTTAGGAGATATTCATTTTTTAGTATGACGGGGTATTTAACTACCCCCTCTCTTCCCCTTTCAAATCGCCTGATATTTTTGTGGAAGGTACCTATGGGCCTAAGGATTATTCTGCAATTTACCGCTAGTTGATACAAACGTACCGTTTAGGAGATATTCATTTTTTATTATGACGGGGTATTTAACTCCCCCCCTCTTCCCCTTTCAAATCGCCTGATATTTTTGTGGAAGGTACCTATGGGCCTAAGGATTATTCTGCAATTTACCGCTAGTTGATACAATGCTCCGTTTAGGAGATATTCATTTTTTAGTATGACGGGGTATTTAACTACCCCCCCTCTTCCCTTTCAAATCGCCTGATATTTTTGTGGAAGGTACCTATGGGGCTAAGGATTATTCTGCAATTTACCGCTAGTTGATACAATGCTCCGTTTAGGAGATATTCATTTTTAGTATGACGGGTATTTAACTACCCCTCTCTTCCCCTTTCAAATCGCCTGATATTTTTGTGAAAGGTACCTATGGGCCTAAGGGTTATTCTGCAATTTACCGCTAGTTGATACAACGTACCGTTTAGGAGATATTCATTTTTTATTATGACGGGGTATTTAACTACCCCCCTTCTTCCCCTTTCAAATCGCCTGATATTTTTGTGGAAGGTACCTATGGACCTAAGGATTATTCTGCAATTTACCGCTAGTTGATACAATGCTCCGTTTAGGAGATATTCATTTTTTATTATGACGGGGTATTTAACTACCCCCCCCCTCTTCCCCTTTCAAATTGCCTGATATTTTTGTGGAAGGTACCTATGAACCTAAGGATTATTCTGCAATTTACCGCTAGTTGATACAACGTACCGTTTAGGAGATATTCATTTTTTATTATGACGGGGTATTTAACTCCCCCCCTCTTCCCCTTTCAAATCGCCTGATATTTTTGTGGAAGGTACCTATGGGCCTAAGGATTATTCTGCAATTTACCGCTAGTTGATACAATGCTCCGTTTAGGAGATATTCATTTTTTATTATGACGGGGTATTTAACTACTCCCTCTCTTCCCCTTTCAAATCGCCTGATATTTTTGTGGAAGGTACCTATGGGCCTAAGGATTATTCTGCAATTTACCGCTAGTTGATACAATGCACCGTTTAGGAGATATTCATTTTTATTATGACGGGGTATTTAACTACCCTCCTCTTCCCTTTCAAATCGCCTGATATTTTTGTGGAAGGTACCTATGGGGCTAAGGATTATTCTGCAATTTACCGCTAGTTGATACAATGCTCCGTTTATGAGATATTCATTTTTTAGTATGACGGGGTATTTAACTACCCCCTTTCTTCCCCTTTCAAATCGCCTGATATTTTTGTGGAAGGTACCTATGGGCCTAAGGATTATTTTGCAATTTACCGCATGTTGATACAATGCTCCGTTTAGGAGATATTCATTTTTTATTATGACGGGGTATTTAACTACTCCCTCTCTTCCCCTTTCAAATCGCCTGATATTTTTGTGGAAGGTACCTATGGGCCTAAGGATTATTCTGCAATTTACCGCTAGTTGATACAATGCTCCGTTCAGGAGATATTCATTTTTATTATGACGGGTATTTAACTACCCTCCTCTTCCCTTTCAAATCGCCTGATATTTTTGGGGAAAGTACCTATGGAGCTAAAGATTATTCTGCAATTTACCGCTAGTTGATACAATGCTCCGTTTAGGAGATATTCATTTTTTATTATGACGGGGTATTTAACTACCCCCTCTTCCCCTTTCAAATCGCCTGATATTTTTGTGGAAGGTACCTATGGGGCTAAGGATTATTCTGCAATTTACCGCTAGTTGATACAATGCTCCGTTTATGAGATATTCATTTTTTAGTATGACGGGGTATTTAACTGCCCCCTTTCTTCCCCTTTCAAATCGCCTGATATTTTTGTGGAAGGTACCTATGGGCCTAAGGATTATTTTGCAATTTACCGCTAGTTGATACAATGCTCCGTTTAGGAGATATTCATTTTTTATTATGACGGGGTATTTAACTACTCCCTCTCTTCCCCTTTCAAATCGCCTGATATTTTTGTGGAAGGTACCTATGGGCCTAAGGATTATTCTGCAATTTACCGCTAGTTGATACAATGCTCCGTTCAGGAGATATTCATTTTTTATTATGACGGGGTATTTAACTACCCTCCCTCTTCCCCTTTCAAATCGCCTGATATTTTTGGGGAAGGTACCTATGGAGCTAAAGATTATTCTGCAATTTACCGCTAGTTGATACAATGCTCCGTTTAGGAGATATTCATTTTTTATTATGACGGGGTATTTAACTACCCCCTCTTCCCCTTTCAAATCGCCTGATATTTTTGTGGAAGGTACCTATGGGCCTAAGGATTATTTTGCAATTTACCGCTAGTTGATACAATGCTCCGTTGAGGAGATATTCATTTTTTATTATGACGGGGTATTTAACTACCCCCTCTCTTCCCCTTTCAAATCGCCTGATATTTTTGTGGAAGGTACCTATGGGCCTAAGGATTATTCTGCAATTTACCGCTAGTTGATACAATGCTCCGTTTAGGAGATATTCATTTTTTATTATGACGGGGTATTTAACTACCCTCCCTCTTCCCCTTTCAAATCGCCTGATATTTTTGGGGAAGGTACCTATGGAGCTAAAGATTATTCTGCAATTTACCGCTAGTTGATACAATGCTCCGTTTAGGAGATATTCATTTTTTAGTATGACGGGGTATTTAACTACCCCCCCTCTTCCCCTTTCAAATCGCCTGATATTTTTGTGGAAGGTACCTATGGGCTAAGGATTATTCTGCAATTTACCGCTAGTTGATACAATGCTCCGTTTAGGAGATATTCATTTTTTAGTATGACGGGGTATTTAACTACCCCCTCTCTTCCCCTTTCAAATCGCCTGATATTTTTGGGGAAGGTACCTATGGGCCTAAGGATTATTCTGCAATTTACCGCTAGTTGATACAATGCTCCGTTTAGGAGATATTCATTTTTTATTATGACGGGGTATTTAACTACCGCCCCTCTTCCCCTTTCAAATCGCCTGATATTTTTGTGGAAGGTACCTATGGGGCTAAGGATTATTCTGCAATTTACCGCTAGTTGATACAATGCCCCGTTTAGGAGATATTCATTTTTATTATGACGGGTATTTAACTACCCCCTCTTCCCCTTTCAAATCGCCTGATATTTTTGGGGAAGGTACCTATGGAGCTAAAGATTATTCTGCAATTTACCGCTAGTTGATACAATGCTCCGTTTAGGAGATATTCATTTTTTAGTATGACGGGGTATTTAACTACCCCCTCTTCCCCTTTCAAATCGCCTGATATTTTTGTGGAAGGTACCTATGGGGCTAAGGATTATTCTGCAATTTACCGCTAGTTGATACAATGCTCCGTTTAGGAGATATTCATTTTTTATTATGACGGGGTATTTAACTACCCTCCCTCTTCCCCTTTTAAATCTCATGTAATTTTTGTGGAAGGTACCTATGGGCCTAAGGATTATTCTGCAATTTACCGCTAGTTGATACAACGTACCGTTTAGGAGATATTCATTTTTTATTATGACGGGGTATTTAACTACCCCCCCTCTTCCCCTTTCAAATCGCCTGATATTTTTGTGGAAGGTACCTATGGGCCTAAGGATTATTCTGCAATTTACCGCTAGTTGATACAACGGACCGTTTAGGAGATATTCATTTTTTATTATGACGGGGTATTTAACTACCCCTCTTCCCCTTTCAAATCGCCTGATATTTTTGTGGAAGGTACCTATGGGCCTTAAGGATTATTCTGCAATTTACCGCTAGTTGATACAACGGACCGTTTAGGAGATATTCATTTTTTAGTATGACGGGGTATTTAACTACCCCCTCTCTTCCCCTTTTAAATCTCATGTAATTTTTGTGGAAGGTACCTATGGGCCTAAGGATTATTCTGCAATTTACCGCTAGTTGATACAACGTACCGTTTAGGAGATATTCATTTTTTATTATGACGGGGTATTTAACTACCCCCTCTCTTCCCCTTTCAAATCGCCTGATATTTTTGTGGAAGGTACCTATGGGCCTAAGGATTATTCTGCAATTTACCGCTAGTTGATACAACGTACCGTTTAGGAGATATTCATTTTTTATTATGACGGGGTATTTAACTACCCCCCCTCTTCCCCTTTCAAATCGCCTGATATTTTTGTGGAAGGTACCTATGGGCCTAAGGATTATTCTGCAATTTACCGCTAGTTGATACAACGGACCGTTTAGGAGATATTCATTTTTTATTATGACGGGGTATTTAACTACCCCCCTCTTCCCCTTTCAAATCGCCTGATATTTTTGTGGAAGGTACCTATGGGGCTAAGGATTATTCTGCAATTTACCGCTAGTTGATACAATGCTCCGTTTAGGAGATATTCATTTTTAGTATGACGGGTATTTAACTACCCCTCTTCCCCTTTCAAATCGCCTGATATTTTTGTGGAAGATACCTATGGGCCTAAGGATTATTCTGCAATTTACCGCTAGTTGATACAACGTACCGTTTAGGAGATATTCATTTTTTATTATGACGGGGTATTTAACTCCCCCCCTCTTCCCCTTTCAAATCGCCTGATATTTTTGTGGAAGGTACCTATGGGCCTAAGGATTATTCTGCAATTTACCGCTAGTTGATACAATGCTCCGTTTAGGAGATATTCATTTTTTAGTATGACGGGGTATTTAACTACCCCCCCTCTTCCCTTTTCAAATCGCCTGATATTTTTGTGGAAGGTACCTATGGGGCTAAGGATTATTCTGCAATTTACCGCTAGTTGATACAATGCTCCGTTTAGGAGATATTCATTTTTTAGTATGACGGGGTATTTAACTACCCCCTCTCTTCCCCTTTCAAATCGCCTGATATTTTTGTGAAAGGTACCTATGGGCCTAAGGATTATTCTGCAATTTACCGCTAGTTGATACAACGTACCGTTTAGGAGATATTCATTTTTTATTATGACGGGGTATTTAACTCCCCCCCTCTTCCCCTTTCAAATCGCCTGATATTTTTGTGGAAGGTACCTATGGGCCTAAGGATTATTCTGCAATTTACCGCTAGTTGATACAATGCTCCGTTTAGGAGATATTCATTTTTTATTATGACGGGGTATTTAACTACTCCCTCTCTTCCCCTTTCAAATCGCCTGATATTTTTGTGGAAGGTACCTATGGGCCTAAGGATTATTCTGCAATTTACCGCTAGTTGATACATTGCTCCGTTCAGGAGATATTCATTTTTTATTATGACGGGGTTTTTAACTACCCTCCCTCTTCCCCTTTCAAATCGCCTGATATTTTTGTGGAAGGTACCTATGGGCCTAAGGATTATTCTGCAATTTACCGCTAGTTGATACAAACGTACCGTTTAGGAGATATTCATTTTTTATTATGACGGGGTATTTAACTCCCCCCCTCTTCCCCTTTCAAATCGCCTGATATTTTTGTGGAAGGTACCTATGGGCCTAAGGATTATTCTGCAATTTACCGCTAGTTGATACAATGCTCCGTTTAGGAGATATTCATTTTTTAGTATGACGGGGTATTTAACTACCCCCTCTCTTCCCCTTTCAAATCGCCTGATATTTTTGTGGAAGGTACCTATGGGCCTAAGGATTATTCTGCAATTTACCGCTAGTTGATACAACGTACCGTTTAGGAGATATTCATTTTTTATTATGACGGGGTATTTAACTCCCCCCCTCTTCCCCTTTCAAATCGCCTGATATTTTTGTGGAAGGTACCTATGGGCCTAAGGATTATTCTGCAATTTACCGCTAGTTGATACAATGCTCCGTTTAGGAGATATTCATTTTTTAGTATGACGGGGTATTTAACTACCCCCTCTCTTCCCCTTTCAAATCGCCTGATATTTTTGTGAAAGGTACCTATGGGCCTAAGGATTATTCTGCAATTTACCGCTAGTTGATACAACGTACCGTTTAGGAGATATTCATTTTTTATTATGACGGGGTATTTTACTACCCCCCTCTTCCCCTTTCAAATCGCCTGATATTTTTGTTAAAGGTACCTATGGGCCTAAGGATTATTCTGCAATTTACCGCTAGTTGATACAACGTACCGTTTAGGAGATATTCATTTTTTATTATGACGGGGTATTTAACTACTCCCTCTCTTCCCCTTTCAAATCGCCTGATATTTTTGTGGAAGGTACCTATGGGCCTAAGGATTATTCTGCAATTTACCGCTAGTTGATACAATGCTCCGTTTAGGAGATATTCATTTTTTATTATGACGGGGTATTTAACTACCCTCCCTCTTCCCCTTTCAAATCGCCTGATATTTTTGGGGAAGGTACCTATGGAGCTAAAGATTATTCTGCAATTTACCGCTAGTTGATACAATGCTCCGTTTAGGAAATATTCATTTTTTAGTATGACGGGGTATTTAACTACCCCCTCTCTTCCCCTTTCAAATCGCCTGATATTTTTGTGAAAGGTACCTATGGGCCTAAGGATTATTCTGCAATTTACCGCTAGTTGATACAACGTACCGTTTAGGAGATATTCATTTTTTATTATGACGGGGTATTTAACTACCCCCCTTCTTCCCCTTTCAAATCGCCTGATATTTTTGTGGAAGGTACCTATGGACCTAAGGATTATTCTGCAATTTACCGCTAGTTGATACAATGCTCCGTTTAGGAGATATTCATTTTTTATTATGACGGGGTATTTAACTACCCCCTCTTCCCCTTTCAAATTGCCTGATATTTTTGTGGAAGGTACCTATGGACCTAAGGATTATTCTGCAATTTACCGCTAGTTGATACAACGCACCGTTTAGGAGATATTCATTTTTTATTATGACGGGGTATTTAACTACCCCCCTCTACCCCTTTCAAATCGCCTGATATTTTTGTGGAAGGTACCTATGGGCCTAAGGATTATTCTGCAATTTACCGCTAGTTGATACAACGCACCGTTTAGGAGAAATTCGTTTTTTATTACGATGGGGTATTTCACTACCACCCTTCGACCCCTTTCAAATCGTCTAATATTTTTATGTAAAGTTCCTATTTGTTCAAGGATTATTTTGCAATTTATGGCTAGTTGGTACCACGCACCGTTTGGCTGAAGAATGATTTTCCTGTTCCCATCTTGATGCAACCCTTGGTTTGGAAGTTGATTTTCTTTGTTATATTTAGAGATTAATGTACCCTGCGATTTTGTTTTCGTGTGGATTGTTTTAATGCGGCAGCTTTGTATTAGTTTTGGTGTTTTTTAACATTGTATCGATGGTAGAAGAACTTGATTTTAATTTTAAGTTTTTTCCATATAGGTATTGATTTGGTCCGCTGGAACTGGGCGGGATTAAAAATAAATGTGAATATGAATCTGAATGTAACTTCAGCCACATGCAATCACCGTGTGTCAGAATGTTCTAGAAATAAATGGAGATGTTTTGTTTGTAATCAATATGGTCATATTGCTAAAGACTGTAATAAAGCAGTGAAAAACCTTACAGCAGATGGCAACCTTAATGTGCAGATTGTTTCCCAAGCAATAGAAACAGTTGTTGTAAGTTTAGGAATAAATGGAATTCCCATAAATTTCGAAGTTGATTGCGGATCAGCAGTTACGTTGATACCAAATTTTTGTACATAAAATTTTAAATCATGGTCATTAGGTAAGATTGAAAATTTAAAGTTAACAGCTGCTAATAGTGAGCCTATCGTAGTAATAGGTATGTTCAAACCTCAGGTATCTTATAATGATAATCATTTTAAGTTAACGTTAATAGTTACTAACAATCGATTGCAAAGACCCTTATTAGGTCGAGATTGGTTAGAAATGTTAAACCCTAGTTGGAGAAATTTGTTATTAAACTGTAACTTAGTTACTGACAAAAGTTCTATTGTTGAAATTTTAAAAAGTAAATTTCCAAAAGTTTTTAATGTTGAAAATTTTGTGCCTGTGGAATCTTTTGAAGTTAGCATAGCTACAAAAGATAATGCTCAACCAGTTTTTGAAAAAGCTTATAATGTTCCATACAGTTTAAAAGATAAAGTTACTACCGAAATTAACAATTTAGTTAAGCAAGGAATTATAAGTAAAGTTATGTCTGATTATAGCCCATGGGCCAGTCCGTTGGTATGTGTTACACGCAAGGATGGAAAGTTACGATTATGTGCAGATTTACGAAAAGTTAATCAGTGTATAGATATAGCGCAATATCCATTGCCCGTAGTCGAAGAATTGTTAAATTCTTTTCATGGCTGTGCTATTTTTTGTGAAATTGATTTACGTAATGCATATTTACAGATTAAAATTCATGATGCATCTAAAGAATTATTGACAGTCAATACTCATTTAGGTCTGTATCGCTGGAATCGATTATGTTTTGGTTTAGTCAGCGCCCCAGGTCTATTTCAATCAATAATGGATCAAATACTCGTAGGTTTGAGTTACACACGTTGTTATATTGATAATATAATCATAGGAGGTACTAATGTTAGTGAGTGTGAAACACGTTTGTTTCAAGTATTTACACGATTAAACCAATTTAATGTTAAAGTTAATATCGAAAAATCTCAGTTTTTTGTAAAAGTTTATCTTGTTTAGGTTATATGTTAAGCGAAAAAGGTATTTCACCTTGTAAAGATAAAATTACAGATATTCAAAATACACCCAGACCTGAAAATGTTAAACAGGTAAAGGCTTGGTTGGGTTTACTTACATTTTATCATAAATTTTTACCTAGAGAGTTACCAGTCATCTTACAACCGTTACATAATTGACTAGAAATGGTGTATCCTTTGAATGGACAAAGGATTGCCAAAAAGCGTTTGAAACAGGCAAACATTTATTGTCTGAACAAACCCTACTTATGCTGTACAATCCCACACTACCGTTAGTTGTGACTTGTGACACTAGTAGCGTTGGAGTTGGAGCAGTTTTAGCTCAGTTATAGTTGATGGAATAGAAAGACCTATTCTGTTTGCTTCCTCCACTCTATCTCCTACAGAAAGGGGATATAGCCAAATTGAAGGGGAAGCGTTAGCAATTGTTTTTGCTGTTAAAAAGTTTGCAAAATATTTAATCGGTAGACACTTTACTTTAGTCACCGATCACCAACCGTTACAAAATATTTTTAACCCTATGAAAAATATTCCACGAGTTACAGCGGCAAGATTGTAGCGTTGGACAATTTTACTGTCAGGTTTTAATTATTCTATAAAATATAAAAAGGGTAGTAACATCCCTAATGCTGATGCATTATCGAGGTTACCAGTTAATCAACCCACGTTAATTGATGATAGTCTAAATATTGAGTGTTTTTTTGTTGCTCAAAAGTTTGTTTCGTTTCGAGAGGTTGATGAAGCCACGGCTCATGACCCTATTTTACTGGAAGTTAAAAATTACATTGTTAAAGGATGGCCAAGGAAAGTTAAATACGAACTTAAACCATATTTTAAAGTTTGTACAGCACTATCAATTAAAAATAATTCGATTCTGTTTGGGAATAGAATAATTATACCCACAACGTTAAGAAGTAAAGTTATTAACCTACTTCATGAAGACCACACTGGTATTGTTCGTACAAAAATGTTAGCCAGATCAGTTTTATGGTGGCCGGGTCTTAATGACGATATAGACAAGATGGTTCGATCTTGTGAAAGTAGCCAACTTACCCAAAATGATAGTGAAAGGAAAGTTTACATTCCTATGTCCAAGTCTACACAAGCTTGGCAAAGAGTGCACATTGACTTTTTAGAAATACATCAAGGGAAATTTCTCTTACTAGTTGATGAGCACTCGAAGTGGTTAGAGTGTTGGGTTATGAAAAATACTACTGCTGAAGCAGTAATTGAAACATTAAGTCAAGCTTTTGCTTGCCACAAGAGGTGATATCCGATTGTGGACCTCCCTTTACCAGTTATGCCTTTAAATCATTTTTAGAAAGTTATAATATAAAAGCTGGGAATAGCCCCCCCTACCACCCTAGTTCTAATGGGTTGGCAGAACGTGGGGTGCAAACAATCAAAAGAATGTTACTACGGTCAGTAATTTCTAGTAGGAGCAATGATTCCTTGGAACTGAAACTACTAAAATGTTTATTTACATACCGTAATACACCGTGTACTGTTACAAAGCGCACTCCAGCTCAAATCATGTTTAATTATGTAGTTAGGACACCTTTGTCCATGATCTACCCTCAAGATAAATTTCATCCGTTGTCTTATAAGGATAATAAAGTGTTTTTTCGTTACATTGTAAATGAGAAAGTTCTTGTTAAAAATCCAAAAAAGGAGATAAGGAAATGGATACCAGGTAGGATTTTTGAAGTAATTAGTATACTTACCTACCTAGTCCGTTTAGAAAGTGGTGTAGTTTGTTTGGTTCATCGTAACCAAATGCGAAAAAGTTATTTAGGCGATAATAATCATCCTCCGTTGTGTCCCGGTTTTGAGGATGACTGGTCAAATTTAAAAGTTATGGTTGATAATTCGCCCAAACCTAATCCAGTACCTGTAGAGCTTAAACGCCCAATTAGAACCAAAACTGTACCTATTAGGTTTAAAGACTATTTGTAATTTATTTAAAAGGGAAAGGAGTGTTATGTATAGAGTGGGGAGAGCGCAAGCGACGGTTTTACGACAGTTCGTAAAACGAGGGCATTATGTTTAAGTGCATGATTAAGAATAGTTATGTGACCAGGCGTTGTACACTAAAGTTAATAAAGTTATTACAATTGTGTTTTTATTATTAATGGCTGTTAATTAATAATATCCCAAGTAATAACATAACAACCATAGACCAAGAAAAGGTAAATTTAGGCTTTCACCATAGGCTCATTTACTTTGGAATAAAAATGTTAAAGTGTAATAACTCACAAACAATTTAGATTGAAGAAAAGGGTGAAATGTTTTATTGTAAGTATAAAAGTGTGAATTTTGAGATTGTTTGAATTATTATTTATGTCATACGAATATAAGGGTGTATGTTTGTCCAAGGATTTTATTTTAATTTTGTATTTTGTTGTGTGTAATATAAAGGTGTTGAAAGAATGTGTAGCTGGGGTAAGTATATCATAGGACGTAGTGCTCAGCGCTAGCCCAGGAAGAACAAATTGGGAATGCAGTTAGAAGTAATTTGGTGGAGTCGGTTTTGAGTCCAGACAGATTCGTTAAAATAGTGGGACACGATTTTAGGCCTTCCTTTCAGGATAATCCAGAGAATAAGCACAGAAATTATGGCTCCCAACGGTAGGGCTCGAAAACATTCAGAATAAGCACAGAAATATATATATATATATATATATATATATATATATATATATATATATTTTCACTTCTTGACCTTCAAAATATATAAATATACTTTTCTTGGGTAGTAAGTCAAATTAAAATCACTAACTCAATCCATTTATTACTTCAAACGTTTCAACCCTAATTGCGGGTCTTTTTCAATGACATAGTTCTGTAAAAACATTACATTAAAAGTTTAAAAACTTAGCAGTATCATCCCACCTTTTAAATGGAAACGTACAACTTTTGATCATTCTTGCAAACTAAATGCCTATTTCAGTTACATATGCAAACAACTTTCTATTGGTCAATAACTTAAATTAAAAAGCTTAAATAATAAATTAAATATATACAATTAAAATCTCTCAAACAGATACATGTTTATTGTACAAGCCTTTAAAAATGTCTGTATGAAACTAGAAATAACTACTTCAGAAAACCAGAATTATTATATCTAAATTTACTCTAAATTACTATAAATTTGTTTTACAAATTATTCCTTTTGTATTAAATTGTGATAAATTTTGCTTACATTTTTAATGTCAGTCTTATCAATAACCGCTTCTGGATGTTTGGCAATAAAAATCATTTCAAGCAATTCCCGTTTTTTTTTATTAATTTCCGTTTTTATTATCACAGTTTTATCAAAATTAAACTTATGCCCAATTTCATTTGAATGTTTTGTTAAGGCTGTACAATTACCCTTATCATACTCCCTGTATGTTTGTTGTGGTTTGTTTAGCATTCCTCTTAAGCCTTTTTGGCTATGGAAAAAGGCAGTTGAGCCGGATCTCCTCCGTGTCGACTGTTGTTAAAACGTGCAATGTCAGGTGAAACGACACGAAGACACAAATTGTGAGTTAGGTGATACTGTACTTCCCATAAGGTGTCTGTGTTAAATTTTACAACTTTGCTACTCCTGTCCTGATGAGCCCCAATTAGGGCGAAACGCGTCGACAGGATGCCCTCGTGGCTGAATTTGAGTCACTTGCCAATAATTCCTTTTTACTTTGTTTAATTTAAGACTCACTAAACCTACTTTTCTCTTATATATATATATATATATATATATATATATATATATTAATACAGAAGAATAATCCACATTTGGAATGCAAATGAATGCTTGATATATATTAATAGTTATTAAGATGAATGAAAACCAACTTTGTATTTAAGTTGAATTATTTCAAATCGAACTAGTAATTGAAAACCACTAAAAGAACGTTCTTTAGTGGTTTTCAATTACTAGTTCGATTTGAAATGGTAATTCAACTTTAAATACAAAGTTGGGTTTTCATTTCATCTTAATAACTATTAATATATATATATATATATATATATATATATATAGCTGTGTTTCTCTCCCACTTTA
Source organism: Platerodrilus igneus (assembly GCA_036346225.1). NCBI lineage: Eukaryota > Metazoa > Arthropoda > Insecta > Coleoptera > Lycidae > Platerodrilus > Platerodrilus igneus. Next base: position 2,524,854 of record JARFIW010000678.1, on the reverse strand, counting down.
CGGGAACTAAGGTTTTCGAATCGAGCCCCAGCGTTGGGCCGTCATGTCTGCTGTGTATCCTACAAAAAGCCTCACCAGAGTAAAAAAAATATTCGAACCTCTCGAATTTTGCACCAAGATTTGCTGTGATTCTCGCTCTGTTGAATCTCTTCTGATAATCGCCTTTTTACTCTTTCCGCCTCGGCTGCTCACCTAGTTAAAACTTTCATCCTCATTCATAAAAAAAACAAACACATTCTTACCATAAACATCAACGTTAACTCTATTTACATCAATATTCATAATACATTAAAATTTCAAAATTAAATTGTAGCATAAATTTCAGTATCATAAAATTTCAAGATTAAATTTGTTATCATTTTAATGTGCATCCAGAATTAAAGTCTTTGTAGGATTCCTACTAATTAATTTAACAATATTTGCAGACCTGAGTCTGAGTACAAAGGGAGCATCTCCCACCCCTTTGCGTTAATCAAACAGGTTAGTCTAATTGAGCTCAAAGACAGACCCAAATTTTCATCATAATCAAGAACATAAACTGCTAAATACTCCTTTCTACTTAAACAAGAAAATTTCACCTTAAAATTAAAAATTTGTTGTTTGTACAAATTCACTACTGTCCATTTTTTAGCAAACAAATTATAAAGTTATTCAACACACACCAAAACATCAAAATTCGAACAAAATTGTATAATTTACCTGAAGGTTACTGCACTCGTGGCTTCAATGTACATCGGACTTGCTAATTCCACCATTCCAGCTGGTTTATGTTTACGGCTCCAGATTCTGAACGCTTTTTAAAATTCATCTACAACACCATTCGTTTAAAAAGTTTCAGGGTTTCTCAGGAACGCATCTATGTATATCTAAATCTTGTTTGTAGATCCAATCACGTTTATTCTTTCCCGCTATACCCAAAACTGCCTACTTTTGTTTATTCATTTATCGTTACAAATTTGGATAATTGGTACTGTAATACTCGCAAATATAACTAGACTTTATTACCTCGTATCTTCTTTTCTAAGTGCACTAATGCATAATAACTTGTATCGTAGCACGTGAAGAGCAAACTGTTTTAAAGTATTCAATAATCACCAAAATATAACAGCAAACTGTTTAAAGTATTGAATCAAATGGAAAATCTAAGAGAACACTGTTTAAAGCATCGAATAATCAAAAATCTAAGAGAACGAAACTGTTTAAAGTCCGGGTTTATATAATAGCTCGCCTGTATGTCGGTTTTGTCCCGCGACGGCCAGTTTTCAGAATTTCGCATACTATGTTCCCTTTTCGACAGTCCGGCACGCGGTTCTATTAAATTTGCACACGCGCCAGTTGAAAATCTAAGAAATTTTCACACGGCTCGCAAACACGTCCGAGAATACTAATTAATTTTGTATAGAAATCGTTACGTTTACACCTCTCATATCTGCATCTTATCTTTACTATTGGTTTATTTCAGTCCAATTGGATTCTTATGTTAATATAAGCTACGGTTTATCCGACCGTTTCCAATATACGTACAATTTTCATGTTTATCAGCTCGAATTTATTAGAATTTGACATTTAAAAATACGCAGGTGTTCAATCGTAACATTTTAAATAACACTTCTACGATTTGAATATTATTTGGTTTTTTAAAAGCTTTTATGCCTATTATACCTTACTAATAGTTCAATTAACTCCAATTAAAATAATAATGAATGGCATTGACTTCTACCCTTTAATTTTTAGTGAATCCTAATTAAATATTAATTATTATTTGTACATTTTGTTTAATACTCGTTACTTGAAAGTTGAATTAATTAATATAAATTTTGCACGTAATTTCTATTTGTTTCTTTACTTGGAATAATTAAATTACATACAAGTTGAGCATTTTAATACTGCTTCTTTTTATAGAAAGCGTCTAGTGAATAATTTAAATCCCTTATTTTTAATGAAACGAATAAATTTTTATGCTCCACGTTTTAATAACGCGTACCTTTTCCCAAAGCTTCCTTATACATGGTGATTAAAATTATTTGATGTAATTAATTAATTTTCTGCCCTGGTCTAAATATGAGTAATATATATATATATATATATATATATATATATATATATATATGTCATGGCGGACGACCAGGACGGTTGTGCCGCTGTGAAGTGCAAAAAGAAACTGTTACCTAATGAAAAAGTGCTAAAATGTTGCGGCGTTTGTAATTCCCGCTATCATATAGAGTGTATTAGTGTTAGTGAAAAGAATTATGAAGCCATCATGATCCTAGGTGATTTAGTTTGTTGGTTTTGTACAAAATGCAAGAAGTTCCTGAAAAGTGTTATATTAGCAACAAACAAGAATGCTTACATAAATTCTGACATTGATGCCAACTTAAAACAAATCAATGATAAACTGGACAAAATCTATACTTGCACTAACCTCATACAGGACAATATCAATGCTAAAACATATTCGGAAGCAGTTACTCAAGAACGCATTAAAATCCCTTCCAAGCCAATAATCAATGCTCCGGGTATTATAATTAAACCAAAAGTATTACAGCAGTCAGAAGTTACAAAAAAGATGTGCAAGATAAAGTCAACCCTAGCAAAGCACAAGCAGGAATTTTAGGAATTAAAACAATAAACAAAGGAGGGATATTAATAAAATGCAGTGATGTAAATGCTACAATGAGACTGAAAGAAATAATAGAACATAATTTGGAGAATCATTATAATATAACTCTGACAAAAATGAAAAACCCTAGACTAGTTATAAAAGGATTAGACAAGAACTATAATACAGAAGAGCTAATGGAAAACCTAATTGCACTCAATTATTACATAAAGCAAGAAGATGAAATAAAGGTAGTACACAGTCGACAACTAAAAAATAATAAGTGGATAATTTATTTTGAAGCTACAGGTTCGACAAATCAAAAAATTGTAAATAGAGAAGTTAACATTGGGTGGTCATCAAGAAAAATAATGGAAGATCTAAACATTATGAAATGTTTCAATTGTAAGCAATATAACCACAAAACAAGAGACTGCAAAAACCATGTCGTGTGTTCAGATTGTGCAGGAAATCACAGAACCGATTGCTGTAAAAATTCAAAAGATGCAAAAAAATGTACAAACTGCTTACACATTACAACAAAATTTAACATTGTAGATAGAGACATACATCATTCAGCAGATAGTGAACAATGCCCTACTTATTTAAGAAGAGTACAAACCACTCGTGAACAAATAAACTATAGAATAGAAAGTTTATGAATCAATTTATAAGAGACTATGATAGTGTTAGAATTAAAACAAAAATCATAAATAATATCGAAAACTATCAACGCAACTTAGATTATAAAGGTAAGAATAGATTCTTAAGTATACTACACCAAAATATTCGTAGCATAACAAAAAATTTTGATGAGTTTCTGATATTTTTATGTCAGTTCAAAAGCAATTTTGATATTATAGTGTTAACAGAAACATGGAATATAATAGATATCAACCTCTTTCAAATACACGGATATGAACTAATTTATAACCAGAGCCATTTTAACCAAAATGACGGTGTGGTAGTATACATCAAAAGTAAATTCAATCAAAAAACAGTAATAGTTCAAAAAAACAATACCAACATTATTGCTATCAATATTAGGCATCAAAATAAAACTATTAACATTGGAGCAATATATAGACCACCTTCAACTTGCATCAGTCAATTCATAGATGATGTATATCAGTATTTAATAGCATCCAAAAATGTAGATTATAAGTTTATAGTAGGAGATATTAATATAGATATTTTAGCCGACAATGATTCGAGTAATGAATATCTTAAAGTTCTTAGTGAACAAGGATTTGAATCATTAATAAATAACTATACAAGAATCGACAAGCAATCCAGGACTTGTATTGACCACATCTTTGTGAAAAGCAACTATGGATTAGAAAACTTTGACCCAGCAATACTACAAACAAATTTAACTGACCACTTCACTACAGTAAACATTCTTTACAGTACTGAAGAAAATGGGAGATGTAAACCTTGCCCTAAATTCATAAGCAGACTTAACAAAGCAAAGTGTGAAACCAAGCTAAAGAAATACATATCACTAGAAAAAATTATTAGTATGAACGTGAACGATGCGACAAATCATTTCATTGAGCAAATACAACACGCCATCACTGAATCAACAACACAGGTAAAGATAAAAAAAGTGAAATAAAACGAAAAGAATGGATCACAGAAGGACTAGTCAATGCAACCATTACTAAACAAGCACTTTATAATGTATGGATGCAGAATATCAACGATGAAATAAAAAAAAGTAATTATATAAAGTACCTCAATATGCTCAATACACTTATAAAAAATGCAAAGTACAGTTACTACAGAGAAAAAATAGATAAATACTCAGACTGCAAAAATTTATGGAACACTGTTAACAGAATAGTACAAAAAAGAAAAAACAAAAAGGATATCAAAGAAATTATAACCGCAACTGGACAAAAACTAACTTCAGAAGCCCAAATTGCATGCGAACTAAACATGTACTTTACCAAAACAGGACAAAAGTTGGCAAACAAGATCAACAAAGTTTCAGATAAAATCAAATTTTAAACAGAAAAAAACCCTAATACAATATTCCTACGTCCAACCAACGAAAACGAAGTCATAAAATATATAACGGAGCTAAAGGAAAATAAAGAGCCAGGGATCGACGGCATCACACCAAAATTAATTAAAAACATTAAACATATAATAACACCAGCATTAACAACAATAATCAACAAAATACTGGAATCCGGAAAATGCCCAGACGCATTCAAAAAGGCAGTAATTATACCTATACATAAAGATGGCGACAAAAATAATCCAGAAAATTATAGACCAATTTCACTAATAACAAGTATAAGTAAAATATTCGAAAAAATCTTAAAAGACAGACTAACAAAATTTCTAAATAAGTACAATTTAATATCCTCAAATCAATATGGTTTCCGTGAGAACAAATCAACACAAGATGCACTAATTGAATTAGTAAGCAGAATACAAAATTCCTTGGACACAAACCAACGATTCCTTTGCATATTTATAGATTTAGCAAAAGCGTTTGACACGGTCAACCACGAGCAACTATTGAAATGCCTAGAATGCCTGGGAGTAAGGGGAATTGCACATAAATTAATAAAAAGCTATCTCCATAATAGAAAACAATGGGTCAAAATAAGCAACAAAATCAGTGATATGACGACAGTCGAATGTGGAGTACCACAAGGAACTGTACTTGGCCCAATTCTTTTCACAGTTTATGTAATAATAATCTATAGGAACACTGTGGCACGATTTAAATAAAATTAAATAAAAACCCTTAACCACAAAAAATATTTAAATTAGATACGTATTCCGACCACTATGTGGTCATCATCAGTAGGAAACCTGTTAAAAAAAAAATTAGCTGTTGTTCTGGAACACTTCAGAGGATATTCTCCTCACCACTTAGGCTGAAGTGAACCTTCCCAACCTATAATTTACTATATTGTTGCTTTAAACACTATCGAGGATATTCTCCTCACCCGCAGGCTGGTGTTCTCAACAACAAACAAGTGAGTTGTGACATTATAACTTAAATCTACTTAATTTATACTAATTCTAAACCTACTGAAGCGGAACCAATTTAATCTTGCTTTCTCATTGGTTGTTGACCAATAGGGAAAGCAAAGCAGATGACTCTATTGGCCCTTTATCGGTGTTTAAGAGGGGTCCTTTATGTTTAACAATTTTAATTGATTCATAGGCATTTAAGGAGGAAAACGTTGGTACCGCTTTTAACAATTTAACATTTTCTAGTTTAACGGGGTGGCTGGTTTCAAATATATGTTTGGCGACCTGAGACCTTTCATATTTACCATATTTGAAGTGAGCAATGTGTTCTTTAAATCTTGTTGTTATATTCCTCTTGGTCTGACCAATATATTTTTGAAAACACCCTGGCCCTGCACAACTAATTTCATAAATCCCCGACTTTTGCAATTTTTCCACCTTGTCTTTTGGATTACCTAGCAAATCTTTAATTTTATTAGTATTAGTGAAAGCAATTTTGAAATTACACTGTTTGAATATTTTATCAAGACCCTTTGTGGTTTTGTGAAACGGAAGTTTAACATATTTAAGATTATCGTTAGAGGTGGTTGATTGCAAAGTCGTTGATTTACGGATGTTGATCCTATTTTACACTTTCTAAAAATATTATCTATAATATCAGAAGAGAAACCATTGTAATTCGCTATTTGTTTAATAAGAGCAAATTCCTTATTAAATCTGTTTTTATTTAAAGGAAATTCAATAATCTATTAATTAAAAAGTTAAATGAAGCCAACTTATGTTGTATGCTATGATTAGAGGAAGACAAAATAAAGCGATTTACATTGGTTTCTTTTCTATAAATGTCAAATTCTAATTTATTACCATTTCTAATTACTAATGTATCTAAAAGGGTAATTGTCCAATATTCTCTAGTTCATACGTAAATTTTATGCTTTGAAATTTTGAATTCATTTCTTTAAGAAAATCATCAACATTTGATTTAGAAGTGTCAAAAACTGCAAAATATCATCCACGTACCTTAACCATATTCTTGGGAAGTATTTGAGTTTTCTTTTAACTCGGTTTCAAAACGAGACATAAATAAATTTGCTATGAAAGGTGATAAGCTATTTCCCATTGCTGTGCCTTCATGTTGTTCGTACAACTTGTTGTTGAATTGAAAACAGTTCTGGGACATGCAATGCGAAACAAGCTTGATATAGTCCTCAACTTTATCATCATCAATATCACTATCTATAAGAACATCCTTTAAATATGTTAAAGTACGTGGTATTGGAACACTAGGGAATAATGAACTGACATCAAATGAAATTAAGATTTCGTTCTCTTCTAATGTGATATTTTTAATTTTATTAATGAACTCTAAAGAGTTTTGTACGGTTTATGTAAATGATATCTTTAAATTACAATCGACTGGAGAAATTATTGCCTTTGCAGACGACACAGCCATTTTCTATGCAGCCGCAACATGGGAAGAATTAAAAAGAAAAACAGAAAAGGATCTAAAAATGATCAAAAATTGGTTTGACAAAAAGCTACTAACAGTTAATTACAATAAAACTAAGTACATTGCCTTTACTTGCCGTAACTACAACTTGCCAACATTTAACAAGCTATGCATAGATGATTACAATGGATCCAGTATAACAGTAGAACAAGCAGACGACACAAAGTACCTAGGAATATATATCGACAAACATCTAAAATGGGACGTCCACACCGACAAATTAATAAGTAAATTAAGAGAGATCTTATACAAATTCCGAATTATTAAAAAAATATTGCACTTGAACAACTTAAAAGTAATATACCATGCTCTTGTACAATCTATTATTCAGTATGGAATTATTGCTTGGGGCTCAGCAGCATATAAATACCTAAAGAATGTAGAGATAGTACAAAAAAGATTTATTAGAATACTATACAACAAACACTGGAGACACCCAACGAAATTGTTATTTAATGAAACCGATATATTTAGTATTAAAAAATTGTATTTCTACAACCTGGCCATTTATCAGTACAACTATAAACACCTACTGCATACAACAGAACATAAGTATAACACAAAAAGCAAGAAAAATGAGGAAAACATTATAACCAGAACAAGTAAACAAATAGGCCTAAGATCACTTTCTGTTTTAGGTCCAAGAATATTTAATGTTTTGCCGATAGAAATGTGGAATAGTAGTAATGTAGTAAATTTTAAAAATAAATGTAAAAAGTGGATAAACCAAAGCAGTAACTACATAAATGATATACTTGAAAAGTACTAGTGCAATAAGAAACAAAATAAATAAATAAGAATTTAATAATAAATTACTAAAGTATAGAAAATGATGATAGTAGGTAAATATTAATTAAGGTAAGTTCAATAAGTATTAATATTAAAAAAATCCAAGCACAAACATTGCTTTAGCGGATAAATTCTGTTTATTTGAGACTTGAACTATGTAAAATATTATTATATTCCTAGATAAAAATGTGTAGATTTAGATAAGTATAGTAAGATAGTTAGGAAATTGTACCTACTTACGCAAATGTACGTTTAAGTAACTCAATAAACCAATTATTATTATTATTATATAAAACAGAAATACGCAACGGAGTGAGCATGATTTAAACGAGAAACTGACAACCGGGCCTAAACCGACAGCGTTAAGGTAGGTTTCCTGCTCTCCGTTTGAACGTTTCTGTTTGTCCGCTAACCAATTAGAACGCAAGAATAGTATTAAACAATTTTAATCCGTTGTTTGGTTTACCTTATAAAGCTGTCAGTTTATTGTGTATGAGTATATAGGTTAGTTACAAATCAAGAAAAATTCTTTATCTTTTATTGATTGGAATGATTGTCTGTTAGCATCGTATTTTCATACTTCGCTACAAACAATGGTTTAGAAAAACTACAAATACGTATTTATTTTTTTTTATTTATATTTGACCGTTGTATATATTCAACGTATCGAAAAAATCGTTTGTTTCGTATTGATCCGTTAATGCATCAACAGAAACGTATCAACAGAGAGCAGGGAACCTAGCTGTACAAGATCAACGGATGAAAATTGTTAAACTTAGATCAACTTTTCACTTGAAGAATAGATTCTGACTATTCTAACTAAGCTTGTATTCTGATTGGTCAACTGACAAATGGAAACGTACAAGACAAGGGCAGGACGAGCGTCTCGCGGCACTAATGAGTAATGACATGGCTGCAATGACAGTTTAGGTTACTGTTAGAAATAGATATTATTAAAAAACACAAATTAGACATTATTATTAAAAAAACGCACAACACAAATCACTTAACACGCATATCAGAACAGTATGTAATAGTTTTAGAACAACTGTTCTGATATGCGTGTTAAGTGATGTGTTTTTTAATAATAATATCCATTTCTAACAGTAACCTAACCTATCATTGCAGCCATGTCATTACTGTCGCGAGACGTCGTAGGGTCAGGGAACTTATAAAAAAATATCTTTATGAGCTACAAGTATCGATATATCGGTGACAACCCTGTCTGTAAAAATGGAGGTTAAAACAGTGATAAATTAATCAAAGGTATTTGTCAATATTTGTATTCTGTTCTCTGATACTTCCATAGATGTGTGGGTACTTCTTAAAAGTATTAGTTCCAAATACTAAAAATATGCAAAACTTTGAGAATTTTGGTTCGTTTTCAATTAAACAAGAAAGTAATAAGGATTTTTATACCGGACTTTGTGTTTTACCAAAGTTAACCGAAGACGAAAAAATAAAAGATACAACAGAATTCATTAAGTTCGATCTGCAATGTGATGCACTTAATATGAAGGTTGAAGAATATAGCGAAGTATTCCTCAATTCGTGTCAAAATATTTATGAGGAAAATGATGTCGAAATAGAGTGTGACGATGTAGATTCATTCAAGTTTTACTGCTACTTATGTAGTTACATAACTCTCAAGAAGTACCTTCTTAGGCAACATATGTTAAACCACTGTCTGAATAGGTTTAGATGCTTTCATTGCGATTATAGATCATCAAGAAAATCCAATTTATGTTTACATATGTCTATGCACAAGGATGAAAGATTTTCTTGTAATTTATGCGATTTTGTTACGAATTGGAAGAATAGCCTCATATCACATTTGGAGAAGCATGCACGTTACAAGACATATGCATGCAGCTTTTGTAATTACAAAACCAAAAAAGTTCATATGTTGAAGGAACATACCTTTGTACATACAGGAGAGAAACTGTTTATGTGTAAATTGTGTGATTTTGCTACATTTCAAAGACGCATTCTTAAAGGACACCTAGTGACCCATGGCGAAAAACTATTTTTCTGCTATATATGTAGCTATAAAGCTCATCGAAAAATTGACCTTTTGAAACATATAAAAACTCTACACCTTCCCTCAAATTTGTGTAAATTGTGTAATTATAATGCAACTTTAACAGGTGCACTTAAATACCGTATGAAATCTCATGTTTGCGACACATGATATGTCAGAAATTTATGAAACTCTTTTTCAATTAAAAAATGTGGTAACAACTACTATAAATTTGTGTTGGTATGTGTAAGTTACAGTTTCGTAAGTAACATCTATATAAGAAGCTTAACTAGAATACTTAACTTTTACGAAAATTTACAACAAACACGAATCATTCTAGGTACAGATGAAACGCCAATTGACGACCCTTCTTAGATTATTTAAAGATGGAATCAATACTTTATTTCGTACGTTAGAATTATTAGCTTCGTACTGATGAGAAAATGTTTGCATTGCTAATCCTATAATTATGGCTAAAGTGTCATTTCCCAGACCTCACAATTAAGATGCTTAAACAGTGCAAATCGTACATAGAGCTATAAAAATACCGAAGCAAAAAATTTCTTGGGTTTTTGGAAAAAACATTTTAACTATAACAACAATGATACTAGTTGAATACTGGTAGTTACGTTAACAGTGGATAGTAAATCAGTCCTGTTGTAATTCCCATAGCAAAACTAACATAATCCCATATAAATAAAACACTTTGAAAATAGTATAACAAACAAATAATGTAGATTTAGTGTTGGTAGAAAAGGGAGTTACAGATTTATTCGAACAAAACTATGGCATAAGCAAATGTGTTTGTAGTATTAAATTGTTCAAAACAATTCTTAAAGATACTGCATCTAGCAAACCTATAGAATTAATAAGAAAACGTTATAATAGTGTGTAAACAACCAGTGGCGTGCCTAGAAATTTTGTCTGGGGGGGTTTGACAACTTATTGCTTGATGGAGAGAAACTACTATTGGTCTTGACCTGTTTAGTACATAAAATAACATTTCATAAAAATAAAACAAATTTAGCATTAATACAAGGTGTTAAGAATATGGTTAACTTCAATATGGGAAAAGTAGGCATGTATACAAATATTTACATTAACAGTAATTTTTAGCACTTACCTGAATTATTACTCTTCGGCGGCGAGCACTGGAACAAATGGAGATGTGTAGACTAAGGCGGTAGTTATTATCGTTTGTCAATTGTCAACACATAACTACGAAGTAAACTAGTTTTAAAGTAGTTCTTACGGCACAGCACAAATAACACAGAATATCTTTAAAGTTTAATCGCCACAGTTTAATCTACAAAGCGGATGCAAATTTACCCGTAAGTTATAATTTATGCTACAATTGAATAGTTTAATAATACAAATAGAAACAAAACACAAGAAGTCTACAAAATAAAATCTAGGCGTGGTTTTTTTGATTTAGCCAGGTCATCAATGACGTGATCAATGTTAACAGAGATTTCTCTGTGAATATTTAGAAGAGCTAATCCATTTAGTCTATCCTCTTCTGTCGTGTTTCGAAGGTACGTTTTCAATCTTCTTAAAGTTGAAAATGCCCTTTCGTTGGATGCTGTTGTCACAGGAATGGTAATTAATATTTTTAAAAGTGTGGCAACATTTGGGAATAGCTCGAGGTGTTTCTCTTTTAAATAAAGGAGGGCATCTATGGCACTTTTGGGACGCTCACTATTTTCATTCAATATGCTTTTCCAGAGTTTTACCTCCCCTAATACAATATCGAAACTGTGCACATCCAAATAATGTCCATAGAATGTATACAATTTTCGTAATTTTTCTTGGTCAATTACATTTGTTTCTTCATTTCCCACTGGAATTATCTCATCAAAACTCGTTAAAATATTTTCATGAACCAGGAGGCGATCTTTAAGATGTAATATGAATGAGTCTAAAAAGGGTATAAAAATCACTCGTCGGTAGTACTGTTCAGGAGAAGAAGATGGTACATTATCTCTTTGAGTTTGCCTTGAGGTAGTTCGAGGAACTTTAATTTCGATATTATATTTTTTGCACACATTAATTACCTGACCAAACATTTGCTTAAATTCACTCTCGGCGTTTTCTCGAATGTTGCTTAAAGTATTTCTAACACTTTTTGCAAGAGCGACAGCCCTTCCTAAGTCAATATTAATTATTTGTAAACTTTTACATAATGGTAGACTAATGGAAAATATTTTTGTGAGTATTTGAATTGTTATTTGAAATTCAATACCTAACACTGCTTTAGTAAGCGCATACGCATCCGAGGAGGCGTCCTTATTACTCCAATCTTGTATTTTATTCAAAGAACTAATAGCTACCTCTTGTAATTCGAAATATGTTAAAATAGAATCATGTCTTTCAACCCACCTAGTTTGACATAGCTGTTTTAATTTGTGTTTTTTTGTATCACAGCTCAAGTTCTCAATCTCTGTTTCAAACACATGGTGTCGTTTTGCAGTTCTAAAAAAATTGCATATTTTTTCTAATATCCCCATACAGTTTCTTACTTGGGAAACGTTGCACGCATCGGATATGGCTAAATTTAAAGAATGGGAAGCACAGTGAACATAGAGAGCACAGCTGAATTTTTCGCGCACGTAGGCTTGAACGCCATGAAACACACCACTCATAGCTGATGCACCGTCATATCCTTGTCCAACCATATAGGTACAATCGATGTTGAGATCTGCCAAATTAGTTAAAACAACATTTGCTAGATTTTGACCTGTCATGCTAGTTACGGGAACAAACTTTATAAAGTGTTCTTCAATTTTAAAGGAGACCTCATTGAAGAATCGTAAACATAGAGAGAATTGTTCAATGCCCGAAACATCAGTTGTTTCATCAGCCAGAACGGAAAAAAATTTTGCCTTATTCACTTTTTCAACTATTTTCTGTGTTAAAATTTTGCCGCATGTATAAATTATTTCATTTTGTGTTTTTGCACTCAAATATGTTGCGTTCTTTGACATACTTTCCAGATGCATTTTCAGTGATTGATCTCCAGAACGCAACTTTGACCGCAATATTGCTCTAAAATTCCCTTCGTTTTCTACTGTTTCTTCGGCAGAGTCAATAAAGCCTGAGTCTCGATGCCCTCTTAGAGGAATACACTGACGTCTGAATAAAATAATTGTATCTATCAGAGGAATAATTTTTTTTCGATTTTCCTCTATATTTTTTTTAGTCACTTCATCTAATTGTAAATTTATCGGCTCTTGCTTTTTCTTCATAATTAACGACATATTTTGGAATTTAATTACACTAAATTTGTGATATTCACTAGAGTCATGGCTTTTAAAAACTTCAACGGCATCTTTCCAGTTGTTAAATCTTTTCTTCTCTAATTTACCTAGTAATTGATGCTTGCCAGCACCTGCTGTTTCTGCAGCGTAAAACACACAGAACTTACAATAAGCACCATCAGTCTTTTTGGAATATGCCAACCATTTCCACCTGTTGAACCAATTGAATTGAAATTTTAGATTTCTTGGTCCAGTTGAAGGAAATTTAAAATTAAATTCTGGATACCAAACGTTTTTAAACAAGTCAAATATATCGACTTGTTCCTGAGCTACTTTGCGATCAGTGTAATTTGCGATATCGTGTTTATTATCAACTGGAACTTGTTGAACATCAGAATTATTTCTGATTGTTTGAGAATTAGACGCTGTCGGTATAGGTGGTGTAGATTCGAGTGCATGTGCATTGTCAGTTTTTTGTTGAAAAACGAATCTAACGTGTTAAGTTTTCTCTTACTGTCCTGACCCTGACCACTCATTGTTAAACAAAATTTCTGAAATTTCAAATGGTTTGTGTCAGTTATCAGTATAACGTCGTATAAAGTCGAACCTTGAAATTCGAATCTGAAGGAAAAAGAAAAATTTTGACTTATCAAAAATTTGAGTTTTCGAGTTCTACTTCAATTTAAATACTATACACATGTACTATATTTCATTAACATTATACATTAAGCTTGCATATAGCCATATACAGGGTGTCCCATGTTATCGTATACAGGCATTATCTCCCTTATTTGAAAAGCTAGAAAAATATATAAAACACAGTTTTTAATGGCAATACCCTTCTAATGGGGTATTCAGAAACGTCATTTGGTTTTACAACCCTTTGGAAACCACCCCAACTTTTTATTATCAAATTGCACTCCATGTGTATTTTCATCAAAAATGAATTACAAATTTACTATAAATACAACGATATATCATATGTAGTAGTTTTCATTTAGTAACACCAAAAAATCAACAACTTGTTTTACAAATTTCATGTGTTCAGGTTGTCCCAAGTTATCGTTTACAGGCAATATCTCCCTTATTTAAAAAGATAAAAAAAAATAAAAAACAGTTTTTATTGGCACATCAATACCCTTCTATTGACGTATTCAGAAACGTCATTTGTTTTTACATTCCCTTGGAAACCACCCCGACCCCAACTTTTTATTATTAAATTGCACCCCTTATGTATTTTTATCGAAAATGAATTACCAATTTATTATAAATACGCCGATGTATCATACTTAGTAGTGTTTATTTACAATCACAAAAAATAAACCATTTAAGTATTATAAATTATTTAACTAATGAGGCATGTCGAAGCATTACGCCGGTTATGATTCACCCTACATCCACAAGAACGTTTTAAAGACATTTTGAACTGGTGGAAAATCTACAGAAAATAATTTAAAACATTTACTTTAATTTATTAAAACCAATAGATGTATTTTAAAATATAATTATCCATTCGGTTGTGTAAATACACGAAATTTATAAAACAAATTATTTTTTGGTGTTAACATATGAAAACAACTAAGTATGATATGTTTCTGTATTCAAAATAAATTTGCAATTCATTTTTAATGAAAATAAATAGGGGTTGCAATTTAATAATAAAAAGTTGGGGGTGGCTTCTAAGGGGTTGTAAAAACAAAAGACGTTTTAGAATACGTCATTAGAGAGGTATTGGTTTGCCATTAAAAACTGTTTTTGTTTTATTTTTGTATCTTTTCAAATGAGCAAGAAATTGCTTGTATACGATAACATGGGACATCCGGTATGTACATATGCAAGAGAAAAATCAACGTTTTTAAGGCAATTCAACAAAGTGCTTTGTTTTTTATTTTTCGATTGTTGGATCTTATAGAAACTATCATATTTTACAAAGGGGATGAATATTTCAACCGGAACACATTCTTGAATCTTGAGTATTTAGAAAAATTACAGTTCAACTGCATGCTTCTTCTTTTATGAAGCTATAGCTGAACATACAATTATACTTAACTTTTCAATATCACTGTAGGTGTTTATTCTGTCAGTCATTTACTGAATAAGAGGATTATCCCGTACTAGTAGACTCTTACAAATACGGCGTCGACTAGACTGCTTTACGAGAATCCTCGACATCAGACAGTATTAAGAGTAAATATTCTCTATTATGAATGTTAAATGCTTTGAGATACCAAAAAATTCAACTAATCAAAATTCGAGTTATCAAGACATTTCTACATGATTCTGTATGAAAATTGACGGTAGTTCGATCTTCGGTGTGATTTTGAGTGATCGAAGTTTGAAATATCAAGGTTCGACTAAATGTTATCTTAACGTAACAAACATTTATATACTGCGATATAATACCTAGTTTATAACAAATAGTTTTTTCATTAAAACACCAATTTTTATTATAAATGGCGATATGCGTCAAACCGACCTTAAGGAAGGTCGAAAACAAAATGATGATGATGATGATGCGATGTAAACGGGTAATGATTGAGCTTATACCGGATATTATGTAATCCGATACTACCATATACTATATAAATATAAGTACCATATAGATTAGGTAATATGCATAACATCAAAAAAATCATACTTACCCTAAATACAGTACTTCTACTTGAATTGTATGATGAGTGTCCACAAAATTCACTAACACGTTTAGTTTAGATTAAAACTAGTAAACTACTACTATAATCTTACGTCAGCCAAAATAGCGCAAACAACTACAACATTAAGTAGATATTTTGCGACTAAATGAGTAGGTACATCTCACATCAGTTACAGTTTGTCCGGAGTCGGAAATTGGACAATGACGAAAGCGAGGTATAACGGCAAACAATATCGCAGCGTGGTGACGCCACACATTTCAATCTTTAAGTATTGCCGCTACGGTGGTAGCTTTTTAACGTTTTTAAACTTCGTCCCGCGTTTTTTAGCAGTTCTTCTCTCGACGGTGGCTATATTAGATGATACATATGCTAAGCAGTTTTCAGAATAAAATATATTATTAATATGTCTATAATATCGTTTATTGATTTTTTTATTAATCAATGATTTTAGTATTAAATAATCAACCACGCGGCATTTATCTGCCAGTATTACAAAATAAAGTCTCCTTCGCATATATATGCCCTATCAGAATCAAAGATACGATACGGGTCGACAAAGGCTATTGATCTACTGTGGCATGAAACTACAAGCAGGAAAAGGTTGGGTGGTAAAAATTTCCATCACTTCGAGTAAGGCAATTTTATAGATATTCTGTAAACTTTGGAATAGATATTAATGAGAATATTGTGAGCGCTATACATCCCGTCCGCTGATGGGAAAAACTAACGAAGTTTGCTGCTCCTCTTATTTAATGCTAAAATATAATTTTTTTGTTTTAAAAACCCAGATCTTTTAGGCGTCTTGGGGGGTTTTAACCCTGAACAACTACTTAGAACGTAAATCAAAAACTAGGTTTTATGAACGTTTACGACACAGTTTTTAATTGAAATTCACAAAAGCCTGACAAGTTTCAATATCAATTAAATAAATATTTTGGGTCATTCCATAATTTGCGATATAACGGGTTTTGTGACTAACACAAAACAGATTTTAGAATCAAATAAATTTGATTACGCTCATTATTAAGTAAATGAATAAAAATCGGTTACCTTGGAGAATTACCGGAGTGTTACACTTTAATACAGTTGAAGGACTTGAACTATTATCTGTTACACGAGAGAATAAAGCAGATTGTAGATCCTGCTGAGATCCATCTATACCGCTAGAATATCATGTGTGTGAAATTCAAAATAGTTAGTTAATCTTATTTATTTCTTATTGAACATAATCAAACAAAAGTCGACTATTGATAAAAAAAAATATATTAGCAGCTACACATAAAACACCTCTTAACTACAATACTTCATTTTCAGAAATTTTCCACTATATAGTAAATAATTAAATGTTATAAGGCCGTGTATATGTATAGAATCATAAAAAATATGATTAAATTTTATGGTAAAATTCAGAAAAAGATGTAGGCATGACTATATAAGCAATTTATAATTGACCCATATCATCCTCACTTATATCACTACCTGAATCCGAATTCACACCACTATTTTTTGAACCACATCTTCTACAATGCCAAATTCCAAACTGTTTTTCTTTCTTTCCAATAACAGGATTGATACAACTTTTTCACACAGCAGAAATTACTCTTGTAATGCCATCTTGAAACAAAGTTTTTACAACATTTAATATGAACGCAGTGTTATGTGCAACAACAATGTTTTACGTTACCCTATACCAATTCTAAAGGATTTAAACTGCAGTGCTCGGGTTATTTGCAGCACTATTTGTACATTATTTGTCATCAATGCGTAACATATGTTGTGATAACGATCTTCAATTTTAATTATTTACAACCCAATATCTATATTTTTTCTAGCATTGTGTAGGGAGTTTCTCTAACATTACATTATGATAAGGTGCATTATCTATTACTATCACACAATCAATTTCTCAAGTTGGCAAAATTTTCTGAAGCCATTGCTTAAAGCTTCACTGTTCATGTCTTGATGGTAATTCCCTAAAATTCATTTAATACAATTATGAAATTTAACACAGCTGTTTTCTTTCTATTCAAAAAGTGAAAGTTCCTGACTTACAAATTCTTTCAGTGCCAATGTGCATTACGAATAACCTTTACCTTTTCCCGAAGGATCTTTTATGCTCATAGATAAATCTTCAATAGTTGCTTGCCCAGCCGTTTAAATTGTGGTATCATGCCTAACTTTATTTATAACGTGCCCTGCATTCATCTAAGTGTCATCCAAATAATACATCTTACGGCGTTTTATGGGGTATTGTCTTATTAATAGTTTCTTAACCAAAAAACAATTACACGCTTTTCAATCAATACGAATTTTCTTGTTCTTATATCATACTTAAATTAAATTTTTCTCAGAATTTGATACAGATGATAGCAAAACGTTATTATTAATTTCGCATAGCATCTTTTGAACAGTGGGCAGTCATTACAATAGTAGGAGTGAACATATCTTCGAATTGCTAGATTATCCATTTTGTCAAGTTTTTGTAGATCATTGGACATTTTTGTTTTAATAGGTGTTACAGTACCCGTCCCATCATTTTCTTTGATATGCTTCATACAGTGTTTTGACCAATGCCAAGTTGTATTACGGTCTGCATTATAGTTGTGGTGTTACTAATTGCTTCGATATGTTTGATACAAATTGTATGCCATTGACTTTTGACCATTTATTATTGGTTTCCCTTTGGGGTTTTATATGAGTGCGCTGCTTTGTCCATAATCACTAAAATTTATTTCTTATCACCTTTATACTTCTGTCATCATAATACACACCTATGCAGTACTGGAACAGTTTGCTTTGATGTAGGAATGATACTACTACTGCCGATTTTGGCTGCATTTTTAAAAAAAGTTTCCAAAAATTATAATGTAAAGTGTCAGTCGATACAAATGAAATACACATGTCATTCAGTGATGTGCTGTATAATTTACATGAATTCTTTATCCCATAATTTACACGTAAAGAATGCCAGTAATAAGCTTTTCTATCCCCAAAATATGTTTGATTCAATTTTAAAATTGTAATATTACATTATTTTTTTGGATATATATATATATATATATATATATATATATATATATATATTGCCGCGGAACTCACCAAAATTCGTGCCCCATCGTTTGGGCATCATGAAATCGTCATGGAGTCGAGGATTAGGAACCAGTATTGAGCCACAGCGTTGGGCCGTCATAAAATTGCCGTGTACTCTTAGGAACAAGCTTTTAACATCGAGCCCCACGAATTGGGCGTCATAAAATTATCGTAGAACCTTCTTTAAATTCGCACTCCACGAATTTTACCAACAAAATTTTCAAAAAAATAAAATAAAAATAAAAAATTTCTTACACTTCTTTTGGAACGCCTCCTTATTTCTCTGCTCACCCTGGCTAGCTCGGCAATTGGCTTCTTCTTGAATATCTACGATTTTAAATACATACCTCTCTCACACACACAGTCAAATGAAATTACCAAAATAATACAACAACCATACAACCTTTTATTTACATGTCTTAACAAGTTTCTATTATAAATACAATATTTACACCTTGGTACAACGAGTTTGTTCCAACTGTTACCAGTTCAATCATTAAATACTTTGAAGTCCTTGGTTTTAGTATATTTGAACACATTCTATATACTACAAGTAGATGGGCTCCACATGCAATCCTCGTTTGACTTTATTCTGGTCTATTTTGAGCTCATTATAACCCAGTTTCTGTAAATGCTTTTTACACCTAGCATTTTATTGAAAACAAGTTTAAAAGACCCGTTTACTCCTTACAACAACAATTTATTGCATGAATAAATCTTTATATCATAAATAAACCATTTTTTAATAATCAGAATTAATTGTCCTGCACATATACATCTTTAAACAAGTTTTATGGTAATAAATACGCCACCAATAAGTCAACACATAAACACACAAAAAACATGAACGGAAATGTTTATACAAAAACAGGAATTTAATTTTTGTTACCTGGAGTCGCCTTCATTCTTCGTCACCAGTGAAGATGATTTCCATAAACCCTTTTCGTTGTGTCCATCTACTACGATGATGACTGGCTTCACAGATCCCCACCACTACTACCACCACTATTAGCTTTGTCTCAAACGTAACATTCCATCTCGAATATGCTTCAAGCATACCAATGTAGGCTTCGCTTACCCAAAATATCATCTCTTTGTTTAATCGTTTCGTTGTAGTAACGGCACCTTTTATCTAAACAAGCACCAATTCGTGCAATATCACTTTATAACACGCGGTACGCTACTACAGCTTTCCTCATTTTTAAACAGAATGTCTAATGCAACTTTACAGAACACGCAATAATTGATAACCGTAAAATTTACTACTATTATGTTGTGGATCTAACCCATTAGGATCTAAATGGAAAGAAAAAGAGCTTTAATATCTTTGTTCGTTTATTTATATTATTCCAAACCCCCCAGTGGAACCGGTTTCGCGTGAAAAGCTTATTTTCGAAGCGGCTTCTTAAAATTTTGAACGTAACCGACTATAATTTCTGACAAATCCCCCGTCCGTCGTGCTGTTTACATAGTTTTGTTTCCTTTCTTAACGTACGCGAGTTAAGGTTCGTGGCTTCGAGCGGCCCTTTTTAAAAAGACTTCTTTGAACTTTAACACATTTATTTGGTTTAATACAGAATTTAATTATTGAATTTTAACAAACTTGAATTATACATCTAAGTCGAAATACATTAATTAATTGTACAGTGAGTTACCAGTGAACTGCAAGGTTAAAGCTGAACGTCTGATGAACTGACTAGGAGTGGAGCTCCCAGTCCTTATATTTCTGTGGGAACCTCGGACGTAATGTCCGCTTACTCTTTACAATACTTAGTTGCTATCTTAAAAGCTATTTATAAATACAATGTTGCAAGCTTATTCTGCGTAATCACGGTACGTGACATCCGTCGACCGTCTGTGAC
This sequence comes from Platerodrilus igneus, assembly GCA_036346225.1. Lineage (NCBI taxonomy): Eukaryota > Metazoa > Arthropoda > Insecta > Coleoptera > Lycidae > Platerodrilus > Platerodrilus igneus. The sequence goes on along the minus strand of JARFIW010000678.1, from coordinate 2,504,076 downwards.
CTGACTTTTGCAGTGTCACTTATCCTTGTGCTACTTTGTAGCGTTTCCACTCGTGGGAACTGAAATCATCATAATAATATGTAATAAAATGTTGCAACGACATTGTTGCACTGTCCTAACATTTCTTAATGTTTCCTAATATTTCCTAATACAGATATTAGTTTTATATATATAATAGATGGGGGTTCCTATAACTCCTCCCAACGTACATTAAAAATTAAGGGTTTTTACCTTTTTCTTGATTTTTAATTAAATTCGTTTTCGTTTAATCTCATTTAAAATTCATATTTTCTAGGGGTACATTTGTTTGTTTGGGTTTCTTAAAATTAAAATTGTTTTCTTTATTATTCTTAAATCTAATACATATTTTGTACGTTACATAAATGGTCAATAAAATAGTTAATAAAATCAATATAATTGTCCATACACTAATGTTATCATAGTGCACTTTGGGCGTCTTGATTTCGTTCAGTTTTTCTTTATAATCTTCCATGAGTTTCATGGCGTGGTTTAAGTTGTCTAATTCCAGGTGTTCCAATTGCATTGGTTTTTGAAGGGTTGCTTCATCTTCTTCTTGGGTAATCTTGATTTGCAGATCGGGTAGATTTGCTAATTTCTTGCTTTGTACTGGATCTTGGTAAACTCTAATTATTTCGTTTTTTAATTTTAAATAACAATTTTCCTTAAGGGTGATTAATTTACTTCCGGTTAATGCTAAATTACTTTCATCTTGATTGCAATACATTGTTGCGATTACTTCGGTGGGAAAAATTGCTATCCATTTATTTTCCGTTACTTTCTGAATTTTCATGTTGTTGATTAATACAGGTTTGGCTTCACAATTTTCATAGTGATTGGTAAATTTTAGTAGTTGTACTTCGCAAGGGCTGTCTTCTTAAATTGTTGTGGTTGTTAATGATTGGCATAAGTATTGATTGGGTGTGACTTCATTACATTTGTCGTTGGTATAACCATATCTTTGTTCATTTAAGGATAGGAATTTGGTTTTTGGAATAATAACTTGGTATGTGCTAGTCATTTTCATTGGAAAAGCAAATAAGTGATAATAATTGTAACTGTTAATCTCTACTATTGGTATTTCTATTAAAAATGTTATATCGTTGTTTTTTACATAGCCTTTAACTATGGCTATTTTTTCAAATATTAAAATGTTTGATTCTAATACATCGAAAGGTAATTTACTGTTAGTTATAAAAGATTTTATTCTCAATAGTTCTTTTAATAAATCTATTGGTTCTATTATACTTGAATGTAGGGTATTTAATTTTGCAAAGGTTACTGCGTTTTCTAATGTTGCTAGGATTTGTTGAATTAAAGTTAGGGTTGATATTATTTGGTTATATATCGTATTGAATCTGATTAAATCTCGCATGCCTAACATGGTAGTTCGCATGTTATTTTCTAAGGTTTCTATTCGGTTGGCTATACTATCTTGATTTCTAACTAATTTTCTAAGGGTTTCATTAAATTTGATGATCGTTGATTGTGTTAACGATATTTGATTATTGATTATAGTTTTAATGTCGTTTTGATTTTCTATTAATTGTTGTATCGCGTTGTCATAGCGTACTGCGTCTTGGTTATCTAAATTTCCGGTAATTGCTTTAATTACGTTTCCTAATCCGTTGATTAGTCCTCGTTTTCTTCTCGTCATTTGTTCTGTAGGTATTAGTCGATTAAATTTGTCTTCGATATTTTTCAAGATACTTTCTGTTATACTGTCGTAATTCATCATTTCTATTGCGTATTCTTTTCCGAATTTTGTTGTGTCCATTGATTGTTTTAGTCGAAAATAATTATTTTTGATTATTTGAAATTCTTGTTTTAGCTCGGTTAAATCGAATTTTTGTGCAAAGGTCCAATAATCTATAGTGTTTTGCATACTGCCTAATTTTATTGGTAGTATACCGGGGTTGTTCCTTATGTCTTCAATTATAATTTCTGTGTCCGTTCTACCTGGGTGGAGGTTGACGGTAAGGGTGACGATTGTCCATCTGAAAGTACAGGGTGTCTTAAATTTTTGAGGTGAACATATTTTGTTATTTTGCCGTCGTCTATCGCGGCTACGTTTTTGTCTGATATTCGTTTGATTTTAAAGGGTCCTAAATTTCTCGGTGCCGTTTTGTGTCTTTTACTTTGGTAATTTTTCTCGAATACGGTTTGTCCTATGGAAAATTTGTTTATGCCTAAGTTTTTATTACGGGTCGCGGTAATTCGCTCTTTATCGTTATCTAATTTGTCCTTTACTTTGTCATAGGTTATTTTTAGTTTCTCCTTGTGGTCTTTAGCGTATTGCTGATAGATTTCTTTGTTATAATGTATATCGTAGGGGTTGCGTGAATCTGAATGTCCTAAGGTTAGTTCTAAGGGTGTAAAATTTGTAGTTGAATGAATCGTGTTATTATACGCGATTAATGCGTATGACATTAAATTGGTTATGTGTTCCTTCTTGTAATTTATTCTTAATAGTCTGATCTGTTCTAATAGGGTTGAATGTAGTCTCTCAATTAGTCCGTTTGATTCAGGGTGGTTTTCCGTTATAAAGTGTATTTTTATTTTGTGTAATTCTAAAGTGTTTTGAATTGTTTCGTTTTTAAATTCGCTTCCGTTATCTAATGTTATTGCTTCGGGTGTTCCGTAAAATGTAAAATAGTGTAGAAATCCTTGGGTTACGTCTATACTATTTTTAGAAGTGATTGGTATTGCTTGTCCTATTTTCGTAAATGCGTCCACGATTGTTAGGTAACTCTGTGCTTCTACTACTAGAGTATCTGCATGTAATTTCTGGAAAGGTTTGTCTGGTGTTTTAGTTAACATTAAGGGTATCTTTGGGGGTTTTCTGTCATATTTGGTTTTATCACATAATTCGCACTGGTTGATAAAGTCTGTAGTTAATTCTTTCATGTCCTTGAAATAGTAGCGTCTCATAATTTGTTTTAGGGTCTCGTTTATTCCTCGTGTTGGTTTCTTATTACGTCATTTATTTCGTCTGGGTCGTCTAATGTTATTAATTTTCTTGTGCATCTTATAAGTTCGGGGCCAGAATTGTTAAATAGTTTTACATATATTTCTGAAAATCGTTTGTACAAGTTTTCTGTGTTAAAATAAAAGTAAAATCGTTTTTTCTCGGGGGTGTATTCCTTTAATATTTTAATTATCTGTGATTCATTGTCGTCTTTAGTTATTTGAACTTGGTAAATTTTCTTATTGTCCACTTTTGTGTATTTAACAGGGTTGGGGTTGTTTAAAACTTCTGTGATTATAAATTGATTGGGTTTCATGTCAATAGCTTCGTTTAAAATTTTTATTGCGGTTTCCGGTTCGTCATTTTGTGTTGAGTGTATAGTTTCCATTTCTTCTGGGTCTTCTCTGACTTCGGTTTCGTCTACGTTTCCTGCTAATGATTCTGTCTCAAGTGCGTTAAGTTGGATTCTGCTTAAGGCGTCTGCATTATTGTTGTAAATTCCCTTTTTGTATATGATCTCATAATCATATTCTTCTAGTCTGATTCTCCATCTTTGTAATTTCGAGTTAGGTTCTTTGAGTTTGCATAGCCAAACTAATGGTCTATGATCGGTATATATAATATATATAGAATTTCCGTCCGTATAGGTACGGTCTAAAATATTTTGTTGCCCAAATTATGGCTAACAATTCTTTCTGTATCGTACTGTATCGTTGCTCTGTTTCGTTGAGGGTTCTTGATGCGTAACTGATAGGTTTATCGTTACCTACTGTTCCTTGGCTTAATACTGCGCCTAAGGCTACATTTGATGCGTCTGTTGTTAAAATGAATGGTTTTGAAAAGTCTGGGTATTCTAATACGGGGTGATTTGTTAAAATGCTTTTGATTTTGTCTACTGCTTTTATAAATTCTGGGGTATGTACAATTTTGTTTCCCTTTTTTAAACAATTGGTTAGGGGCTTTGTTATTTGAGCATAACCTTTTATAAATTTTTGGTAATATCCGCTAAGGCCTAAAAATCCTTTAATTTCTTTATTCGTTTTGGGTATAGGGTAATTTAATACAGCGTTTGTTTTGTCGGGGTTTGGCATCACTCCTTGGGGTGTTATTACGTGTCCTAAAAAGGTTACTTCTTTCTGTAGAAATTCGCTTTTGTCTAGTTGTACTTTGAATTTTGCGGTTCTTAATCTTTCGAACACTTCTCTTAATCTTTCTATGTGTTCCACTAATGATGTTGAATACACTATTATATCGTCTAGGTACACAAGGCATTTTTCGTTGTGTATCCCTCGTAGTATGTTATCCATTACTCGTTGAAAAGTTGCGGGTGCGTTCTTCAGTCCAAATGGCATCCGTTTATACTCGTAGTGTCCTCTAGGTGTGCTAAAGGCTGTTTTTTGTGTATCTCCTTCTTCCATTTCTACTTGATGGTATCCTGATGCTAAGTCTAGCGTCGAAAAATATTGGCATTTGCCTAATTTGTCTAATATTTCTGTGATATTCGGTAACGGGTATTTGTCGTCTACCGTTTTTTCATTTAATTTGCAGTAATCTATTACCATTCGGTATTTCCGTTTTTCTGATGCGTCTAGTTTCTTTGGTACTATTAGTACGGGGCTGCTCCATGGTGAATTGGAGTGTTGTATAATATGTTGATCTAATAGATCGGTTACTTGTCTGTCAGCTTCTTCCTGACTTGCCTGGGGTAATCTATATGCTTTGCTGAATAGGGGTTTGTTATCCGTTAGCTCAATGTTGTGTTTAACTGTATTTGTAAACGTTAGGGGTATTCCTTCGCAATGGAATATATCGCGGTATTCATAACATAATTTTTGTATTGCTTTTTGTTCTTCGTGATTTATGTCGCGGTTAAATCGAATATTATTTAAATTTTGTTTTAACATTTCGTCATTTTCTACGGGGTTATAATTTTCGTTTGGGGATTCATCTATTTCCATTTCGTCAGAGTTTAATTCTTCTACGTTTATCGGGTTTGTTAAAGATATTTCTACGGGGTAATCATTTGAGTTTATTATTGTTGTTGTGGCGTAATTATTTTTGTTTTTTACTAATGCGGTTGGGGTTTCTACTCCTTGTTGAAAAGTTATGTGGTTTATTATTCCTAAGTTTTTATTTGAATTTACAGGGAATCCTTATTTTTTTTTCCGTTCGGGGTTCTAATGTATATTTTTCGTCTATTTGGGTATTTTGAAATTTAATGGGGATTTGTCCATACTTGGTTCTTAATAATCGGTTTTTGATATCTATATTGGCTCCTAATTTTCTTAGAAGGTCCATTCCTAATAGTCCGTCATATTTGTCATTGAATTCAAATATGCAGAATTTGTGTTTCATCTTTACGTTAAAGGTTTTTGGTAAAGGTATGTTTGCTACGAATTGGTGTATGGTTGTTTGATGGGCGGTTTTAATTTTAAAGGGTTCTCTCTCTACATAGTTTAAATAATGTTTTTTTACCGTTCGCGGGCTTATTAATGTTTTAGAAGATCCGGTATCGATTAGTAATTTAAATTCAGCGTGGGGTATTTCGATATAGGGTAATACAAGGTGATTTATATTATTTAGATTTATTACGTTAGATCGTTTATAAAATGGTCCATTTGAAAATTTGAACATGTGTTCTCTTCGTCGTCTTCCTCGTAATTTTCTTGTGGTTCTTCGCGTTCATAATGGTTTGATTGATTTTGTTCGTTATTCGTACACGGTTGATTGTTATTATTCTGTTCATCTTCATACTCTTCTACTTCCTGATGAAATAGCTCTTCTGAAGTGAAAGTGCGTTTTTGATTAGGGTTTGGTCTTATGTGCGTTATTTTTGTGTTAGGTCTGGTGTTACCAGATGAGGTATCCATTGGTGTAGGTTTGTAATAATTATTGGGATTATTAGTGTTTATTATCGGTGAGTTTCTGTTAGGATTCGCGTTAAATGCTGGTCTTTGTTGATTTATATTTTGGTTAAATCTCGGTTGAAATGCGGGTCTTGAAAAGTTCGAGTTAAATGTTGGTTGAAAGGTGGGTTTTGAAAAGTTCGGATAAAATGTTGGTTTTGAGAATTGTTTGTATTGGTTGTTAAAGTTTGAGTTATTAAAATGTGGATTATTTATTCGCGTTTGGTTTGTTTGTGCATTGCATGAGTTAAATTTTGGTTGTGGATTTATTTGTCTTGCGGGTTGTATAGTTTTCATTGGCGTATAGCTTTTATTCGCGTTGGGGTTATATAGTCGGTTTCTGTAGTACATTACATTTTCTTCTTCGATTATCATATTCATTGCTTGTTCTAAGTTTTGGGGATGTTGAAATCTAATTTTATCTGAAAGTCTCTCGGGTAGTGCATTTAGATAGGTGTCTAATGCCATCTCGTCATACATTTTAGTTTTTATTAGTTTTACGTTTGGGTCGGTTTCTTCGATTTTAAGTTTTGTCAAGATTAGGTTTCTTACATCTTGGCATCTCATTCCAAATTGATAGGGTGACTGGTTGTGTTCCATTCTCAGTCCGGTTAAGTCTCTTATTAAACATTTTAAGTTACGTTGATCGCCGAAATATGCAATTAATATTCGTTTAAACTGTTTCCATTCATCTACGTCCTCGCGACTGGCTATTAACGTTAGTGCCCTTCCGGTTAGTTTACTGGTAATGAGGCGGATCAGTAAAGTATTTCTGTCGTTATCGCCTGGCTTATAAAAGGTCTTTAAGAATATTTCGGAAGCCGAAATATACGTACTTAACATACATTGATCTCCGTTAAATTGGGGTATTATTTCGAGGTACATCTTCATTCCATTAGTCATCTTGGCTGGGGTAATATTTGGGTAATTTTAAAAAAGTAAAAAAAAATTTATTTTTTTTTTTTGAAAAAATTTGGTTTTATTTTGTAGTTTTTGGGTGTTATTTAATGAGTTTTACGCTTGGTATTAGTTTGGTTGAGTTTACTTTTGAATTGCCGATTTTTAATTTTAATTTCCGAAGTTTCAATAGGCTGGGTTATTTTTTGTGGTAATTTATCGGGTGTGAATGTTTTGCGTTATTTGCGTCAGTTATTACTTCTCTACTTTTTAATTATGTCGATTTTATTTAGGTGCGTAATAATTGTTTCGTTGGTTTATGCGATTGTAAGGTGTCTGTAATGCTTACAATGTTATCAATTTGCTATAGGATGTTGTTAGTTACTTAGTTGCATTTGCGTCTTTATTATAAGTTATATTTAATTTTAGCGTGGGTGTAATTTATTACTCGCAGTGTTTTTATATGATACAATTTGTGCGTCTTTAATTTATTGCAGTAAAATTTTCACGTTATAATTTGTGTTTTAGTACCGTAATTATTTATTCGTTCTGAGTAGTTTTAGATTGATACTTAAATAAAGTTTCTGATCGTAATTTTATGCTGTTTTTAATTTAACAATGTTGAAAGGTTTCGCGATGTATTTAAATATCTTTTGTACTGTGATTTATTATTAGATTTTTATGCGTGTTTATTCAAGGTTAGTTTCTATTCACTTTGATGAAGTATGATGAGATATTACGTTCAATTTGAATTCGCGCTTTGTTAATTCTCGTATTAAGATGTGGTTTTTTAATAATAGAATGCGATTTGTCTATTTATGGATGGTATTTGAGTTTGAATCGTGGTGTTATAAGGTTTCGATTTTTTAATTGCTCGTTTTGCTTTCGCGTTTTTTTTTGGTGTATTTAAATTATTTTTGTGAGTCAGTTAATTCTTTTATGGTGGGATTATAAATTTTTATTTCTTGTGTTAGTTGGGATTAGAAATTCTAAAATTTGTTACGCCAGTTAAGATTGGATTAGAAATTCTAAAAAATTTCTTGCGTTAGTTAAGTTTCGATTCAAAAATTCTAAAAATTTTTGTGCCAGTTAAAGTTGTCGAGTTAGAGGTTTTAAAAATTTTTTCGCGCCAGTTAAGATTTAATTCCGTAATCTTAGAGGTTTGATTTTGTTTCTAAAAATTTTTCTTACGTTAATTAAAACGTGATCTAGTCTCTTGCGCTTTCCGACTTTTTTAATAATTGTCTCTAGTTTTTGTTTCAGAATAATTTTTCTCAGTTCTTTGTCTCAGAATTTTTTGTTGTCTCAAGTTTTTGTAAATTTTTCATATATATACAAATAAAATAATAATAAAATTTCAATAAAGGCTTGAAGATAATCTCTAGCAATTGCTAAGTCGATTATTTTCAAAAAATGGCATAAAATATTTGTAACAATAGTCAATATATACATAAATAAATTCATAACTCATAAACTAGCAAATATCAATTGTCTTTGTTAATAATAAAATTAATTTGAATTGGTTTAGGAAAATGAACTTACACTATTTGCTTGGTTGCTTTCATTGATTTGTTTTCTTTGTTTCTGTTTTTTCTTTTGGGCTTCTTGGATTTGATCTATTGTATCGCCTCCAATTTTTCTTTTGTTGAATTCGAACTATGCTTGTTTCTCCTTCAACGGCTGGATTTGAACGATGCGTGTTTCTTCTCCAGTTTTTGTTCTGCCAAAATCGGAATTGAAATTCCCGGACCACCAGTTCCTCGAAGTTGGATTCGCTAGTGCCCTTTTGACATCCGTTACGACTGCGCCAGTTAAGGTTCGTGGCTTCGAGCGGTCCTTTTTAAAAAGACTTCTTTGAACTTTAACACATTTATTTGGTTTAATACAGAATTTAATTATTGAATTTTAACAAACTTGAATTATACATCTAAGTCGAAATACATTAATTAATTGTACAGTGAGTTACCAGTGAACTGCAAGGTTAAAGCTGAACGTCTGATGAACTGACTAGGAGTGGAGCTCCCAGTCCTTATATAACTTTCTCCCCCTCACATTTCTGTGGGAACCTGCGGACGTAATGTTCGCTTACTCTTTACAATACTTAGTTGCTATCTTAAAAGCTATTCATAAATACAATGTTGCAGGCTTATTCTGCGTAATCACGGTACGTGACATCCGTCGACCGTCTGTGACTTGACTTTTGCAGTGTCACTTATCCTTGTGCTACTTTGTAGCGTTTCCACTCGTGGGAACTGAAATCATCATAATAATATGTAATAAAATGTTGCAACGACATTGTTGCACTGTCCTAACATTTCTTAATGTTTCCTAATATTTCCTAATACAGATATTAGTTTTATATATATAATAGATGGGGGTTCCTATAACTCGCGCACTTCTTGAAAACTGCTGACCCTCGACCAATGATAGAATATTCCCCCGTTCAGACACGTCGCCTCTTAGCTGTCTATCTCTGTTCCACGCATACTTGTCGTCTCTTTTATAACCCCTCTTAAATTACAGAAAATCGATATTGTATTTGGCCTTCGCCTTTACACGTGTACATGTACTCAACGTTTGCGTTACCTGCTTCTCTGTCTGTTTTACAGTATCGATCGTTTATTCCACTCCGTCCTTAAGATACTTATTATTTAACAGCTTATACAAATTGATCGTTGCAAACAAACTTCTATAGAATTTTGTCTTAACGTACAATTAAAATTCCCTGAACCTGACATTTAACAAGCAGGTGTTTCTTGAAACAACCGACCGTTTATAAAATAACAATTCTTGGTTTCTTCCTTTTCGAGTATTTGTATAACGAACGTTGGTTTTTAAGATGCAAACATTTGCGTTTAAAATTATTGATTTTCTCATGCATGCAAGCTGGCTTTTTGCTTCCATGCGTTTGATTAAATTATTATAATTTCTTATGCATGTCCTAGAGCTTTTATGTACTCTAAAGTTTTTTTTCCTTAAGTAATTTTAACCTTCCAATTTAAATATAAAAGTACCTTAATACCCGTCCGTTTTCACTATATAAATTAGTTAATTAGGCGCGTAAATAATTTGCTCTTATTTCTATCTACACGGTTGGTAAAATTTTATTATCTACACCTATTTACCCTCTAAATCCACAACAAGCACATAATTACAGATATTATAAGAGTAAATAGGTCACGATACATATTGTTACTTGAGAGCACACTGTATATAAAAATACATTAGGTTAAACGCATAAGAATATAGAAATATCCAGGAGTAGTTAGAAGTTAAGATAAGATTTGAACACACAACAAAATGCATCAAAATTAAATCAATGGTAAACCTATATGAATTGGCTTTATGAATACTTAACAAGTGCGTTAAAAATATCATCGTCTACGCAATCTAAATTATGCATTATTTGAAAATCGTACGGGACATGAAGAATCACATTTGTTCAAAAATCTAATGTTAACTAGGAAATAAACAAGCACCAGATTATTTTGGTTTAGATTAGAATAAATGACAAACAATGAATACGTGAGTTAATAAACGGATATTCTTGGGATTTCTCAATTGATACCATGATATGTGAGTGTAATTACGTGACAAGTCAAGCATTCATCCGAATATTTGAACTAAACAATTGGTGAAATTCCCGGAGTCCACAAAGATAAAGGAAAAAGGTGTCGTCCCAACACGTGAATGAACGAATGAAAAGCAAGAGAGGTACGGCTTTAAATACGATAAGAATGGAGCGACGAGTTGAGTATACATTTTAAACTAGGCTACAACTATTTTCTGAAGTGCTAAATTATTTTATGTAACCAGTGAGACGAAAGTAAAGTAAAGTCATTTTGAAAAGTGTACGAATTGTGCAACGGGTAAGCCGATCTATTATAGACGGCTCTGGTTAATTACTGACATGAAAAATGTTCTATTACTGTTTTGTTAATTACTGACATGGAAAATGTTTTAATTAATGATATGGAAATTATTCTATTACTGATATTCAAATTGAATCTTAAATTGGATTAATTTATTACTGGCATCTTGAGACTGGCTTTACCACTGAAATTTAAATGGGATTTTAATTTATTGAATTGGATTCTAATAACGATTTGAGTTGTATTTTGGTTTTGATGTCGACTACCAAAATTTGACTCTCAATATTCAGACTGAGCACGAAAACTCTTGCAGAACCATTCCAGGTTAGCGATCTTAAGATAATTTATTACTGAAAACTGTTTTAATTCAATATTTTTCGTATCTGTAAGAGTCAACAAAACACAGTAGTTTCATTGATCAATTTATGAAAAAGTAATAGGCATCTTGAAACGTTTCAAAGGTCTCTAAATATAAGCAAAAAGGCTAGTTTTGCTGGCTTTAATTTCATAAATCTGGTATATGTAAATATTCTGAAAAAGGGGAGATATTAAAAGTTGTAATTATTTAATCATTATATTGTGTATTGTAGAATTGCTTTATTTAATTGAATCAGCTAGTTGAGGCAAAGAAAATCCATAATTAACATTTTACATCATAGGTGCATGATTGAGCAAAGGGACAAATAAAAATATCATAGCATTTTAGGACGCCCAACGTAGAGGCTCGTTGATTATAATAAGAGTAACACAGCATTTTATTACGTCCAATCGTGAGGCTGAAAAAATATCACAGCATTTTATGACATGCCCAATCGTGGGGCCTAATATAATAAAATATCACAGCATTATATATATATATATATATATATATATATAATATCACAGCTGTGTTATCGGACGTTATATCTATTAATAATATAAATTTTTAGTTGTTGATTATCTTCTTTGGGAATATGTTCGTCCACTAGTTAATAAGAAAAACGCTCATTTATAAATTTGTCGACGTTTTGGGTAATTTATTCCCTTAATCATGACCTATGAATATTCGTTATAATACAAATCTATATAACTGGTATTACTTACAATCTATGCGATACAAATAAAGCTCGCATAGATTGTAAGTAACACCAGTTATATAGATTTGTATTATAACGAATATTCATAGGTCATGATTAAGAGAATAAATTACCCGAAACATCGACAAATTTATAAATGAGCGTTTTTCTTATTAACTAGTGGACGAACATATTCCCAAAGAAGATAATCAACAACTAAAAATTTATATTATATATATATTTTGCCGCGGATCTGGGATTAAAAATCGAACCCCTCTAATTAATCAATTTTATAACAAATCGAAAATTTGCACACAATAGAAAATTTTCAAAAAAACATTAATTTCTTACCCAGATTCTTCTCTTCATCACCTTGGTTGAATTGCTTTCTTCAACTGCTTCCGGCTAGCTCAGTTAGGCCTCCTCTTGGATACCTAAATTCACTCCCATGCTCTTTATCATTCACGCACACTCAATAAAACCACATAATAATACAACAATCATACAATATCTATTTTTTACTATTTACAAATAAAACTTCAAAATTATATACATCTCAGCGGTCAAGTTACACCTCAATATATTCTATTTTGTAAAGTCCAGAATTTTTAACTAGCAATATCGAACACATTGAATGTAACCTGAATAATACTTTATGTTTCTTTCTTTATTTATAATTAATTTCAATTAGGAAACTCTGGAGTATGGTGAGCTCATGATAACCCAGTTATTTGTGATTAATGTATGCTCTTTACTTGGCATATTCTTATTACAAACACAACAAAAACCCATGTACTCATAACAAAAAAATATTTAAATTCCTGAGGAATGTTAATCAGCTTTATATACATCTTTATATTTCGATTTAAATACCACAATAAAAGTTAGTTATACGTATTACTTTCAATACGCCAAATAATGTAAAATACCATCATAGTTCACTCTCATCCATCATAATAACCTTCATAGTTTATCAACAACAACAAATTCTAAAGTGTTACCTGAAATTTCTTGAAGATCCCTGCTCCGTTGATGATGCCATTAAGTTGTTTTGTGGTACTGCTTTGCTCCCGCCTCCAGATATTAGTAGTTGAACACCCTCTAAGTAATGCTGCAATGCTGTTCATACACGATACATCCAACTCCAAATCCAATTATTACTCTTCTTTTATTTTAATTTAGATTAATTCACGTTACATAACGTCACTACACGAGCTTGTTAAAAAAAATATAATTTGCACCTCAATAAAATTTAGACTCGGCACTATCCGTGTACAAATTATGAGGCTATCACCGTACTATTTAATTTAAAATAATTTTCTATACTTACAAGCTCGTGGTAACTTTCGTACGTAGTCTGAAGCGATCAAAATACTAAGGGGTTTTATTATATTTTCAAAAAGTATTTATACAATTTACGCTGCCACCTCTCGGCATCCCGACACGGTCCGCTTGAAAAATGTTAGGCGAGCATTTTTCGCAAAAATACACCCTTGTTCGGATGAGAGGTAAAATGGAGGTCCCGTGTGTGAGTGTTGTCACGCACGTTAAAGATCCCTACCTTGCTTGAAACAGCAAGGATTCGGCAAAATTCAAAATTTTTCAGGTAAAAAAAACTCGCTTCCTTGCCAATGTAGTACCTTCGGGTGGAGCATTGGAAAATCACATGTAATGCCACCTCTTGGCCGCATTTCACGCGAAGTCCTTCATTTACAATATTTCTTAAAATTTTGGGTTCAACCGTCTTCTAACTCTCTGAAATTTAGCGTGTCGTTACGATATTTTCTGAAAAATTAACATTCTATATTCCCGTGTTTGTCTGATGTACAACTAACGATATCGACCAATAGTCTATGCATTGACGTCTTACAAATCCCGCCTATATTAACGCTATCCCTTGCTTATGCATATCATATGTTTCCTTCTAACCTTGTTTGAGTGGTAGATAATCGATATTACTGTCCGCGTTCTACAACTCCATTTGGACCAAATTACGTGCTTTAGCGCTGTTGTTTACCAATATTCTTTGAAACTTGTTTGTTATCTATAAAAATAAGGGGAACTTGACATTTACAAAACCTGCAGGTGTTCAATTTTAACGAACGTTTTAAAATAACATTTCTAGGATTTCGCTTTTCTACGTATTTTATATCTAACGGCTGTTTATGTGTTAGCAACGCGTTTCACCTTGGTATTATTGATTTTTCATGTTTTTATGCATATTATACGTAAATAACCGTTCAATTACACTCAATTAAATTAATAAATTAATTGCATTTGCTTCTACAACTTATATAAAAAGGATGCCAATACAAAGTTTGAAAAAAAAAAGCTTTACCTTCGTGAATATCAGATAACAAATTGCACCTTTATATTTCCTAAACCCTTACCTGATATCACAAGGTCGAGAATTTCTTATTAACAATGAAAGCCCAAGGTAAAGTTGGATGGAAAACGGCTTGAGGAAAAAAAAACTCTTTAGACATAAACGGCTAGTAGAGTGTTAGCTCTGGGTAGATCATGAGCTTGGGTCATGGGTTGTGAAATGACCAGAAATATAGAGAATGAGCGCCACCGTATTTTTCAATACAACCTACAAAAATTATCTGTGCTTGTATTAGGGGAATGCGGAAACCTTATATCAACACCACTAATATAACCATAAAACCTGAATTTCACTCTTTTAAAACACTTACCAAAATCTCAAACACCAGATGTCATACAGATGTCTCGACTTGACCTGTGAACAAACAAAGGCACAACATGGACACCGTTTGTGTCCTCAAAAATATTTACCAAAAATAAAATAATAGAATTTAAGTTTCAAAAGTATACACCCAGGGTATTTGTTTTCATTACACACAATTTCTGATCAGGGATGACTTGTAAATTTTACTTGTATTTTAAATAATAAAAAGTCATGAAAAAAAAATAGATTCTATTTGATTAAATTTCTTAATTCGTTTTACTATAATATTTTCAACTGATAATTTTTTATAGAACAGAAATATAATAAGGATTTGTATTCAAAAACATAAAGATCTCTAAATGAATCTTTCTTAATAAATTTTATGTAAAGTTTGAGTTCTCTTAATTATTCATATTACATATTCTTCAAATCATAGTAGTACTACGTTGACTTTAACAATCAAATTTAATTACCTAAGTTCAGATAAAATAGCATGTATCAACCTAAAGTTACTTTTACTTAATAGTTATTAAAAGAATTCCTCATGTTGATTAAAATTCAAAGTACATGACCTCAAAATTATTAAACATATTTTTAAATTAGCGTAATATGGCATGTGAGGTTTAAATTGGACAGCTGAATATATGTTTTTTATATTTGACATAATATGTCACTCACAACTTTTTAGCTTAGTTAACGTTATCTGTATGTGCAATCATTCTGATAAGCAATGAATTTATTACGTAATTCTTTCTTTCCTTAAACGATTTTTACGTGACTAAAGTTCAATCTAATATTTTCTTATTGCAATTTTACTAATATTGAAAGTGATTAAAAGCTAAAAACACTCACGTGTGGAGATACTGCTGTGAACAAAAGAAATCGGACTATAACCTCAACTGTCGGAAACTCCATCAACATCTGCATTCTGCGATGCACAAATAGAAGCCACGTGAATACGTACGAAATCATTGCTGGAATTGTGAGAACTCTTTTGAATAAAACAGTATTTAATGAAACCAATTTATCCTTGATTTTACATCGTATAAAATTTAGTATTCCAAATCCCAAACTAAATTTTCTTGAAATTAATTTTTTGATATTACTGATATGATAAACTTATAGGATATTGTATATGATATTCTCATATCATATGGTTATGTGATATTGCATGTATTAATGATGAGGGTGAGCTTCCATCTCCTTAAGCCTGCAGGGATCAACTGAACTGCTCTAGGTGGAACATACAAAAGAATAACATCAGGCTAAAGCCGCTATGAACAACCTCCAGACACCAAGATTCAATCAATTCTAATTCTTTTTCGGACCGTGTTACAGGCCACGTGTTTAGACACGACCATCTTGACTTTGCTACGCCGCTTATCGCAGCTTGTCTCTTCAAACGTTGATAGCAAAGTGATCGAATTGACAACTCGACGAAGCTTAGTAACGAATCTTAGACCTCAAAGGTAAATGAGTCTATATGCTATTATAAATTTTATGTATTATTTTTATTGTACGGAATTTTACAAATTATATTTTTTTATTATTGCTGTTTAATTTTATATTAATGGACGAAGTGTAACTACGAAAAAATACGTTACACCCTAAATTGTTAAATATTTAAAATAAAATTCAATTAATAGTTTATCTTACGTTTACGCGTAGAACGGCTATTCTTCGGTGCACATATTGGCACTTTTAATAAATTGACTTTTCACTAATTGTTACTGGTATGTAATTTTCAACTTTAAATCGACGAGGTTCGTGCCTTGTATAAAATATACTGTTTATTTTCGAGTTTCCTATGGTATTTATAAGTCCCACCTTTCAACGTTTTAATTGGCGTGTTCGTTGATCAAGATTTGTACTTTGCGCCTATCTCTGTAGAACCCGGTATTTCTCAAAATTCCCTGGCTTTAATTGTTGTTACTTCATTCAAAATTTCGTCGTATATTACAGAATTTCCAAATATCCATTGCAATTTTGTCACGCCTTTCATGTTTATCGATTATAGTCCAAACTTTTATTATATCGCGGACCGCCTGTTGTTTATTGTTTGTTATTTCAAATATGTTGAATTTTCATGTAAATATGATATTCCAGTCATGTACTCATCGTTCTAATAATGATGTATTTGAATGCGTTTTCTTATTTATGCGTTGACATTTTTAATGAAAATTTTAAATAGCTAGAATGGCAGGTTGTTTATCTTTACCGATTACATGTTTATTTTTATAAAACTTGATGTATTTAAAACATTATCTATGTTCGTTTCTTTAACTTAAAGCATATTATAGTACGTGCACATTATTACTTTAGCTAAATATTATCTAATTATTGCAAAATGAGCTTCTTTCTTATGCATTAAGTTAAATATAATTTATATACAGTGTGCTCGCTATTAACCTTTTGTAAAATATTCGATTTACTCCTATTTAATGCTGGAATTATTTGGTTTTCTTAACGTTAATTATTTGTACATTTATCTTACGACCCCTATGACTTAATCTACCCTTAAACTACCCTCTTATCATAACAATATATATATATATATATATATAATATCCAAAGAGTACAGATATGATTATCATTTAATCTGAGATAAACACTTTCAAGACGAAAATATTAAAAGTATAGAAACTTTGTAGTATTCATCACTTCAATCCTTATCAACAATGCGCCCCTTATAACGTAAATCCTGACGTCACGGAATTCGTTCAGAAACCCGCAAGTGGTTACTGAGCTATTCAAACAAATATCTTCGAATATTGAAATGTACACTATAATATTTGCAATAATTATCAACCAATGAGAATCGACTTAGGAAACAGTACGGATCACTACAATACCCTTACACTACGCATTCAGAGCAAAATATATGTGCAAGCATCATAACTTCAAATTTACTACGGGAGGAATTTTCCTGAAGCGACGAATAATGAAAATAGCACTTACTCCTTTCTGTTGGTGCCGTGATGTCCTAGGTCCTCAGGTGGGGTTTCGTATCGGTTTCTGTTGCTTCGCTGTAATCCTCGTGGACTGCGCGAGTTATGTATCCCCCAATTATCTATATATATTGAATCTAATAGGAATTATTAGAAATTGTTAAATAAAGTATAAGTTCATTGCAACAATGTAATACAAGGCTAACCCAGAGAGGTTATTAGCAGTTCATGAGAACGGATATGCAACTCTGCATCCGAGAGGGCAGTGATACTGCAGGTGGCAGGTCACAGGCGGTTAACATACTGCAATTACTTAGAAATAAGATTGTTACAATGTAATAAAGTGTAGAATTAAGAGAAAAACAGACATGAGATCTGCTAGTTCCCACAGCCGTGTGAGGGGCAGGTTATTATAAAAAGCCCGGGAGCTCAAGCCCCGGCAGTCAGTCTTCGAACTCCATACTTCGTTGTTCAAGCTACTCACCTTATTACAATTAATTAAATGTTTTTGAATTAAATTTATTCAAAATTCCATTGTAATTTCTGTTTTAAGAATCAATAAAAATTGTGAAGTGTTTGGAATTGTTTTTAAAAACACCGCTCCAAAGGCCCGAACCTTAACTTGCGTCAATACGATAAGAGACGGGGGAACGGGAGAAAGGAACTGCTTGAATGATATTGTCGAAACACTCTCACACGTCGGCACTCAACAGAAGTCGGAAAGCTAGCCTGAAGTTTTGCTACTTTTTCTCCCACGTAAGTGTCTATCCCCTCCATAAGAGGTTATAATAGTCTGAGGCACGTTAGTGAGAACAACACTGTTCAAATTGTGAGAATTGCCAACAGCATAATCTCATACTACAAAGATAAACCAGTGTCCGGAATACCCATGTGAACAACAACTTTATGGAGTTTCTACATACAACAGCAATACAATATTATCTGCTGGGAATTTCCCAATGCAGCGTTTTAGGAAAGTCTCCTAAACCTAATTAATACACTATGTTAAAGCTTAATGCAAAAAAGTGTAGCACAATATTGCCTAAACATAAAAAAACCTTAACCATAAGAACAACTACTAGATTATTACAGAATAAATTATTATAACACAATTGAAACTATACCGTTACATTAATTGAAAAAAACACAAATATAAACATGTCTTTACACTACTACAGACGATTTTTATTTTTAGCTATATAGCACACTTACGTTTTCATTACAAATACACGGTACAGTCTTAAGCAAGTAATAAAAATTAAATCTATGGCAAATTTACTTACTTAAAATCTTAACCTAATTACATAGACCTACTAGGTACGTTTTATCAGTTCATGCAATGAATTTTAAATGTTTATTTAGTTATAAACTCTTTTGGGTATAGTTTTTGATGTTTTTATAAATACTTGATAAGTGATTATGGATTGTAGCTAACGTGGACACCATAAAATGTCTACGTTAACTTCGCAAACCTTAACGTGCTTATCTTCAACATAAAGTTGTTGATCTGGGAACCAATATGCTCCTATAATTAAAAATTACCAACTTGATAGGGTATTATCCGAACATTTGAACTTTGTTCCATAACCTTGTTGTCAGAAGGTAGCTAACCTACTAAAGTTGTATGTTGATTGTTTGGAAAATAAGTACAAAGTGCTTTAAGAAACTGGATCCTTCCTTTCTAAAATAATTTGAAACATCTTCGGTAAACTTCGAATAGATAAAAATACATTGTGTCGTTCTTTTCTGTATAATATGTATGTATAATTAAGTTACGGATAGCTTAACTAAACCAGAAATAGGAGCTTTTTATTTATTTGAGGCAGCACAGATGTGCCTGTGAAGCCTTCATGCTTAGCCGATGAGATCACCGATGCGCCAGCGTGATACATTATTGATCAAAATAAATGAATCGTAAAACACTAATAATTTAGAGCTAAATTACGATGATGATATCATCTCTAACCTTTAAAAATTTGTCATATTCAATTTGACGACTTTTGAGTATAAACCATATACGGTACAAAAATAATTTTACTTTAGATAAAAAATGTAGTGACTTAAAAATGATATTGTTTAAAGTTAGTAACCTAATCCTATTGGTTAGATTTATTAATTCACAAACTATTAAAATGAAATATGATCATAAACATTTTAAAAGAACGTCCCATATGGTTGCGATATGAAAGCAAATTGTGTTATTTTGGAATGTGGCGAAGTAACTACAAGATTCATATGTTATGTAGTTACAGTTTTGTGAATATAAATTAGTGTTTTTACACACATTATTCTTTCTCCCTTTTATTCTATTACGATAGGTTTAAACAATTAAATTTACAAATTTTATTTGACGATGATATTGTTATGTGCTTGATCGCCCATTTTGTTTATACAGGGTGTCTCTAAAAGGTCTGTTTAAAATGTTACCACAAATTCCTGATGTTATAATATGAGGATATAACCCAATTTACTGTAGTCCAAAAATTGATAGTTTTCAAGAGACAGGGTATCAAAGTTATTAATTTTTTAAGCTATTTTTTAAATAGGTATCTTTATAATAGCAGGATTTGCGTGAAATTTGGTATTTATGGGGCTTTTAACATGAGAAATTCAGATTTGATAATAGTTTTGATGTACCTTGCAGGGGGCGGTACCACTCGCCCTTTGCCTACATTTAAAGCCCCATAACCTTTTTGTGCCTCGGTATATCGAATTTCTGCTTTAATGTTCTTATTCCCTGGCATTTTTTCTCAAAAAAAAAAAGGTATATCTTGTGGATGTTGCTTTGAGCAGCCGTTTCTGAGATAATCAAATTTAAAGGTTATATTGCATACTAACATTTATCATAGCTCTTCCTCACAATTAATCCAAGCTTAGGACTGGTCCAAGAAGCTTGGAACGTTTTTAAGAGCCAACAGACCAACAACAAACCAAACACTAAACTTGTATTAAATTATAAATTGTTTAATAAAACTCTAAGTAAATGTTCAAAATGATCCCCGTTTTCATGTACACAAAGATTATTTCTAATAATAAAATTGGACTGCACCTTTTGCATAATCTCTGCATATAATCGGAAAATATCTACTGACTTTTATATTCTTGCCCACAGTTCTTCTTCGGTGTCTACAGATCTAGAATATACCATCTCGTTGAGTGTTCCTCATAAAAAGTAGTCCTTTGGCGTAAAATCTGGTTAGAAAGATTACCAAATTGCAGGAGCATTATTTCCTCTGTCGATCCATCGATTCTGAAAATTCTCATTGAAGTTATTCCTAACGTTTAACGCGAGTTACGTTTCGGGCCTTGGGAGCGGTGTTTTTAAAAACTTCTTTCAAAACTTCTAACAATTTATTTGGTTTATACAGATATTAATACGGAATATTGACAAACTGATTTAAAATTACTCTAAGTCGAAAAATAATTAATAATTGAACTAATATGAGTGAGTAGTCTAAGCAAACTGCAATGTTAAAGCTGAAATACTAGACTGACTGACTGTGCTTGGGGCTCCGGGGTATTTATTTGTCCCTACCCTACATGTCTGCAATAAGTCATTCGTTATTTCTTAATCTTTCATATAATAATTTAAAGGTAATGCGTTCTTAACCTTTACCTCCCCACATTATATCGTCTGGAAACAAGTTTGCACCGTCCACAACTAATAACCTTTTTAATTATCTTGAATTAATTGTTGCATTGACGTATATTTCTTTAACGATTTCTAATAATTCAAAATTCTATTTTGTATAATCTGATTAGGGATACTAACTGCAATTGTTTGCCCGCGTCTCCGTGTTTCTCTAAACCATGGAAGGTCCTCAAAAAATTTGGCAAATTTTAAAGATTGGAATTTCGCCATTTAAATTATTGTCGGACTGATATAAAACTTGAATAATTCCTACCCACCGAGTTACGTTTCGGGCCTTGGAGCGGTGTTTTTAAACTTTTCCAAAACTTCTAACAATTTATTTTTAACAGATTTAATGGAATTTACAAACTGATTAATACTCTAAGTCGAAATAATTAATAATTGAACTAATATGAGTGAGGCTAAGCAAACTGCAATGTTAAAGCTGAAATACTAGACTGACTGACTGTCTTGGGGCTCCGGGGTATTTATGTTGTCCCTACCCTACATGTCTGTGGCAACTTGCAGAGCTCATGTCGCTTATTTCTTAATTCTATTCATTATACAATTAAATTATACAGGTAATCGCGGTTCTTAACCGTGTGTGACCTGCCACCAGCAGTGTCATTATCGTCTGGAATACAATGTATTGCATCCGTTCTCACAACTGTTAATAATCCTTTTTAATTATCCTTGAATTACATTGTTGCACTTGACGTAATAATTTCTTTAACGATTTCTAATAATTCCTAATAACTTCTATTTTGTTATACATACATAGATTAGGGATACGTAACTCGCGAAGTGTGGTGTTGCACCGGCGTGCATGCACACGTAGTTTCTCTAACAGCCAGTGGAAGGTCCTCAAATAAATTTGGCAAATTTACTAAAGTATTGGGAATTTACAGCCATTTAAACTAGGTAATATGATACAGGACTGATAATAAAAGCTGTGGAATAATTCCTACCCAACGTAGTTACGTTTCGGGCCTTAGGAGCGGTGTTTTTAAAACTTTTCCAAAACTTCGTAACAAAATTTATTTATTAAACAGATGTTAATGTGGAATTTTAACAAACTTGATTAAACTACCTCTAAGTCGAAAACTAATTAATAATTGAACTAATATGAGTGAGCGCCTAAGCAAACTGCAATGTTAAAGCTGAAATATTCATGACTGACTGTGCTTGGGGCTCCCAGGTATTTATATTGTCCCTACCCTACATGTCTGTGGCAACTTGCAGAGCTCATGTCTGCTTATTTCTTAATTCTATTCATTATACAATATAACAATTCCACTTACTAGGTAATCGCGGTTCTTAACCGTGTGTGACCTGCCACCAGCAGTGTCATTATCGTCTGGAATACAATGTATTGCATCCGTTCTCACAACTGTTAATAATCCTTGTTTAATTATCCTTGAATTACATTGTTGCACTTGACGTAATAATTTCTTTAACGATTTCTAATAATTCCTAATAACTTCTATTTTGTTATACATACATAGATTAGGGATACGTAACTCGCGAAGTGTGGTGTTGCACCGGCGTGCATGCATCACGTAGTTTCTCTAACAGCCAGTGGAAGGTCCTCAAATAAATTTGGCAAATTTACTAAACGTATTGGGTAATTTACGCCATTTAAACTAGGTAATATGATACAGGACTGATAATAAAACTGTGAATAATTCCTACCCACACGAGTTACGTTTCGGGCCTTAGGAGCGGTGTTTTTAAAAACTTTTTCCAAAACTTCGTAACAAAATTTATTTATTAAACAGATGTTAATGTGGAATTTTAACAAACTTGATTAAACTACTCTAAGTCGAAAACTAATTAATAATTGAACTAATATGAGTGAGCGGCCTAAGCAAACTGCAATGTTAAAGCTGAAATACTCATGACTGACTGACTGTCTTGGGGCTCCCGGGGTATTTATGTTGTCCCTACCCCTCACATGTCTGTGGCAACTTGCAGAGCTCATGTCTGCTTATTTCTTAATTCTATTCATTATACAATATAACAATTCCACTTACTAGGTAATCGCGGTTCTTAACCGTGTGTGACCTGCCACCAGCAGTGTCATTATCGTCTGGAATACAATGTATTGCATCCGTTCTCACAACTGTTAATAATCCTTATTTAATTATCCTTGAATTACATTGTTGCACTTGACGTAATAATTTCTTTAACGATTTCTAATAATTCCTAATAACTTCTATTTTGTTATACATACATAGATTAGGGGATACGTAACTCGCGAAGTGTGGTGTTGCACCGGCGTGCATGCATCACGTAGTTTCTCTAACAGCCAGTGGAAGGTCCTCAAATAAATTTGGCAAATTTACTAAACGTATTGGGTAATTTACGCCATTTAAACTAGGTAATATGATACAGGACTGATAATAAAACTGTGAATAATTCCTACCCACACGAGTTACGTTTCGGGCCTTAGGAGCGGTGTTTTTAAAAACTTTTTCCAAAACTTCGTAACAAAATTTATTTATTAAACAGATGTTAATGTGGAATTTTAACAAACTTGATTAAACTACTCTAAGTCGAAAACTAATTAATAATTGAACTAATATGAGTGAGCGGCCTAAGCAAACTGCAATGTTAAAGCTGAAATACTCATGACTGACTGACTGTCTTGGGGCTCCCGGGGTATTTATGTTGTCCCTACCCCTCACATGTCTGTGGCAACTTGCAGAGCTCATGTCTGCTTATTTCTTAATTCTATTCATTATACAATATAACAATTCCACTTACTAGGTAATCGCGGTTCTTAACCGTGTGTGACCTGCCACCAGCAGTGTCATTATCGTCTGGAATACAATGTATTGCATCCGTTCTCACAACTGTTAATAATCCTTATTTAATTATCCTTGAATTACATTGTTGCACTTGACGTAATAATTTCTTTAACGATTTCTAATAATTCCTAATAACTTCTATTTTGTTATACATACATAGATTAGGGATACGTAACTCGCGAAGTGTGGTGTTGCACCGGCGTGCATGCACACGTAGTTTCTCTAACAGCCAGTGGAAGGTCCTCAAATAAATTTGGCAAATTTACTAAATGTATTGGGTAATTTACGCCATTTAAACTAGGTAATATGATACAGGACTGATAATAAAACTGTGAATAATTCCTACCCACACGAGTTACGTTTCGGGCCTTAGGAGCGGTGTTTTTAAAAACTTTTTCCAAAACTTCGTAACAAAATTTATTTATTAAACAGATGTTAATGTGGAATTTTAACAAACTTGATTAAACTACTCTAAGTCGAAAACTAATTAATAATTGAACTAATATGAGTGAGCGGCCTAAGCAAACTGCAATGTTAAAGCTGAAATACTCATGACTGACTGACTGTCTTGGGGCTCCCGGGGTATTTATGTTGTCCCTACCCCTTACATGTCTGTGGCAACTTGCAGAGCTCATGTCTGCTTATTTCTTAATTCTATTCATTATACAATTAACAATTCCACTTACTAGGTAATCGCGGTTCTTAACCGTGTGTGACCTGCCACCAGCAGTGTCATTATCGTCTGGAATACAATGTATTGCATCCGTTCTCACAACTGTTAATAATCCTTGTTTAATTATCCTTGAATTACATTGTTGCACTTGACGTAATAATTTCTTTAACGATTTCTAATAATTCCTAATAACTTCTATTTTGTTATACATACATAGATTAGGGATACGTAACTCGCGAAGTGTGGTGTTGCACCGGCGTGCATGCATCACGTAGTTTCTCTAACAGCCAGTGGAAGGTCCTCAAATAAATTTGGCAAATTTACTAAACGTATTGGGCAATTTACGCCATTTAAACTAGGTAATATGATACAGGACTGATAATAAAACTGTGAATAATTCCTACCCACACGAGTTACGTTTCGGGCCTTAGGAGCGGTGTTTTTAAAAACTTTTTCCAAAACTTCGTAACAAAATTTATTTATTAAACAGATGTTAATGTGGAATTTTAACAAACTTGATTAAACTACTCTAAGTCGAAAACTAATTAATAATTGAACTAATATGAGTGAGCAGCCTAAGCAAACTGCAATGTTAAAGCTGAAATACTCATGACTGACTGACTGTCTTGGGGCTCCCGGGGTATTTATATTGTCCCTACCCCTCACATGTCTGTGGCAACTTGCAGAGCTCATGTCTGCTTATTTCTTAATTCTATTCATTATACAATATAACAATTCCACTTACTAGGTAATCGCGGTTCTTAACCGTGTGTGACCTGCCACCAGCAGTGTCATTATCGTCTGGAATACAATGTATTGCATCCGTTCTCACAACTGTTAATAATCCTTGTTTAATTATCCTTGAATTACATTGTTGCACTTGACGTAATAATTTCTTTAACGATTTCTAATAATTCCTAATAACTTCTATTTTGTTATACATACATAGATTAGGGGATACGTAACTCGCGAAGTGTGGTGTTGCACCGGCGTGCATGCACCACGTAGTTTCTCTAACAGCCAGTGGAAGGTCCTCAAATAAATTTGGCAAATTTACTAAGCGTATTGGGTAATTTACGCCATTTAAACTAGGTAATATGATACAGGACTGATAATAAAACTGTGAATAATTCCTACCCACACGAGTTACGTTTCGGGCCTTAGGAGCGGTGTTTTTAAAAACTTTTTCCAAAACTTCGTAACAAAATTTATTTATTAAACAGATGTTAATGTGGAATTTTAACAAACTTGATTAAACTACTCTAAGTCGAAAACTAATTAATAATTGAACTAATATGAGTGAGCGGCCTAAGCAAACTGAATGTTAAACTGAAAACTATGACTGACTGATGTCTTGGGGCTCCCGGGGTATTTATGTTGTCCCTACCCTCACATGTCTGTGGCAACTTGCAGAGCTCATGTCTGCTTATTTCTTAATTCTATTCATTATACAATTAACAATTCCACTTACTAGGTAATCGCGGTTCTTAACCGTGTGTGACCTGCCACCAGCAGTGTCATTATCGTCTGGAATACAATGTATTGCATCCGTTCTCACAACTGTTAATAATCCTTATTTAATTATCCTTGAATTACATTGTTGCACTTGACGTAATAATTTCTTTAACGATTTCTAATAATTCCTAATAACTTCTATTTTGTTATACATACATAGATTAGGGGATACGTAACTCCGAAGTGTGGTGTTGCACCGGCGTGCATGCACACGTAGTTTCTCTAACAGCCAGTGGAAGGTCCTCAAATAAATTTGGCAAATTTACTAAACGTATTGGGTAATTTACGCCATTTAAACTAGGTAATATGATACAGGACTGATAATAAAACTGTGAATAATTCCTACCCACACGAGTTACGTTTCGGGCCTTAGGAGCGGTGTTTTTAAAAACTTTTTCCAAAACTTCGTAACAAAATTTATTTATTAAACAGATGTTAATGTGGAATTTTAACAAACTTGATTAAACTACTCTAAGTCGAAAACTAATTAATAATTGAACTAATATGAGTGAGCAGCCTAAGCAAACTGCAATGTTAAAGCTGAAATACTCATGACTGACTGACTGTCTTGGGGCACCCGGGGTATTTATGTTGTCCCTACCCCTCACATGTCTGTGGCAACTTGCAGAGCTCATGTCTGCTTATTTCTTAATTCTATTCATTATACAATGTAACAATTCCACTTACTAGGTAATCGCGGTTCTTAACCGTGTGTGACCTGCCACCATCAGTGTCATTATCGTCTGGAATACAATGTATTGCATCCGTTCTCACAACTGTTAATAATCCTTATTTAATTATCCTTGAATTACATTGTTGCACTTGACGTAATAATTTCTTTAACGATTTCTAATAATTCCTAATAACTTCTATTTTGTTATACATACATAGATTAGGGGATACGTAACTCGCGAAGTGTGGTGTTGCACCGGCGTGCATGCACCACGTAGTTTCTCTAACAGCCAGTGGAAGGTCCTCAAATAAATTTGGCAAATTTACTAAATGTTCTGGGTAATTTACGCCATTTAAACGAGGTAATAAGATGACAGGACTAATAATAAAAACTGTCAATAATTCCTACCCACACGTTTATGTTAAATTCACGATGATAACGCACAATCTTTACTGCTTGTGGGTTTTCGTCAGCATAAATGTGTTTATTATGTAAATTAGTAATATCCGTTTTTGTAAAACCACTTTTCTGTAAATAAAATTTTTCTATGAAAATTTGGATAATTTTCTTTCTGTTCATTAATAAAACGGCAGAAGCTTAGTTTTAATTTGAGGTCGATATGTATTACAAGCTCTTGTATTCTTCGAAGGTGAAATGGATGCAACAATAAAACCCTATTAACTATATCTTTAGAAACTTCAATTTTCCAACCTAGCTGTCTGGCGCCCAGACCACGAGAGTCTCCCAACAGTATGGACTTGGCACTTGACCTTGAATGTATGTCATATAAACAACGCATTTTCTTAGCGCGGTTAAGAGCAGGTTTGAAAGTAACGCCCTGAAACTGATATTGGTAAATATAACATTGACATAACCTTACTTTACATATTTTTACTTATTATAGCCCTATATTATAGATGAACTATGTGCAATGTTAATAACAAAATCAATAGAAATAAATTATTACAACTTTTCACGTTTTCCAAGCCGATAAAATGCAGGTTAAATTCCTTATTCTAGGATTTCACTTGTAAAGTTGTCATCAGATCAAGGTCAGATGCCAAGTCCATACTGCGGAGAGACTCTCGCCTCAGACTCGGATCTTTTTCAACTCGTTCTAAAGTTTCTTCCTCAACTTTCGGTGTTCTAATCGTACGATTATGTCCATAATCGATAGTTGCAGGAGTAAAGTTACTGGTTGTTTGGTGGTTTGATATGCGTCTATTTGGAAATCTTTCTTAGTATATTCTCATCGACTGTCGATCATTTCCTTGGCAATAACCACAAACTAATACCATATCGATCATTTCTGCGTTAGTGTAGGGTACGACCATAGCAAAAAATTCAAGAATGAAATGGTAACTCTTAAAATTACGATAAAAATGTGTTAGACTGAATCGTTTGTCGAAACTCTTTTGTGATTAACGACAATACTTAATATTGTTTAATCGTTGCTATGATAAATGTTAGTGTGTCATCAAACATTTAAATTTGATTATCTCAGAAACGGCTGCTCGAAGCGATATCTATAAGGAGAAGTAGTATCAAGGAATTGAAATTTTGAACTAGAAATTTGATGTACCGACGCACATAAAGTGATGTAGACAAAGGGCTGCTAGAGGCACCCTCTGCCAGATAAATCAAGATTGATCAAAACTATTATCAAATTTGAATTTCTCATCTTAAAAGATCTTTAGATATCAAATTTCATGCAAATCTGACTATTATTAAGATACCTATTTAAAAAATAGCTTAAAAAGATAATAGCTTTGACACTCTGTATCTTGTAAACTATCAACTTTTGGATTAAAGTATATTGGGCTAGATTTTAGTATTAGGAATTCGTGGTAACATTTTGTACAGACTCTTTAGAGACACCCTATATATTTATGTACTAATTTAACGAATCAGCGCTAACATACGCACAGTACATTTTTATGAGATTATTTAACAGTTAATTTAGTTTGCTAACATTTATAGTTTGGAGCTGTAAAAAATTTTTTTTATAACCTCACTTTTAGAAAATTATATTATTCTGATACTTGTTGACAATTTGAAGTTAATTCAAATTTAACGCCAAATGGAATCTGGTGATATTTTCTAATTATTTCTTATGGTGTAAATCATGCGGTTCATTTGGTTCTCTTAGTTTTAAAACAGGGTATATCCACCATGAAACGAATATCAGAAATGTACTTGTTCAGATGTCTGTCTTCTCGTTAACGTATCAATCTGTAGTTTTTCTCTATTATATTTCGCCTGTAAAGCTTTCCATTGTCATACACCTTTCAACTGAAAATGAGTTAAATATATTGTTGCGAGCTACTATTAGGCAACCCGTCAAACACACAAGCGCCGTAAACACTGTATATTCTCCAGGGACCGAGCATTTTCTAGCAATTACTGGAGAATGAATCATCCTTTTAATTCAGGGTATAAATAAGACCGATGATGAAGTACAGAGTTAGTCAATATCAGAATGTCGAATATAAATGTCATCGTGTAAAGTTAAATAGTTGAGCTTTTGGAAGTCCGAGAGTAAACATAAATTTATATTATGTGAACGTGTCTAATGTACATGAAGCTTGTAGAATACATAAATAGACAAAAGTGTAATAAATAAATAGTTATGTTAGTGTTGTTAATAGACCTATGGTTAAAAATTTAGTTTAAGAAGATATTAGTGCTTGTAAATTTGATAGTGCGTCATTGTGAATTGGACTGAAAACATCTATAAATAAGGCATATATTGTTAATTAAACTTGTGAACAGTGAGTAATAAAGACCTTTGTTATTACTTGTTTTAAATTAGTGAAACGCGGTAGTAGTAGCCCGCTACAATATAAATAAGATCAAAATACTTAAATACAGCAGGTACCATCAATTTGCATGCTCTATGGATTATAAATGGATTGATAATTGCAAATAAGTTTCAAGATCAACTTTTCATCAAATTTTAATCCACCATCAATACTTTTATTTTCCTTTCGCTTCAATATCAGACTCAAAGTTCATTATATTTTTCTTAAATAAATATTCTTAAAAACAATTGTTTCTAGTTCAATGAAAAGAACTAGCAGACAAAACCTTCAAATTTATATCCTTAACTTGAAATTTTAATACCTGCTTACCCTCGACAAGCAGCTTGACCATCTTTGAAGTGCACTTCAATCAACTTCGACATTATTTGATTGTAAATAAACGTCCGTTTCACGCCAGTAATGCCGTGGCTGCAATGATAGGTTAGGTTACTGTTAGAAATAGATATTATTATACGACCGTCTCACACCAGTAATGCCGTGACTGCAATGACAGGTTAGGTTACTGTTAGAAATAGATATTATTATTAAAAAACACAAATCACTTAACACGCATATCAGAACAGTCTGCAAGAGTTTTAGCAACAACTGTTCTGATATGCGTGTTAAGTGGCTTGTGTTTTATTAATAATATCTATTTCTAACAGTAACCTAACCTGTCATTACTGACGTGAGACGGTCCTGAGAATAATACTATTACGATTGGACTTGGAAGTGAATGTAAACGTAGCCTTAGTAGTAATGCGTGCGCATTTGTAGCATGTCACTGAAGTGTCAGTGTCACTGCAAAATTGTTTTGATGTTTAACTTTTACACGTGTTTTGAAATTTTGTGTAATTTGATGTAGCTTATGTCGTGTAGTGAACATGTAAAATTTTTGTAAGTGTTAGTTTTCATATAGTGTAACTTAGTTTATTTTAAATCCTAACCGATTTATATAGTTGCAGCTGCAAGTGACTTTAAACCAAAATGTCTGTGGTATCTGGTTTTACAAAGTTTTCGAGCGGTTCCATATTACGCAAAACACCAACCGTTAAGAGTGCTATATATTTTGAGCGTACTCCAACTAAAGTGAGATTTGTTTTACCACATTCTAAGAACGTCAAACAGATTTTACAAAAGTTTGCATTGAAAACGAATATTAAAGATTATGAACAATTAGTTTATTTAATTATTCATTCAGAATTATTTGACGAAGATGTATGTTCATTACTGAGTGAAGCCACTCAGTGTATTTCATTGCTGACGCAGGACTTGCGGTTATTTGTAGAAGCAATTTTACTAATAAAGTGGGTCAATTATAGTGAACGTGTTATTTCCGAATATCAATCATTTTTAATTAATTTATTATCTGCACACAATTATTATACAAAATTTGCCATTGATCAATTAGTGTATAATTTTCTACCTGGTAAGTATTGCAACATAGTAAACAATGCTTTTAATTAACATTTGTGTTATTTAGGTCCGGACGAACCAATCTGGCCTGATGGTAATCCTACAGAACAAGATTGTAAAGTATCTTTAAATGTACACTTTGTAATACATGGTTTAATTGGAGTTGTGCCCATGTAAGTTTTTATTAAGATGGTCCAGTAGTGATTGACAGACCAAGTACAATATGAAAGCGAAGACATACCACATGTGGGTATTTTATGAAGGGACTTTCAAGTTTTTAATCATTCCCTAACTTTACCGGATTTAGAAATCTGTACGTAAGTACTATTATGGGAATTTTAAATAAAGTTTAAGCACTTCCGTGATGCAATTAAATTTTAAATAAAAGAATGCGAATTATTGTGTTCAACAAAACATAAATTAGTGATTAACTAATGGCGTTTTTTATCCGAAAGGGTAATGCTGTTGTGAACAATTTAGCAGATACTGTTTTTTTCTGCTGTTTTAGTTATATAACTCACGAATGACGTTCATTTTAACTGCTAAAATGGAACATGGCTAAGATTATCTTAGTAGATAATTACCTAATGAATTGATCATCATTATGGTTGATAATCTTAGACACAAGTAAAAAACACTAATGAAGTTTTAATCACATATTTTTGTTTTGATTTTAACCCACACCTTTAGGCATATGGTGGTTTTCTATAATATGAAATACAATATGCTACTTGTGGAGACAAGTAAACATGTTCTATTTATTTACAGTATATGCATGTATAAGAAAATTAAAAGAAATTACAAAAATAACTGTGTGTTTGTCAGAATTAATGCAATTTGCTGTACTCAATGATCAACTTCCATGGTGGATTCCAAATTGATGCTGTCGTAGAACAGGCATCGAGATGAAAGATCAATGAGTCTGAAAGCAATGTAAGTGGGCTGAGGGTTCTTAGATATAGCTTAAGCACTTTGGGACATTGCAATTACATATTTTTTGTAATAGATGTTGAAAGCGTTTATAGTCTGCCACTTCATCTGATTTAATTGGAAACATATTGTGCTCTGCTGTTGATGCTGTATATAGCTGTTCCTGAGGATTGTCAGATATCAAGATAGTCCTTAGAGTTGAAATTGAAAGTTCTCTAATCCTGAGCTGGGTTTAATTTGCTAGCAGATTTTAGATATCTAATGCTATTGATGAGGAGTGTCTGCCTAGGTATGTCTCTCAGCATTCTATTCTCTTATAATTTCCTAGCAAGCAGAGGAAATTAAGCTTGTTGAACCTCCCGCCTTTGTGGCTTAGTTGGTTTGTTTGTGACTACTAAGCCCAAGGTCCTGGGTTCGATTTCTGACACGGACCACAAGAAAAATGTTAGGCAAGCATTTTTTACAAAAATACGCTCTCGTTCGGGTGGGAGTTAAAATGTAAATCCCATGTGTGTGTTGTCAGGTATGTTAAAGATATCTATTGGTTGTACAGCAGGAGTTTGGTAAAATTTAAAATTTCCAGGTAAAAAACTCACTTCCTGGCCAATGTAGTACTATCAGGTGGAGCATTGGAAAATCAAGTTTAGGGGTAATCAAAAGTTGTTACACTATCGGGCAATTGTTATACTCGCGATAACTACACGTCATTGTCATAATTTAATGCATAAGTACGCGGCAAATTTTACCCGTCATGTTGAACTTATACTGGCCACGCTTTAAAAGTGATGCAACCGCTTTTTAAGTCAATTTGCAAGCACAATTGAAATCAAAACAAATTACTTACATGACGGCATCTGGAAATTCGTCTCAGGGTCCCACGATGGTTTTGCATGTTGGTTCACTTTTACACCATGTTGAATCAAATTACATCCGTCCTTCCTTTTACTGCTGTATGCGTAGGGGAATGACAGGAATTAGGTAACAGGTACACAAAGGCAAAAGGTAGAAGGAACCTACATCCCTAAAAAGAAAAAACACACAACACAAATAGATGTTGCTTCATCGAGGGCTCGTAACTAATGGCGTCTTATAACCATACGCGTGCTCTGCATCCTTTTGCGTAGACAGTGTTGTCAGGGACGTCGGAAATTGACGTATTCATTTAAAAATACGCGGCAATTTATTTACAAATTAAATCTAACGTGATACATGCAGGTTGGCATGTAACAAAGTAGAAAAATCAACTGACTGCTTAAGGCGAATGCAGATTGTGGTTAAGCCATCTTTTATACCTACAAAATATATTGTGTGAGGATGTGATATCGACTTCTCTCTTGATTTTTTAAATTTTATCTACTTAGATCGTTGTAGCAAATTTCCAATCAACACTTATAACAGCTGCTGTTTATTTATAGTAGATATATTCCTTTAATAGTTGTTAATTGAACATTTATATTTTGAAATATAAGGTGTTGATGTAGGCAATTTGTATTAATAATGATTTCTACGAGTAGATTATGAATAATTATACACTGTTATTATTCCTATAGACCAAAGGAAAAAGTGAATGATAATATAGAAGCAAATTCAAATTCGAGACACCATGGAGAGCTCGCTTATTAATGGAAATAGAAGGTATGTTTAAATGCAGAAATGCTAAATTTTATGCTGATTAATAATCTGCAATTTAATTTCACATATCTCATTTGGCATCCCAGATATTTTCATAAATGTAAAAAACTGAATTTCTTTTTTTATTTTTAGTGCTGTTGTTTCAAATATTGTTTGAAATATAAAAGCACTTTCTTATGGCCACTTTTTACCTCATATGCAATGGACCAAATCAGTTTATCAAAAAACATTTCATCTTTACCTGATCATCGTCAACTTTGTTATTTTTTGTAGATGTCAGTTTGATTTTTGGTACATTCTGATTCACCTTTTTTTTTATTACAGCAGTGTATGATAGGTTGCAAAAAGCTGTTCAAAAAATGGCTTAATTGTAAATAACTGTATTTTAATACGATATTTTAAAAATTGTAAACCTAAATCAATAATTTAAATGTAACAAAAGAACAATAACTGAAAACTCTGAATCTGAACGTGTTAGTTTCAGTTAATAGGATGTATATTGATTTTGATTCAGGTGCAGCAGTTGCACTCATAAATTACAAAGATTTTAATATATTTTTCTCTAATATACATTTACAATATACAGATATCAAACTGTTTGTTTACAATAAGCAAGCATTAAATGTTACTGGCTTTTCAGAGGTTGTAGATAATTACTAAAACGTTAAAATTATGACACCCAATTAATATGTGATGTACATTTACCAGGAAGAATGCGCTAGATTTTTAAATTTTTACTGGATTTTATTTGAAATAATATAACTTCTTTTTAATAAAGTGTATATTCAACGCTTGAGAAGCCAAGCATACGGAGAACACAACACGTTTGTCTGTCGAATAGATATTTACAACAGGTGGCGGGACAAGATCAGCAAATATTAAAATGTTCTACATAATCCCCCCCAATTCAGATTTTTACAAAAATTTTGAATTTTTAAAGATATATAATTTGCTCAAACTCTATAATGTAAACACAAAGATAGAAATAAAAATGAACAGTAGATCATATGCACATATACATAGAGCATAGTAAACTTGTACAAAAGTAGCTCACAACACAGCAATTTGAGCGAATTTGAGCACTAAACTCCCACACTGGAAGGTTCCACTGGTAGTGGACACAGTTTTGGAAAGGAACGTTGCACTATACCTGTTGAGGTCTGTACCGACACAACACGACTAATGTTGTCGGCACCAGAATGCACGTATGGAACTCTGCCGAGCTTCCATTTCTTTGGAGGTAGATTCTCTTCTTTAATTAGAACCAAAATTTCCGGCTTCAGCTCAGAATGATGAAGCTGTTACTTTTGACGTACTTGCAACTCTGAAATATACTCTTAACTCCATTGTTTTGAGAAATGTCGATGGAATTGTTGCACATGTTGAAAAATTCATAATCTCGAATTTGCTATACCAGATACATCAGGATCGGGAGCAACGTTTAATGGTCTTCCAACCAAAAACTGGACAGGAGTGAAGGGTTGCAAATAATTAGGATTTGATGAGATAGGACACAAAGGTCTGGAATTCAGGGTTGCTTCCACCTGCGAAAGCAATGTGCAAAGCTTTTCGTAGGTAAAACACAACTACCAACTATAAGGTTTAAGTGAAATTTACAGAATTTGATCCCTGCCGCTCATAATCCACCAAAGTGAGAACTGTATGCCAGTACAAATTGCCAAGTAATTCCCTTGCTCCCAACTGCATCAGGAATTATACTATATTGACGTTGAATAACTTACCAAGTTCTTGTAGCTCGGAATTGGTACCAGTGAAATTGGATTCAATATCACAATAAACATAGGGGTTTGTCATGTCGGGCCATGAATCTGCGAAATGATAACAAGAAAGATTCTGTTGACAAGTCTGTCACCATTCAATATGAAGGGCTTTTGTAGCAAAGCACACGTATAGAGAAGTATGTCTTTAAGGTCTTGGAACCATCGACTTTTCTATCTTTGATCAATAAAAGAAATTTGATGCCAGTTATGTGGAATGGATAGGAAGAACGTGCACGAGAAGCTGGCATATATTCCATAATGGGTTGAGTTTGATTCCGAGGAAACCTATGACATCGAACACAACAATGAACAATCTGCTTCGTAAGATTTCGGTTTCAATTGATCCAAAATCTATCACATAGTGTGGAAAGCAAATGCCGAGCACCAGCATGCAATAATTGAATGTGTTCACGCTTTACAATTAGCTTTGATAAGTAATGCTTTCCTGATAGTGATAGCGGGTGCTTCTTACTCTAAGAAAATTGAGAATTTCGCAGTTGTCCACTGATGTGAATAACGACTTTAGTATCTAGAAACGGATTTAGACCTCTCAATGACGAACTCTTTAAGATTTTGCATTGATTGAGTTGCTTGAACTCTTCTGCAAAAGACTGTTTGAGCAATTTTCACTAACGACAGTAGTGAATTCTGAATTTCAGTTGGGTTGAGAGGGCCTATCAGGCACTCACCCCTGAGACAACCATAATTGTAAAGGAATCAAACAATAAGCAATGACCCTTTCAAGTCAAGTGAGACTTGAAAAGTCTACAAATTGAAATAATTGTGCTGTGGTTAAAAGATGATGAGATTGACCTTTTAACTCTGGAAGCTTGGCAATAGTTGTATTTGAAACGAACCAGGAAGGCTGAAGGATCATGCCATCACAAGTTAGAGTTTTTCAAATTTTGAGGAGCATTTCCTTTAGACACTAAATCGACAGGATTGAACTTAGTGGGAACACGACGCCAGGCCACATCTGAGGCCAAACCTTCAATCTGTGCTACTCTATTAGCAACAAACGTCTTAAGCAAATTGGGACTGGTTTTGAGCCAACCAAGAACAATAGTTGAATCTGTCCAAAAGATACAATTTGAAATTGAAATATCTAACATTTTCAGAACCTGATCGGCAAGCTTAGCAAGAAGTTTTGGTATCGTAATTGTTTTGAGGGAAGCAACCCTTGCCTTGGCACAAAGTAGATGAATTTGAACACGGTTGTTCATATCAGCAGAACGAAGGTAAACACACGAACCATAACAATAAAGTGAAGCGCCCAAGAATCTATTAAGTTGAACATCAACATGGTTTGGACATAGCACATGGCATGGTATTTTAAGGTCATTAAGTCCAACAAGATCCTTGCGCTAAGCGATCTACCTTGATTTGATTAGCTGGAATTGGGTCATTGCAACACAACTTTTCCAGCCACAGCTGTTGTAAAATAATCTTTGTACTACTAGTATATGGCATAGTGGGTCAGAGCTGAGAAACCTCATAAGATAATCCTTTTTGTGATAATTTGGATTGTAATATTTTAACCTGAAATCAAATCCATCAAGCGATCAGTTGAAAAGGACCAAATAAGACCTAACGTTTTGGTATGTTCTTGAAAAGCAAACTCAAGAACTCCTGGATGAAGATGAGTTTGAGAAATGGCCAAGAGGACAGCTGAATCATCGGAGATCCACTTTCGAAGTTTGAAACACCCTGCTTCTAGGACTGTTGAAAGTTGTGAACAAAACTCGCGAGCTCATTGAGACTGTCTACACTTGTAAGCAAGTTATCGACGTAGAAGTCGCGTTTGATTATTTTAGATCTCTGGTAAAGAAGTTTTTAAATCAATGCCTAATTGAAATTGGCAATGAATGGCCAAAACGAAGCACGACTGTATTTAAATCGTAAAATTGAATCTGATCTGTAGGTGAAAACCTCTACAGAATGAGTTGTAGAGGCCCCTGAGCGAACTAAAGAGCCAAATTAGAGGTTTACCAAATTAGTGTGGTCTTTAGTGAGGAACCAGACTAAGACAGGTCCCCGAAAGAGGGCAGCAGCTTTTTCGATATTTAGAGTGGCAGAGACCATAGGGGTCGGTATGACATTCTAAAACACACTAGTGCATTGTGGAAGGTAACTGGAAACCGCCACGTTACCGCCCAAGTACACTGAAGTGTATGACATTCTAAAACACACTAGTGCATTGTGGAAGGTAACTGGAAACCGCCACGTTACCGCCCAAGTACACTGCGTACTTAAATTGTTTTTTTAATATACCTGCATCATAATACTAGTATAAAGAACTAATTAGCGTGCATAAATCGATCTTTATTGCACTAGTGTTTTAAAGGTTGCTAAGCAACAACATTTTCAACTTTATTTTTATTTGTCAAATTATACAAATAAACGTAAATATCTTAATATGAATGAACTATTTCAAATAAATATTAAATATCAAACTAATTGAAAACCACAATTGTTTCCACGCCAACTACTATAAATCAAAACGACTGATAGTTTAAATCTGTGGTATTGCACTTTAATATGGATAAATTCAGTAATATGTAAATCTATATGTCAAGTTAAAATGCAGGTATATTTAAAAATAATGTATGATACTCGTTTATAAGTGCCTTTAAAGAACTTGCAACGTTTAAGAGCACTCCGCTTCGCGTTGTGCCCTCAAACATTGCGCATGCTTTAAAGGCTCGATTATAAACTTGTACTATAATATACTATTAAAATGACGACATCCTCGGGGGGTAAAAGATTCCAAAGTTAAAATGTTCCTCATTTGGATTTTCAGGAGGGGACTACTTTGGAGGTTGTGATCAGCAAGTTTAATAAGAAGAAAACAAGAACTGCGAACATTTTGTGTGGAATGTTAGAAGCACGAGTCGAGTAATTAAGTAGAGAATTTGAAAATTGAAATAGATAGATTAGCATTAGCTATAGTAGGAACTAGCGAAGTTTGATGACCAGAGCCAAAAGATTTTTGAAGCGGAGATTTTAGGGTAACTCGTACTGGATCGGAGGAAGGAAATTCGGGCGTGGGGGATAGTTATACTGAAAAAGAGGATATTGTGTAGAAAACTACTTACAAAAGAACGAAGTAGTGCTTGTGGCTAGATTAGAATTTGAACATTGTATTATGAACATTAAAAATGTGTCTGCAGTTTTCTGTCTTGCCACTATTTAAGATTGAATTTAATTGATTTAACTAAAATTTGGAAAACCTCTTTTATATTTGGAATAATTATGGTATGAAACATTAATATTTGCTGGTTCACAGTTATTTATTTTCTAATGTTAACACTTTCTTTAAATAGCATGCTTCTGCTACCAAAGTTTATTGAAATAAATATTAGGTTTGCCCTTTGTGTTTTAAAATAATTTATGATCTTAAATTCCGTTTCAATATGTATTGAACAGGAATTATTTCTAATGAATGATGAAAAAAGCTTTCCTGGTTTTATGCAAGAAATGTCTTATATTATAATCTGTGTTCGGTCTTTTTTATTATTTTATTAAATTTAATTTGAAGACGACTCGCTCCTATATCCTATTAATGTAGACATTGGAAATATGCATCCTGAAAATATCACCTCTTTTATCACGAAGGTTACGCGTGATCGGTTTTAACAGGTAGAAACTTGTTCCGATCCCCTGCACCCCTAAATACAGTGTAAGAAGAGAGTCGTAGTTAATCGTTCGAAACGGTAAGACGTTATTTACAGCAGCATACAATTCGGTATGTTTTCGAAGCTCGTTTTATGGTTCGTTATATAAAAGATTAATAATCGTGTAGTGTTTGGAATAAAGGGTTGTAATTACACAAGTGTTGTTTATGGCCATAATAGTGCTAACTTGTAAGTGATAATAAAACTTGTCGTTCAATGGATTTTTCGTCTCGGCTTGCAGAGGAAGCACTACCACATCTTCAAAATACACTCCACAAATTCGTTGAGTTATCAATCGTTGGACCAGCAAACTTCGTCTTTCGATAGTATCTCCAGGTATGTAAATTGCTATATTCTAGCTACAACCTTATAGGTACGTTCAATCTGGTTTTCTTTTTGTGCAACTTTTAGATAAGTTACTAACTTGAATTTTCCTCAAATATGTATAAAAGGTGGTTTTTGTGATTTCTAAGTATTATTTAATAGAACTAATTATTTATTGTAAGGCCTTGCTTACTGAACACTATTATACATAAAATCAGAATTATACACCGTGGATATCAATATTAAATTGTCCGTTTTAGATTAATCTTTCTCTTGTTGCATTTAGTTTTTATTTCCCATAACTATAAATCACTATCAGAGGTCAAAGTGTCACAAAATTCTCACAGTATATGTCAAAGGTTTATTGGCATACCATGTCACTTATAAGATAGACAAACTCAAAAAGCCATATACAATTGCGTAACTATTTATTTTACCAGTTGCTATAGACATGGTTGAAAAAATGTAGGTGAATGACATGTTAAACAACTTTAGAATATTCTGGTGCCAAATGGTATAATTTGCCAAAGAATTAACTGAATTAACTTTGAATGTTTTCCAACAGCTTAAATCAGAGTTAGTTGGAAAATTATGTCATGCAACTTGATGAAGTAACAAACAGCAGTAATGATTTTCATTTAATTTGCTATATCAGATTACAACAGTGTGCAGAAATAAATGAAAATCTGTTTTGCAAGTCTCCAAAAAAAAGCAACTGCTGTTGAGGTGTATAGTGTAACAAAGCACCAAAAAGTTTAAAATCGGAAGGGACAATGCCATTAAATTAACAGTAGATCGATTGACGGTTACGAGGGCGTACTTTATGAGCACAAAGACGAATGATGTAGAGAACTTCTGAGCTTTTTTCAATGATGCTGTTATCAGTTCAAACATGTAATGGAGTCATCAAATGAGCTTGAACCATATTTGGTAGATATAAGTTTACAACTGCTTGTGAGAAGGAATCTCCAAGAGTAGTCTGGGCACACTGCATGATTTATTGGGAAGCCTTAACTTTCAAAATTGCCAAGTCCTGGGCTAACTATTGTTTTGATAATACATTTAATTATACAAAAAGCAGACATCTAAATTTATAGATTTTCAGTGCTCTTTGAGTAGATGTAGGAACTGAACAAATATCATTGTTGTATTACTTCTCCTCTATATGGTTATTCATGGTAAGGTGTTCAAACATATCCACGAACTGAGAAATGAAATAGCAAAATTTTTGAGCGAGGAATCATCTTGTACAGCGACTTCGCTGTTAGTACTTTATCTTTGCTGTTTCACCCAAAGCAGTAAAAATAAATTAGATCATGTTTGGTCTCACTGTAATAAAAATAGGTGAGCCGCGCAACATCCTTTAAAATAGTTACAAAATACGATTATAGCATAATAAAGAAAATTTGGTTAAGGCGTTTTTTACAATGTGGGAATTACAGTTACTCGGCAGAAAAAAATAACAAAAAGGTGTTGCCAATAACAATGAGGCAGTGAGACATAATTTTTGTAATGCTATCCGTCACTAAATCAAATTTGGAGTTTGATACTTAATCCTGATACTTTTACCCATTGCTAGTTTACATCCATGGTGTGACTTTCAATTTTGATTATCGCTAATTATGGATTTACTTTTTATAAAATGTGCCAACTAACTCAGTGGTGGTATATGTGTTTGAAGAGGGTTCCAGAATGCTATCGGGTATGAAATATGTCTTAATCAGAAATACTTTGGATGCCACCTAATCATGCAGGGTTGCTAGGGAAAAGTCAGAAAAAAAAGTAACAAGAGGATGCCAAAATCTGAGATCAGGAGAGTGATTTTGGTTTAAAAATGTATTTTAAAATTCATTAAGGACATTATTGCTTTAAACATAAAACACACATGAATCCTAAAAACACATAGACCTATTTAAAATTGCTAACTTCAAAGAAGGTTCTTAAAAGGAACTGTTAGATGACCTGGAATGCACAATCTGACTTTTAGGTAAATACAAAACAATTTATTACAACAAAACTGTAACTATACCATTACAATAATGAAACAAAAATATATAAATGTGCCTTTACACTATTATACACATCTTGTTTCTAACTATATAGCACACTTACATTTTCATTACAAACACATAATAATCTTAAGCAAGTATTAAAAATCAAATATATTACAAATCTACTTAACTAAAAGCTTAATCTAAACACACAGACATGCTATAGGTACGTTCCATTAGTACATGTATTAAATTTAAATTATTTAGTTACAAACTAACCCACTTTGTAGGGTATTATTCAAACATAAGACATTAAACTACTGCTCAGCCCTGTTCAATAACCTCTAGTCAAAGGTAATTAAACTACCAAAGTGGCATGTTGATGATTTGGATGTTATGTATGAAGTGCTCTATGAAAAAAATTGATCTACCCTTCCTAAAATCATTTGAGACATCCTCGGCAAACTTCGGATGGATGAATTAAGCATATAAAATGAATATACCTCGTATCATTTTTTTACCTAACCTATAGATCTACTTAAATTTACATATCGTGGACTTAGAAGCAGAAACAGGAATTTTTTGTTTATTTGAGTTAGCATAAAACTGTATGTGACCTGTCTTTTTGCTCAGACAATGAAGTCATCTGGCACCAGCATGATACCTTATTAATCAAAATAACTGAATCATGACTGTACTAATTACAATGATGACATCATCTTTAACTTCTAAAATTTTACATGAATTTGACAATCTTTGAATATGAATAATATATGATACAAAATAATTTCACTTTAGATCAAAATTACAGTAACCTAAACATTATATTTCCTAAAGGAAATAACCTAATCCTATTAGTGCAATTTACTAATACAGAAAATATTAATATGAAATGTGATTATAACGTCACAAACTGTTATAATAA
This sequence comes from Platerodrilus igneus, assembly GCA_036346225.1. Taxonomy (NCBI): domain Eukaryota; kingdom Metazoa; phylum Arthropoda; class Insecta; order Coleoptera; family Lycidae; genus Platerodrilus; species Platerodrilus igneus. Next base: position 2,461,947 of record JARFIW010000678.1, on the reverse strand, counting down.
ATTTCTTCTGGATAGTATATTTTTAATATCGTGCTTTTAGGGTTCTTGGTATGGGTTTGAGTGACTTGCTGTTTTCTTAATGTCACAAGTTTTTTTTACAGTACTCTACGTCCTAGAGTTAATTCTGATTCACGGCGACATAGAGTGACTATAGACACTATTCTTTTATAGATCCACCATCAATTAAAATACATGTATTTTAGTATTACCAATGAGTTCTACTTGTGAAAATATGTATTTAAAATGTTTAGATTTTAAATTTATTAGCAGCTCGCTTTTATATTTCATATGATAGCACGTCATGTGTTGAGATCAAAGTTTTATTTTGAACTTCTAATTAAATTGAATCTGAGCTAACGATGATGCATATTTTGCACATTATATTTATTTTATTTTATGCAAATAATTATAAATAGATGGCCAGGTGGTAAAATCTCTAACACTACTTTCATAATCTTATGAACAATGCGAGATTGATTAGGTAATTGTTTTGAAAAAGGAACAAACTAACAAAAGGATTGTGCTTAACAGACTAAAAACATAGAGATAACAGTGTATTTCAAGCAACAATTTTTAATGGAAACGGAGGGGGTTTCGTGTCGCAATGTATTCATTATTTACATGAATTCCTGGTCTTTGTTCTTGGGTTTAATGCTCAACGCATTGCATTTTTGAAAAAAATGCTAGCAAGCATTTTTCTAAATATACTTTCTTTCGGATGAATTGCTGTACTGGGTACCACATGTACATTAAAAATCAGTACTTTGTTTGGGACAGTAATAATTCAGAAAAATCCTAAATTTCTAGTAGTTCTTATCTTCTGGCAGTAGCTAAAATAGTAAACTTAAAATAAATAAACAATTTTGAAATTGCTTACTGACTTTTCGGATAGTGATACCTTATTTATAGGAGACCATTTTTTTTCTGTTTGCTCCAAGTTTATGCTTCCTTTCTTACGTATAGTACACATGGCAGCACATGTCGAGTAACAAACAAAACAATGCTGGTTGAGCATGTTAAATGTAACTCATGCCAACAACACTCACGACAAAGTACGTAAATCATAAATACTTCACAGCTTGTTTGTTTGATACAGCAAATACTTTGCTTATGAGTAGGGCAACAAGGTTAAGAGTTTTGATGTGGGCTAACACGCAGTCGACAAAACCTGGACATGCCTAAATTGTATAATTGATATAAAAACAGGAATATAAATAATAATTTTTAACTACATGATATTTTAACGGAATATTACAAAACCAAGATTATTGTTGTTGAGTGCCATTGGTGTGTAATTATTGTTTGCATTAAGATATGAAATAAATGGTTTGTCAATAATCGACTGGAATCTATTAAACTACGGATCGATCATGTTTATTAAATTGTAGGTGCAGGGATCTTTTGCTTCAGGCTTTAATTTCACAGTACCCATACCTTATGAAGTCTGCCCATACTCATGAATTATATTTACATAATTTATTATTAATTCTAAACTACCAACCCAGTTTTCGACCGGAGATTTTACACTTAATATTTTCTAAGTAAGTTTTTAATTTTATATAATATGTTTCCATTTTATTTGATACTAATTTTGTTTTAGATTAGTTTTATTAGATGTACATGCTCCAAAAGAGGAAATTATTAAAAGTGAAAGTTCGACTTGCATGGATGTAGATGGAGTTTTTCCTTTAGAGGATAGTGGTAATCAAATGCAGCATAGTGTGGCAAACAGTTTAGATGTTTGTTTAGATAAAGTTTTTAAATATTTAATAGTTGAATGTTACGATATGGACAAAGGTGTATTAAATTGGGATCGAACTAAAAGTAATTATACTAAAGAGCATGTATGCAACAAAAAGTTTACTGTTATTCTAAACTATGCTATATTAGTGTTGCGTCAAATACAGGTTGTAAATTTTTAATTCCAAACTGAAAGTTTTAAATGTTTACAGAAAAGAATTAGGTACTTATCTAGTCACGGCAATAAAAGGGGACTCTATAGGCTGAAATACATTTCCACTATATGTGCTCCCGGAATATGTACTCATGTCACGCTTTAATAATATAGAAAAAAATTTATAGACAGTTTATGTAAAAATTAATATCTAAATAAATATCCAAACCATAATAGTTATCGTCATAGTACACTTTGGCGACGGGGACAAAATAAGTTTAATATCGACACTGGAACATCTGTAGTTGTGCGTTAAGTAGCCTGAAAAATCCAGGCCCGATCCTTCCTGAGGGAAACCATCAAGTCGTAGAATAGAAACAGCAATCCCCTTGAAAGTAACTTAGCACCAATTACGGTAGATAATTTAGTTGTTGGAAAAGTTATCTTTCAAAGGGACAACTTTTTACAAATCAATTTTCAGCGTCCTGCATTACAAATCAATTAACTGCAAGAGACCACTGCAAATCCAATTTTGCACACCTTTGCATATTTTTACAGTACTTATTTACCAGCAATTACACAAATTTATATATCTCCAATCAACATTGCAATATGTTGCTACTGTCCTTCTTTAAAATAAATGTTCAAATGAACAACAAATTAGTAAACGTTGTTTGTTTTGTAAACAACTCGTCTACGTATTTCTCCTTAACTAAACAGCAAACTAAATAACAGAAAAGGAAAACCCATTTACATTCCCTGTTCACGTTACTTATTCAACCGGAATTTAATACCATTTTCACATAAAAAGCGAGCACATATGTAATTCACTAAATATTGCACAATTATATCCTTCCTTGTTAAAGGACACAGAATATCTCAAATTTTATGCAAACAAAGCTACGTAAAGAAATCATTTGCCATCATTCAAAACAATTCAGTTCCGTTTTCGCAAGGATAATGCACATAATAATCAATAATAATATGATGCACAACTTTCCTCCAAAACATTTTCGATCAATAAACAACCACACGAAAGGTATTTTTCAAAACACCCACCTCCTGATAAGATAACAAGAGATCGAACTACGATTGATAATTGGAAAATCCAATGATTACCTTATGGTTGTAAATATTCTAAAACAAAATGATAGTCGTTGATCCAAGTACTTCAAACAATGAGTATCAAAAGTTGCCTATATTTCGTATAAGATTATAGCAATCATTATATAAATACAGGTTAGAGATAACCTGAGTGGGAATTTATGTGTACTCGTCAACAAATCTTGCAGAACACATTGTAATTTCTGTGAAAACAAATGTCTTGATAATCGAACCATGCATTAAACTTAATTAGAAATTTTCTAAGCAAATGCTTTGATAAATACCAGATTTAAGGCTACATACAAAATAAAATAGATTTAAAATAATTAAATTTATAACTGAATATTTAATCAAAATTCTACAGGAAGTTAGATAAACATTTGTTTAAATTGAAAGGAAGTTGCATTTGCTAAACATGCAAAGAACATTTAAATGCAGTCGAATTCCCTTTAAAGGTTTAAGCAACCGTAACATTTGGAGGGGACATGCGGATTGTATTGCAGTAAGAATTGTATAACATCAACTTGCAAATGCATAGAAGTGAAAATTTTTCTATAAAAGTTTATGTCTTACTGCTAATAAAGTCTTCAGTTTTTAGAATTTATAATTTTGAGGAAATGCTACATTGTGTTGAATCAGAAAATTCCATATCTTGTAAATGTTCTTGAAACCGTTGAGGTTTTGAATTACCACTGTAACAAATTAGATCACTCCAAAACCTTCAGTAAAACCCATTAACCCGAATCAGCAAGTATAAAATCGTTCACTAGTTTACTTATGGTCTTCTGTTCCAGAGCAAGCAGGCTCAATAAGTCAAGAATGGGCAGTTAGACTTTAATAGCTCCTAAGGCCATTACAATAGTCACAATGTGCCCTTAAACTTTGTACCGGTATTATATCTTCAGCTTTTACTGTACTTTTATCATTTCCAGACCTGCATGAAACAACCTACAAATTGCAAATATTTTAATACCTTAGTTTTGGTTAAGATCGCCAGTTACTTGCGTCTTGACAAAAGTCTTTAACTTCAGGTAATGAATTAATGTTTGTTTGGTAACAATCTACTGAGAAAGTTACCACTACAAAATAGGAAGGATAACGCAATCTGATTTGGTCCTCGCTATATTCAATTTCAAAAATTACTTATGCGGGCAGGGAGGTGTGACTGACAATTATTTGCTTACACCTTAAACAAGAAATTACACAAAAAACCGCAATCATCGACTTTATATTATCGCTATATTGATTTTAAATGGTAAGCACAGAACAATAGTTTTTAAAACAAAAGTATATACCTAAAAGTTTACTTTCGCACCTTTACTTACAAAATTATAGCTATCATTTATTTACCACGCTGATCTGAACAAATTGTCAACTATCAGAGATGTGCAAGTTATGCCAATACCAGCATAAATATTATTTTATAAAAAACAAACCCCCAAGCAGAGTACTCACATATTGTGTAATCGTCATCAGCACAATGTTCGTCTTCAGGCAACAGCCTTTTGTCTTTTTCGTAGCTGGTTACTCTCTTCAAAACAATGCTGAATAAAAATATTAAATTTATTTGAGCTTGCAAACTTGTTTAAATCAAAAACTAAAACCTTCTTCTGTGCGGACATATATTTCTCTTCTGGTCATTTTCACACTGCCGTACATCCACATGTATCTTAAATTCCTCGCTACCCTCAATTCTCTTGGCCCGTTTTATGTTTTGTCAAGGTGAACCATGAAATGTACCGTTACAACTTTCATTATTGTTTTAACTGCTTTTATGTCTATATCACTTGTTTTATTTATATGTTTATTAATGTTAAGTTATTGTTATTGAATGTCATTGTTGAGCTCTTCTCTTTACATAGGGCTTGTGTTAACATTTCAGAATCCAAAAAATCCCTGTGGTTACTAAAGGCCTTTGATGTTCCAATAATCATGTAATCATTTTAACTGATGTCGAAGTCTAGAACATAAAATACCCCCTCTCGCAAATTGCAGTCTCTACATCAAATTATAAAATTTACTATGCCAATGCTTTAATTTACAAATGGTTTTAAAAGTGTATTTAACAATATTTGCACTTGGCCCAGATTTCATGTGTGATGGCTATATTACAGTACAGTAAAGCGCCATACAAACATTATGTTTACCAAATATGGAACCGCGTATCACGTTTAACCTTAATGCAAATTAAAAAATTTAGTATTGCTTTCTTAGGATATTGTATTAGTGTACTTGCAAAAACCCAATTGTTTCGTACATGCTCTATAGTCTCAGTATGAATTTAAACATAGTAATTATTTTCTTTTTTAGATATATATCAAGACATAATAGTGATATTTGATAAAGTATTATTACCTACATATAATATTCACCATGTACAATTTGTTATGTTTCTTTTATGTAGTTTTAAAACATCCCTAACAGAAGCATTTATAAGCTATTTGTGGAAAAAAGTGTGTTCGGCGAATGTCCCTTCGGTGCATCGACAAACTGCTGTAGCTTACATGGCAAGTCTAATAGCACGAAGTACCTTTGTTACACTTAGTATTATGAAACAAACATTACAACAAATGTCACACTGGATACATGCATATATTATAACACAAGATGGATTAGAGTGTGTTAATTCAGATATACGTGTACATACTGTTTTTTATAGTGTTTGTCAAGGATTATTCTATATCATAGCATTTAGGTATCGTGAATTAGTTAATACAAGAAAAAGTAAGTACTTTAATGCCATATATTTTGTACAATATGTAACGGTTTTATTTTTAATGCATTCAAGAGAATTATTACTTGCATGTAATATATATATATATATATATATATATATATATATATTTGTCGTGGAATTATAGGTTACATAGGTCCAGACAATAAAATTTTATCAACTGTGTATATAGAAATAGGAGCAAATTATTTACACGTCAAATTAATCAGTTTATATAGTGAAAACGGATGGTTATTAAGATATTTTTCTATTTTTAAATTGGAATGTTAAAATTGCATAAGAGAAGAAGCTTTAGAGTACATAAAAACTCAAAGATACGCATAAGTAATTATAATAATTTTAAATCAAGCATGGAAGCAGAAACGGAGCTTTCAAGTTTAGAAAATCAATAATTTTAAACGCATCTTTCCATTTACATAAAAGCAAACGTTCATTTACAAATACTAAGAAGGGAGAAACTCGGAATTGTTATTTCAAATAACAAGTGGCTTTGAAGAAACACCTGTTCGTTAAATGTCAGGTTTATAGAACTGGATTATACGTTGAGACAGAATTTCTATGGAATTGTTGCAACGGTCGATTTGACAAACTGCCAACAGTAACACGTGCCTTAAAGACTAAGTGAAATAAACGATCGATAATGTAAGACAGGCAGAGAAACGTATAAGAAAGCGTTGGGTACAAGTCATGTCTAATATACACGGGGAAATATGAATGCCAACAACAATATCAATTTTCTGTAGCTGAGAGAGGTTTCTAAAAAAGACAATAAATATGGGCAGAACGGAGAAAGATAGCTGATAGGCGGAGCGTTGGGACGGGGGAAAATGATATCATTGGTTTAAGGCGAAGCAGTTGTGAGAAGCGCGCGTCCGTTAAGGTAATAAACAAAATTCAGGGTAGCATTATAATGATCTCGGAATTTTTCAGACGTTACGTTCAGAATTTGTAGAAGTGTTTTTAAAAATAAGCTTTTCAGTGAAGAGAGGTTCTTTGAGGGGTGTGAAAAGCGTATAAATACTTGGCGAAACATGTTGAAGTTCTCTTTCCTTTTAGATCTGAGATTGCGCTTAGATCTTCAACATAATTAATAGTATATGCTCTTACGTGTAATAATTATTGTGTATTCGGTAAAGTAGCATACAACAGCCTGTTTGAAAATATGTAAAGCTGTAGTAACGTACCGCTAAAGTAGTAAAAGTTATATTGCACGAGTGGGTGCTAAGGTCTAGATAAAAGGGTGCCGTTACTACAACGACTCTATCGAATGAAGGGATAGTACTTGGGTAAGCGAAGCCTAAAGCTTAACTTGTATGCATGAAGTGTATTTGGTATGGAATGTTAACGTTTGGGACAAGACAAATATCTGGGTAGAAGAATAGAGGTGGTGGCAGAGATTTGGATGGTGGGGATCAGTTGGATCCAGGCAGAATCGAAGTATATGGACACAACGACGAGGGTTTCTGGTAACCATCTTCAGTGGTGACGAGGGACGGAGCCTTCTACAGGTAAAGAAATTTAATTTCCTGTTTTTTGTATAAACATTTGTGTTGATATTTTTGTGTTTGTTTTGACTTATTGGGGGTGTATTGATTACCATAAAAACTCGTTTACTGGGGTATATGTGCAGGACATTTAATCTTGATTATTTAAAAAGTTTTATTGATGATATATAAATGTTTATTCATGATATAAAATGTTGTTGTAAAGGAGTAAACGGGTCTTTAAATTTGTTTTTAATAAAAATGCAAGGTTTAAAAGCATTTAGAGGAACTGGGTTATAATGAGCCCAAAATAGACCAGAATAAAATCAATCTAGGGTTGCATGAGGGGCCTATCTACTCGTATTAAATAGAATTTGTTGAAATATATTAAATCAAGGACTTTAAAATATTTTATGATTGAGGTGGTACCAGTTTTAGCAAACTGTCTGTACCAAGGTGTAAATATTTTATTAATAATGGAAACTTGTTAATATGTGTAAATAAAAAATGGTTGTTTGTTTGTTGCATTATTTGAGTGGTAATTTCATTTGACTGTGTGGGTGAGAAAGAAATGTACTTAAAATGATAGGTATCCAAGAAGAAGCCGATTGCTGAGCTAGCCAGGGTGAGCAGAAACTAGGAGGTGTTCAAAAAGTTAGTGTACGAAAATTTTTTTTATTAATTTTTTAGAAAATTTTATGTTGGCCCAAACGATGGGCTACGAATTTTTGTGTGATCCACGTACTCCCTGTGTGGATTAGACTGAGCTAGTCGGGGCATATATAAATTTTAGGTTATTTAGAGACACAGTGGTGGCGGGCAGCAGGAAACTGAACGTTAATTACATCGGCATGCGGCGTTATCATAGCCGATGTAATTAACGTTCAGTTTCCTGCTGCCCTCTAAATAACCTAAAATTTAAATATGCCCTGACTAGCTCAGTCTAATCCACACGGAGTACGACGTTACGATAATAAAGAATTTACCCCCCACCCCATTTATCTAACACTTTCCTACTTGAATGAGACAAACGAAATTGACCAAGTTTTATATAATGACAAAAAAAATATATATATACACTTTACAGTTTGACAATATGATTCACTATTCGATAAAATAAACCCCTGACACAAAGTAATAATGATATAAATTTGTTTATCCCCAAAATTATAGCTCCCTTTAGTCAGTTTAAAGCCAGCTAAAATGACACTGTATACTATTGGAAATACTTTTGAATGTTCAATGACTTTTCCTTTTACGTAAATTTTCACGTATAAAAAGATTTTTGATGACCCTTTACATAAATATTCTGGTATAATAAAAAAATGTAAATGTTCAATAAAAAAGAAAATATTGCCTTATGCTATTAGATAATGTTCTGACCTGTAGTTTTCCTTGTGTGTCTGTTTGTTCTCCCTATTCTTGAATCTGCTGCTGCGTGCTGTTGACCAGTACCCATGAATTGCTTTCAGTTGAGTTCACTTGTTGATTTTATAATACCGCTTGGCCAAACGCCCATTCAATGCTTAGAACAAAAATACTTTGATCATGGAACTTAATAAATAGAAATGTCCTCTTTTAAAAATCTCAAAACAAGGTTATTTTTATTTTACTATGCTGGTCGTTCTTATTGTTTCTAGTTGGCCCGTAGTCATCCATCCATGTCCAAATTGTTAAAATTTTTCCATTAAATACCATTAAACATCAAAATTGCAGTCCACTCCATATACGCTTATATTAAAATAAACATTTATTTTGTCATAGTCGATCATTATATAATCTTATCTAGTTCTGTATATTTAAAGCACTTTTCCATCACCCAATAAATAATTTTACTACTAACAACTATAGCATTTTTACTACATGGTGTACTGCAATGTGACGTATTAATAACCGACTTCTGATTTGCTTTCAATTGGTGTTATATAAACTCAGCATCGCAAACCTTCTAGCAAGGTTCAGTCGTCGTTTCTACATTCTTGTTGGTTGAAAATATAGGATTGTCCCCTGTATCGGCACCAAGAAAAATCATGAATGATGTAACCTTCAGAACTCTGTCATTTTTAATAGTATGAGGCTACTAATTAGTTCCATTTACGTACGCGTTATCCTAACATCAAGATTTATTCCTGTAATTTGCCTTAATTGAATGGACGCTTAAGTTTCTTATCTTTATGACTTTAAGATTTATGGCTTCTAATTAGGACGGTGTCATTTACCTTTATGTTCCAGGTCATTACTGGATTTTTCTTGAAGTTCAATGAAGGTTTTTCAATTGAAATACACTGTTCTAGTTTCTTTGAATATCGATTGATGTTTTAAATGAATATCCAAAAAAAGATAAATGAACATATAAAGGTACTTCATAAAAAGGGATATTGAATGATTCTGGAAAGAATCAAATTAGTTTTGTAATTTTACTCCTGGTAAATATTACGGTTTACCAAAACCTGTCCTTATCTTGACACCCATAATTTCTACGGTGAATACGCCCACTTAAGATATTGCCTCTTTCCTAGCTAGCATTCTTCAACTGATTTTCCCTCTTGAGGGGTATAATGTAAAAGACAGTTTCTCATTTGTTCATCAATTTAATGAATTCCATCTGTCCATTGATCACATTCCTTTTTTGTTAGATGTAACCTCCTTGTTCACGAATATCACATTAACACAGATTTTAATATAGAAATTCGCATAAATATATACTAGGAAAATAAATAAATAACATTATATATACGTTGATATGAAATTTGTTACGGTATTCCGTGCAGTCTAGAAAAAACGCTGCAAAGTAAGTAGAGAAAATCGCCTGCACTGAATATCACAACAAAACCAGAAACAGAATGGTAGAATCACACTCCAAAAGGATTAGCGTTTGGGCTAGCTCAAAAACGTAGCGTGGGTTAGGGTGATCTAGAAAGAAAATAATTAGGAACCTCAGAAAACACTATATTACAACATTTACGTAAAACATACAGTTTCGTAAGAATATTTAGAAACGTCAAAAATACATTTACGTAATCGTTCGTTACAACGTGATCTACACAAAGCATTAATTTACATATAGTACAATATAAATCTAAACATTTTAAAATATCAAGAATAAAATCTTATTATATAAATACCGGAATACTTACACGTTCCAACCCTAAATATGTACAAGAAATAAAGTAATACAGTAGCATCTGCTTTAGGAAGCGCATTCGTAACATTAAAATTTTAAACAGCAAGTTGTTGATATTAAATTAAATTGATACAGAATGGTAAACAGTAGAAAGTGCTCTAATGCATTAAAATTTTAAACAGCAAGTTTTACGAATAAGGCACAATTGTTAGTGTTGTGAGCGTGCATTTGGTAATGTGCGGTCTGCAATTTATTGTGGAATCAACCAAATAGAAAAGATGTGTCTATCTTCAAAACGGCAACACAAAGTAAGCAAACAGAAAAATGCACTGTACCTGGAGCTATACCATCTTAAGATGAGGAAATGCGGCTGTATTTGTCTACAGCTGGGTGCTGGAACCACCAAATTGACTATACTAGCACAACGCATTTTAAAAGCGCGACTTTACAACGCTCACAGGATGTTGTATAATATTAAGAGAACGAAGAAGTAAGAGGACAAAATAAGTAAGAGACCTTTTCAAAGTTGAACTTTTATTTATACAACTTCAAAATCCTGGAAGAAATAACAAAATCATTCTCAGCAATAGAATGTTACATGTTCTGAAAAATATATATTATTCCAGACAACGACGGTGAAAATATTTGTAAAATACAAGCAATAACGAAGGCAAAATACGATTGAATTTCGTTGTTCGCATGGGAAATCAAAATATATTTTAAAACATCTAAGTGATTTATGCCACCAGGTATATGAACAAGAAAGATCTGTTGCCTAACTTGTAGAAAAGAACAGAGGTTTGTATTATTATTAATCCACGTTATGAGGAACGACTTAATTAGCAGACCTATTTTATTACCCATAAAACTTGAGCAAGCTCGAACGCCTGCAAATAACAAAATAGAATTTCACAGAAAACGCGTAGATAATAACCCCATTAATTTAATGAGCGAGAAGTTTTAATCTTTGGAAGAATAATTATTGGAAATAACAAGCAGCGGTTAGAATATTTTACAAGAAATTGCTAAGGCGAGTTTCGAGGAGTTTAACGATTTCAAAGAATTTATGTTTTAGGATATATTCCACATACTAAGGGACATTTTTATACAGGATGGTTTAACACATTTATTGAACTTAGCAAGCTTGTATAATTTGAGAATAACAAAAAAGGGTTAGATTAGCAATTTTAATTAAGCTAGTAGCACTTTAATGCAGAATCGTTCTATTTCAAAAAGTTACCGCAATAAATTTAATAATGAGACATGATTTTTCAGCGGCATTTCTTTGTAAATTGTTTGAAAATCGCATCGGTAATCAAAGTTGCTAGCATTTAAAATGAATCAATTAGTTTATGTAGCTTAACATCACAATATTTAAAGTGTAAGAAATCTTGTTAGTATCAGTCTGTAAATATATTTCATAAGGAGCATTACTCATTTGAATTTTAGTGATAGAACAAATACAGTAGGTTAAGAAAATGTATTTTAGGGGATTAGAACTTAGTCATTCATCTCAAAAATAATTAATTCGTAAGCGTCATAATATGTAAAACATTGATTACTTCAAGGATACATAAGTGCATGAGAAACATTCAAATATAATTCAAATAACAAAACAATGTTGATAAAAATGTTTAATCTGTGCAAAATAGCACGTTGTTGGAAATATTGTGTAGCAAACATGTAGAGTTAGTTAAACAAAATTATTTGAGTTTAAGTCCAAACAGTCTGCTGTTTTTCGCGACAGATGTATTTAAGTTGGTCATTATCTTGCTATTTCAATATGGGATTGATAAAGGCGAAACAAAATAGGAAATCATATGTATTTTAGTCACTTGTCAAATTTCCTTATTTATTGGGTAATTCTAAACAGTATAAATGTTAGGGAAAAATTTAAACATGACTGATAATCCACTATCCCATGGATTCAGGGATATAGGTAAGGGAGAAAACGCCTAAGTTTTATCCGAAGAGGGATGGTCCATATAAGATTCAATGAAATAGTCTCCCACTAATTATGAAGTTTCGGAAAAAGATTCAAGCGGTAAATCTTTGGGTGTTTATAATGAATCGTCATTAACTCTGGTTAGTGTTGCTGCAGAAGTACCACTAGTACTAGCATTGAGAAATAGAGGCCGACCTCAAAGAAACAGAGTTGTTAATCTGCTGGCCATTCCATGGGACGAGCACGCTGTCAGTGGGGAGAGTGTAATGTGTCTATTAGTACCGACCCTGCAATAAGTCATAACAGATAGCAAACCTTTCTTCTTAATTGCAAATTGTAAATGTTTGTAAGTTATTTTAAACTTCACTCGTACTTATCTATGCAGGCCAATCTTACCCTTAAAATTGAACTGAGTATACACCGGTGTGTTATAATGTGTAATAAAGCAAAAATAAGTAAATTTCTTAAATTAAAAAAATAATAATGATTACTTTAGTTAAACTTTTTATGCCTTCATAAGTGCATTTTAAGCTTTATTTTATTTGGATGCAACTTGTTTATTATTAATGGTAAATATGTATCTACTAATTAAATAAATAAATTATGCTTGTGCTTGATTAATTTATTTATATGGCGATAGAAGAATCATAATTCGAATTGTTTGTTTTTCTGTATTTGTATGGTATCCCAACTTCATAGTTTGGAGTATAAAGATTATGAAGAGTTATAAATTTGTTTTGAGATTATACCGTTACCTGTTGTATTTGTATTATTATACATTGTTTATGTTATAATTAAATTAAGTTAATTTTAGATATAACATTAATTGAAAGTTTAAGTTTACCCAAGATAATAACTAGTCGTTTAAATCCATTACGCTTTTGTCAACCAGCTGTTGTTCACAATTTTGCATCGATCACGAGGATGTATCAATTAGCATATTGCTATTCTATAATAGAACATAATTGTCGCAATACCTTGACAACTATTTACCAGGATGAAAAAGGTGCAACAGTCATGTCAAATAATATACTGGACTCGTTCTTTCCATTTGACCCGTACATCCTCAAAAGGTAAAAATTTGTTTCTTTTACTTACAATGAATATTAAAATCTTTTTTATAAAATACTAGATCTGCACAAAAAATAGCACCTAATTATTTGGAGTACCACCTAAGAAGTGATGGTTCATTCGAAGAAACTGAAACTGTAGACATGGATGATTTCTTGCCATATGGAACATCACCTGGTTTTAGGAAATAGTGGACATATCTAATGCAACTCTTAAATATTAGTTGAAACGTTGGATCTCAGAATCTCATCACAGAGTCAACAAAGAATGCAAGAGTAAATACAATTCCTAATTTTACAACTTTTGAGTTAAAAAATAAAAAGTCTCATGTGTGTTGTTTCCGTTTTAGTTACAAACATAAGTAGTAAAGGGTTAAACTTTGAAATGTTATACTTTCATGAAAGTGTGTACTTTAAATAACTAATGTTTGAATGGAAATTATATTGTAGCGAGTGGTTTCTGTGCCTAATGCAAGTATTAGAATGCTAAATTATAGCTAATTGTAATAAATGCATCCAGAGTACTTGTGTATTGCTGTTTAAAAATTTTGTGTCTTTCAGTCGAAATGTTTGATATTTTTTTTACTTTTGTCTGTTGGAATCCATTGAATATGCAGTAACTTGCAAAGCGCTTCTTTCTAGCATTTATTAATGATACAGTATATGAAATAAGCAAATTGTATATTTTATTTTCCTCTCTATATAATGAACACCATGTGTTGAATATTTTCACTGTGAACTGTTATTTTATTGTATCCAAGACTAATGTAATGTATCTGTAAATATGTTTGAACAGCTGCATAATTTATTTTTGTTATTAAATGTGTAATATTTTATTAAATTAACGTGATTACATCTTTGTAAGAAGAATAATACAAATTATGAGCAAACGTGATATTATTTTATTTATATTTGTAACCTATGACCAGGAAAGTTATCCTCATTGTCGATTAAACTGTACTGTTTCTTTCATCCTGTATCATTTTACCAGAAACAATGTATATAATGAATAACCATATTATACTTTAAAAATTATAAGTACTATTATGCCAATAAAATACACATAATTTAGCATAAAAAATGCAAGACAGCTTAAACAGGAAAAATATAGTCAATAAAAAAAGATAACCTGGTAGATTGAAAAGGATCTGATAGCATAGATCACTAATATTGTGGTGGCTCTTCTACAGTGGAAATTGAGGGAACAGGAGCTTTGTAGTTGGTATGAGAGCAATTATTTCAGTATCTCAATAATTCTTTTCAAAAATATTCAGATTAAAATTATATAAAAAATACAGTGCATACATGCATTGAATCTGTCAAAGCAATAAATGCATACGTATGTCTATTTGGTGTTAATAAATTAACAACAGGGTGTGTATGAATCAGGATCTCTACCAACACCTCTCTGGGATTTACGATGTAGTTTTCCAAAATCTTTGCCCCTCTGCTACTGTTGGTATTAGCAGATAGTGAAAACTTCTGGAAAGCATTTGTTTTCTTTGAGATCTTAATGTTAAAACAATGCAAAAAACCGTTTTGAGTAAACCTTCAGATTTGCAAGAACTAAAAAACTATCACTATCACACAACACTTCAACGGAAAGTTGAATAAAGCATTAGCACAACAGTCAATGAACCGTTTTTTTTTGCCTGAGAAATGTTGACATGTTTTTTGCAAGCTACTTATCGAGTTTGCTTTATTGCATGAAAAATGAAATTGCAAAATGTGTAGTTTTGTGGTATTACAGAAACTTTATAAATTCTTGGAATTAACAATTCGAAATGCATTGTCATTTTATATTAAACATTCTAATAGTAACTAAGTTTTTATGAAGTCAAAGTTAGTCAAGTTCTTTAACTAGTGAAATTGTTTCATAGAGGTGTCTGGTCAGTTGACAATTATAAGTTTGCACTTTCAGATATGCTACAATGGTACCAGGGGCTGCTTGGCGATGTTCGATAGGGTACATACTGAGCTAATAGTCCCGTCAGAAGGCACACAAACGAACTTAAATAATGAATACTCTGCTTTTTATTTTGATGCTTTCTGTGAAATCTAGTTAATTCTTTTTTTGATTGATAACCATGCCAGTGCTTTAGTTTTTTCTTACTCGTGGTTATGGCACAATAAATTACAGATTGCGGTTCTAAAATTTACTTTCACATGTTAGTTAGTGCACAAAGTGATTACGTGATTGTTTTCAAGTCACAATTAAGATAAACATATGCTCGTATTGAAGCAACTTTATTTACTTTAACTTAAGATTTAGGAAATGTTAACACCAACAAATTGTTTACTAGTTATAAGCTAGAATAAGGTTTGCACTTGGTTGGTTATCTATAAAATCTACGTTCAGTTTAGGGTTATGCTATTACTTTAGGAAATGCATTTTGGCAAATGGCAGGTAAACAGCTTTGTATTACTGTATATAGTATATCTAATTTTCTTCTTGTATTTATTTAGAGCTGGATAAATTGTGTAAGTATACATATATGTGTTATTTAGATTTTATGTGACAGAAATAATTCCTAATTGATTTTTGTTCATTTTATGTATATTTTGGAGGAATGTTGTGTTATGTCTGTTGATTTTTTTCGTTTACATAATGTTTTAACAGGTCTTTACGTAAATATTCCTTTTGATACCGAAGCTGTTAGCTAAAGGTTTGTAATAAAACTAGTTCCCAAGGTTTTTGAAATTTCTTTCTGCATGACCCATCCCACCGTACAACGTTTTCAGCTAGTACAGCATTAATTATTTGGATTCTCCTTATTTTGTTGTGGTATTTGGTGCGGGCGATTTTCTTTATTTACTTTACTTGTCTTTCTTTTCCGGAATACCACAACAAATTAGACATAAGTTGCAGACCTCGAATCTCATACCCATATATATATATATATATATATATATATATATATATATATATATATAGTAATGAATGTTCCTGGAAAATGGTCAGGTATAAGTAAAACAAATTGAGTTGTTTTACTTATACTTTACTTATACCTGACCATTTTCCAAGAACATTCACTACTATTTATATATGGTCAAGAAAATTTATATCTTAATATATATATATATATATATATATATATATATATATATATATTTTACTGCTCTACTCTCTCTACCCTCCCCTTTCTTTCTCTCTTTACTTTAATTCTTTATTTATTTTATTTTACACTTTTTTGTCGCGCCTTTTATGTAATGTGCACACCTAATGCACGCCCCGTACTTGCAACGTTTGGTTGGTTCTTTAATTAAACTGTTTATTACAATGCCTCGACTATTTAAGCTCTTAATTCTCAGGGTGTTCACCTACTTATAGTGAGTTCCGTTATAAGTAGATGTGCTATGCCCAACCAAACTGCACACTCTTTTGTTTTAGTACTAAATTTTTAATCTACTTTTGTATATGCCAAATTTTTATTACGATCAACGTTGCCTTGTGCCAAATTAAATTACTACCAACAATTTTATGACTTTTTTTTGACGTTTTAAGATATTTCAGCACTCACCTGGATTATACTTCGTTCTTGGCCTCTCTAACTGCTGGCTCAAAATCCTCGTCGCCGTATGCGTCTTTACACGGTTGTACTATCTGATAGAATTTTCGTATCGCCTCCAGGTGTCGTTCTTAAATTTTAGATGCTCCCCAATATCTGAAATAAATAACCCTAATTTAGAATTTGGAATACCCGTTTATGTTACTTCCCCTGCGCTAATTTTTCTGTCCTAATTTCTGCTTTGAATCCTCCACTACCAATTGGTGCTCTCCTAATTTCGCTCCTCGTGTTCTCAATTAATCCGTCCGCTTTTTCGTATTCAATCCAAATCTAATCGCCGTCCTGTTTCAAATTACTCGATGCCCCGCTATAAATCTTTATCCAAATCAATCTTCGTTTCTTTATTTACCCACTCGATGTCCTGCTACCTATAAATCTCTATCCAAATCGATCTTCGTTCCTTTAAATAACCACCCTATGTCCTTCTGCCTTTAAATCGCTATCCAAATCAATCCCAAATCTATTTAAATATTCGTCGCTTCGCCGTCGCTTATATAACCACTCTATCTCCTTCCGCCTTTTAATCTTTATCCAAATCCAACTTCGTTCCTTTAAATAACCACCCTATGTGCTTCCGCCTTTCCCAATATCGTTCCAAATCTATTCAAGTATTCGTTGCTTCGCCGTCGCACTATTACCAATCTTTACACCTTTTATTATCGTCGCTGTTGCTTATTTATCTTTCGCTGATGCTCTTTACCCTTCTTTATTCAATCAAAAACTATTCAAAATCAAACACTTTTATTAACTTTTAAAATCGTTACACAAATTAGCACAGTTCTATGAAAACACGTCTTTATACCAAAAATTTTCGAATTAATCTCTTTAAATCATACACAAATTAGCGCAGTTCAATAAAAACACGTCTTTTTACAAAAAACTTTCGAAATAATCTCCCTTTGTTTTCTTTCCAAGGCGACCATTATAACATTTCTTGCCTACTAAATTATAAAATTACATAACTAAAATCGTCCAATAATATTCACACACTACGTTTGTGTCGCACATACCATAATTCATGTCTTTTTACACTTTTATAATTCACATAAAATTCTAGTATTGGTCCTAAATATTTACAGTCCTTCAATCACATTTGACATTGTTATAACTAATAATTTTGAGCTTACAAATTTTGTCCAAAAGTTGATTCTATTTAAAATAAAAGCCAAAATAAATCACACTTGAACCTGGATGCGTGGTTGATAGTGAACATCCATAGACGCATCCGGTTTTTGGACGGCAAATGTACTTTCAATGGCCTATAAAATTCAAACTCGGTATAAACCCTTGAGCACTGTACATCTTACTACGTCATTTAGTCATTTTAATTTACCTTTTGGCACTGATATTTCAACTACCATTTTGAATTGTACTTTAGCATATGTAAAGTACGGCAAACATACATTTTTAAATTATGTGATCAAATATATGGATTATTTTCCTTGGCATACACTACCTTGTACTAAACAACCCTTAGAACCTTTGGTAGCTCCCTCAAACATTATACTGGCCCCACTGATTTTGAATAAAAGTGGAAATTTCGTCTGTTTTACTCTTTCCTGGTGTGCATAATTTCTAGTTTTATTTAAAATCAAACCCCCTCCCGCATTTCTACATATTTTAATTATTCAACCCCTATTTTTTTTTCTCAACATGTCTGTCTACCTACGCTATATACTAACCTACACTATAAACTAAAACAAAACTAAACTTTCCGTCGCATGAACTATATAACAAACTATTCTACTAAACCCTCTTCCTGTACAACTGTATAGATTTTCCAAGTGAAAACGCCCACGATATTCCCCTGTCATAGTATCTAATTCAAATGTATTTCCTTCAGCAAAAATACGTGTGATTTTGTACGGCCCTTCGTAAGGAAATAACAACTTCGCGCAAATGTTCCTGTCGCGGTTCGAAACTCTTAACCTTTTTACAACCACCATATCTCCTATTTCAAAAATCGTCCTTTTCTTGATCCTGCTACACCTTCGCTCGATGTCCCTACGCTGTATCCTTTCGATCCTACGCCTAACACTACCCAACAACTCTGTGATGTCCTGCACCTCAACTTCTTCCCTCCATGGCCTAGCTGGTATAATCTTCCTCATCAATGTTATCGGACACGTTTTTGTAACTGAACTCGGTACGCAATTCATGAAATTTTCAATCTGTGGCAGATATCTAATCCATCTATTATGGTGCTCTTGCGTCGCTAACCGTAGATATTTTATTACCTCTCGTATATATCGTTCGCATGGATTTGCTTTCGGATGCCGTATACTGCTAAATGACACCTTAATGTGCGCTCTATTTAACCCGTTTCTAAATCTTTGGTTGTTGAAATATGTCGCGTTGTCTACCAAAATCCTTTCCATTCTCCCGACCTGGCTTCCAAATTCTTTAATCGACTGTAAAGCATGCACCGTGTTACTTCGTCTTGCTGGAAATAATTTAACAAATTTTGAAAAAACGTCCACCATTACCAATATGTGCCGATACCCCTGTTCACTCGTAATGAGGTTGCTCAAGTTATCAATAGCTACCAATTCTAATGGTCCGCTCACGCTCACATTCATCGGTACGTTCTGCAACACCACGTTCTTGTCTTTCCCTAAAATACAAATTTTACAACGATTAATCCTTTCTTTAACCACCGTGATATCGTTCCTTGCATAAAACGCCTCTCTGAATACCAAAAATGTTTTTCTTATGCCTATATGTCCAAATTTTAAATGAATTTCATCTATAATTTCCACAGCCGCGTCTCTGGATACCACTAACAGCTCTGCATCACCTATCCTTTTTACCACAAACTGCCCTACGATGGTAAATCCACGGTACTCCTCTACATTTTCGCTTGTTAATTTCTCGGATCGAGCTCACCTCACTGTTCCTCTGCGTCTCCATAAGCTTGGCGTTTGTCCACCGACCAACATCCCTGAACTCCTGCAAAGCAATTAAACAATCCTTCACGTTTTATTATTCGTCTCACCTGCGGTCTGCTTAGAAAATCCGCCGTCACATTCTCCTTTCCTGGTTTGTGCTTAATTTCAAAATCGTATTCCTGTAATACTAATGCCCATCTGTACAACCTACTGTTTAGAAACTCCTTTTTCTTCATAAATGTTACCACCGTGTTGTCGGATTCTATCAAAAATTTGTTACCTAGCAGATAAAAACGTAGCTTTTTCACTGCATATACTATCGCCAACATCTCCTTCTCTGCCGCTGCATATCTGGTTTCGCAGTCTTTTAATACCATGGAAATAAATACAATTGGTACCTCAGCTCCGTCCTGAATCTGCACCAACTCAGCCCCGATTGCATATTTCGACGCATCCGTCCTCAAAATAAATTCGTCTTTGAAATTTGGATATTTTAATGACAACTCTTTATAAAACGCACTTTTTAAATCCTGGAACGCCTTCTCCCGTTCAGCAGTCCATTTCCATCTTTCGTTTTTCTTCGATAAACTCACCAACGGCACACACAACTCAGAATATCTCGGTATAAACCGTTTATAATAATTTAGAACCCCTAAAAATCCTCGCAATCCTCTCACATTCTTTGGTTGAGCAATATTTTTCAACTCGTCCAACCTTTTATTACAGATTTTCATCTCATGTTCACTGATTTCAAACCCTAAATACGTAACTTTGCTCTTAAACAATTCGCATTTCTCCACGTTCAACTTCAAACCCCCTTCGTCCAGCCTTTGGATCACCTTTTCTAAATGCTCCATGTGTTCTTGCTCGTCCCTTGAAAAAATCAACAAATCATCCACATAGTGCGAACAGAAACATTCATACTCGTTAAACAGCTTCTGCATGGCCCTAACAAGTGCTGCTGAAGAACTACTTAACCCAAACGGAACTACAGAAAACATAAATCTCCCCCTCAATGCTAAACCCCGTAAACTTCTTACTATCTTCATGCAACGGAATCAACCAAAATGAATTTTTTAAATCTAATTTACTGAAAATCTTCATCTCATACACTTTATACAACAAATTATCCAACCCTTGTGGTTGTTCAGTACTGGTTTCGTAATCGAATTCAACTTCCTCGCATCCAAACAAATCCTTATATCCCTTTTGTTGGGTTTAGGTACAATAACTACCGGGTTCACATATGGAGTTTTCGCTGGTTCAATGATTCCTTCTTTTAACATTTTGTTAATCTCGGCTTTAACCCTATTTCTAATTGCAAACGGAATTGGATACACCTTTGTATTAAACCCGTTGTCTTCCGTGACTTCTAACTTATGCATATATCGTCTCGCAAATCTTGGCTCTTCATTAAACAACCCTATATATTTATTAAATAATTCCCCTAGCTTCGCCTTTATCTCAATACTCACTTTTCCTATCTGTTCATCATCAATTAATCTCGCAAACATATTACATAATCTCACTTCAACCTGTCTATAATCACTTGTCCTATCCATTCCTAATCCCGACTTATCTACATTATTTCCATTCCTATATTCCGAACTAACCGTAGGCACCACCCATAACTTATCTTTATCAAATATTCGAATCGACCTATCCTTACTATCTATATTCAATCCAAAATCCTCTATAAAATCCATTCCTAATATGAAATCTAGCTGCAACCCCTTTGTAATCAAAAACTCTGCATCTCCTGCCTTTTTATCCCCTACAAATATCGGTACACGGATGACCCTATAAATCGTCGTTAGCTTTTTGTTCATTGCCGACCATAAATTAACCCCATCAATTGTTTCTATTCTTCCTCTTAAAAAATCTGCATGTTTTATCACCACATTCTCATCTACCAGCGACAACTGCGAACCACTATCAACTAAAGCAACATATAAACAATCCCTTAAACTAATATTAATAAACAACAGGTTCTTTTTATTAAACGTATAACTATTCAACAATAAATCTTTTAAACTATAACCTACGTCGATATTTAACCCTAGACATTCGTTCTTCCAAAAATTTGCGTTTTTTTTTGTCCTGACGGCGCCTCGTGTATCTGCACCACCTCAATTTTATCAGTGTCCTGAGTCCTTGCGCTGGTCGTCATGTGGTGGACGTTTGCGTCCCTGTCCGTCCGGCTGTATCCGTTCTGTGTTCCGCCTCCCGTAATCCGGCCGTCATCCACGTTGTCGTCGTGCTGGTACCTGTTTTGTCCTTGTACGTCGTTCACCCGGTGTTCCCTATTGTAGTATGGTCGTCTGTTTCCGTCGTGTCCCCAATGATTTCGGTGTCCGTGGTTGAAATAGTCCTGTCGGTAGTTATGTCGCTGTTCGTGGTTGAAATTGTCCTGTCGGTAGTTGGGTCGATGTTCGTGGTACGCATGTCGTCGGTTGTCTTCCCTACAACCCCGGTTCTGCTCCCAATAACTTGTCCGCGTCTTTGCCTCCAGTGCCGTCGCTAAATCGAAACTTCTCATGACGCCTAAAAATTCCCGCAGTGTCTTCACATTCTGTACCACGACCATCTTTGTCACTTCCGGTTCCATGTGGCCCGCAAGTAGTAACACTATGTCGTCCTCGCCCAATTTTGGTGTCAAGTGCTGTACCTGGTTAAATTTGTCAATTGCGTATTCTTCGCGTGTCCCGTGTGTCCTACTGTAGTGTCCCGTGATTAAATTTGTCCGTATGTCCGTCTGGTGTGTGTTACTCCAGAACTGTTCTATAAATAGTCGTCGAAATTCCGCGTACGTGTCGTACTGTCTGCGTATGATGTTGTGCCACTTTTCTGCGTTCCCTGTCAATGTCGCCCCTACTATCTGTAATTTAGTCCTTTCGTTTTCAGTCTCTACAATTTCGTCCAGTCTGTCTAAAAATCCCATTGGTTGTTCCGTCCTCCGTCCTTCAAATTTAGGTAACGCGTCCCGGTTCAATTTAATGTGCTGTCCGTAGTCCAGTTCAACGCGTCTTCGTTCGAGGTCGTCCAACTTGTCCTGTATCTGTCTTACTTCATGTCCTACCCTGTTTTCTAATACCGTAACGTTGTCTATCAGTTTTGCATCCAGTTGTGTCTTAGTGTTCATATTTTCGTTCTGTATCGTCTCTAAAGTTTGTCCTAAATTTTTGTAGTTTGTCAAATGTCTTTTGTCACATGTTTGAATTTCTGAATTTAATGTCGAAAAACCACTGACCATCGTCTCCTCGACTGTCTCTACGCGTGTCTTGATTTCCGTTCGTAGGTCCGTCCTTGTCGCGTTCAAGTCTCCCTGAATCTGTACCCGTGTATTCTCCAGTTTGTCATCTACTCTGTCTACCTTTTCTTGTACCTCAGTCCTTATGTCGTCCTTTACGTTTTGCATTTGCGTGAGTAGATAGTCCTGTGTATAATTCAATTTGACCGTCAGTTACGCGTGTGCCGTCCTAAACTCATTCCTCAGTTCGTTGTGTGAATCTGTAAATTGGTTAGTTAAAGTCGTATGTAAAGTCGCTATTTTGTTAGTTAACCGCCTCTTTTTGTTCCATCTGTGAGGTTTCAAAAACCGTCCGCGACTCTTTTTGTTCCGTACGTAAATCTGCCATTTGTTTTGTTAAGTCCGTGTGTGAAGTTTCAAATTTGTTCGTTAGTTCCGTCTTCAGTTCCGTGTGTGAAGTTTTAAAATCGTCGTTTAGACTCATCAGGATTCGTATAAGATCTAAGCTTCCAGCGGTTTCTGCTACCCTAACCTCCGGTACCGTCTCCTGGTCCGTGTCCATGTCTATCACCTCCGGATCTGTCTGCCTCACCTCCATCTCATGGATGTCTCCCCTGCGTCTAACTCTATGCCTTGTGTCCTAATTTCCTCGTTTTGTGTCATAATTTCTGCTTCAACTCCGTATATCCGTCCTGATCTCGTAATCCGTTTCATTTCCGCGTCCGTCATCTCTGCAGCCTATTTTTGAACTCCTTTTCCTGAAAATATTTAAACTACGGGCCCCACCTAATCTCGGGATCCCGTATCCTACTACTATTTCTGTCTAGTTTCACTCAATCTAGCCTTTTTTCAGCCCCACGTTGGGTTTGCCACCTTTACTGCTCTACTCTCTCTACCCTCCCCTTTCTTTCTTTTTTTCTCTCTTTACTTTAATTCTTTATTTATTTTATTTTACACTTTTTGTCGCGCCTTTTATGTAATGTGCACACCTAATGCACGCCCCGTACTTGCAACGTTTGGTTGGTTCTTTAATTAAACTGTTTATTACAATGCCTCGACTATTTAAGCTCTTAATTCTCAGGGTGTTCACCTACTTATAGTGAGTTCCGTTATAAGTAGATGTGCTATGCCCAACCAAACTGCACACTCTTGTTTTAGTACTAAATTTTTAATCTACTTTTGTATATGCCAAATTTTTATTACGATCAACGTTGCCTTGTGCCAAATTAAATTACTACCAACAATTTTATGACTTTTTTTTGACGTTTTAAGATATTTCAGCACTCACCTGGATTATACTTCGTTCTTGGCCTCTCTAACTGCTGGCTCAAAATCCTCGTCGCCGTATGCGTCTTTACACGGTTGTACTATCTGATAGAATTTTCGTATCGCCTCCAGGTGTCGTTCTTAAATTTTAGATGCTCCCCAATATCTGAAATAAATAACCCTAATTTAGAATTTGGAATACCCGTTTATGTTACTTCCCATGCGCTAATTTTTCTGTCCTAATTTCTGCTTTGAATCCTCCACTACCAATTGTTGCTCTCCTAATTTCGCTCCTCGTGTTCTCAATTAATCCGTCCGCTTTTTCGTATTCAATCCAAATCTAATCGCCGTCCTGTTTCAAATTACTCGATGCCCCGCTATAAATCTTTATCCAAATCAATCTTCGTTTCTTTATCTACCCACTCGATGTCCTGCTACCTATAAATCTCTATCCAAATCGATCTTCGTTCCTTTAAATAACCACCCTATGTCCTTCTGCCTTTAAATCGCTATCCAAATCAATCCCAAATCTATTTAAATATTCGTCGCTTCGCCGTCGCTTATATAACCACTCTATGTCCTTCCGCCTTTTAATCTTTATCCTAATCCAACTTCGTTCCTTTCAATAACCACCCTATGTCCTTCCGCCTTTCCCAATATCGTTCCAAATCTATTCAAGTATTCGTTGCTTCGCCGTCGCACTATTACCAATCTTTACACCTTTTATTATCGTCGCTGTTGCTTATTTATCTTTCGCTGATGCTCTTTACCCTTCTTTATTCAATCAAAAACTATTCAAAATCAAACACTTTTATTAACTTTTAAAATCGTTACACAAATTAGCACAGTTCTATGAAAACACGTCTTTATACCAAAAATTTTCGAATTAATCTCTTTAAATCATACACAAATTAGCGCAGTTCAATAAAAACACGTCTTTTTACAAAAAACTTTCGAAATAATCTCCCTTTGTTTTCTTTCCAAGGCGACCATTATAACATTTCTTGCCTACTAAATTATAAAATTACATAACTAAAATCGTCCAATAATATTCACACACTACGTTTGTGTCGCACATACCATAATTCATGTCTTTTTACACTTTTATAATTCACATAAAATTCTAGTATTGGTCCTAAATATTTACAGTCCTTCAATCACATTTGACATTGTTATAACTAATAATTTTGAGCTTACAAATTTTGTCCAAAAGTTGATTCTATTTAAAATAAAAGCCAAAATAAATCACACTTGAACCTGGATGCGTGGTTGATAGTGAACATCCATAGACGCATCCGGTTTTTGGACGGCAAATGTACTTTCAATGGCCTATAAAATTCAAACTCGGTATAAACCCTTGAGCACTGTACATCTTACTACGTCATTTAGTCATTTTAATTTACCTTTTGGCACTGATATTTCAACTACCATTTTGAATTGTACTTTAGCATATGTAAAGTACGGCAAACATACATTTTTAAATTATGTGATCAAATATATGGATTATTTTCCTTGGCATACACTACCTTGTACTAAACAACCCTTAGAACCTTTGGTAGCTCCCTCAAACATTATAATATATATATATATATATATATATTACTCATATTTAGACCAGGGTAGAAAATTAAATAATCACATCAAATAATTTTAATCACCGTGTATAAGGAATTTCATTAAATAATACGCGTTATTAAAACCATGAAGCATAAATAAACTCGGTTGTTTCAGTAAAAATAAGAAATTTAAATTATTTATAAGACGAAGCAGTAGTGAAAAGCTCTGCGTGTAATGTAATTATTCCTAAACAAAGAGAAATTACGTGCAAAGTTTATATTAATTAACCCTATTTTAAGTAACCGGTAGTAAAACAAAGTGTACGTATAATAATTAATATTTAAGTTGTATTCGCTAAAAATGAAAAGGATAGAAATCAATTTTAATTGGAGTTAATTAAACCGTTAATAACATATAATACCTATAGAAACTTGTAAAAACCCAAGATTAAAATACCACGGAATAAAGCTCTGAGAATTAATAGTATGTTTAAACACCTGGGTTTATTTAAAAAAAGCTCATTCGGCGTAAATTTTGCAGATAATTAATGTTTCAAAGAATCTTGGGGAAAACGTCGCATAATAGTTACGAGAATTGCTAAAGCTGGGTTATTTCACACTCCATGTGGACTAAAATAATCGATAATAAAGAATATCAATTTGCACCAATACGAACAGGTTAGAGAAGGAAAGAGAAAATGCGTCAAGCAAAGACACATATTGTAAAAGGCGGGATTTAAGCAACGTCACGGGGGTCACAATTGGTTAAAAGTAGGATACAAATATCAGAGATAGAAACAACAATCTCTGTATAAAATTAATTAGTTTTTCTCGGACATGCTTGCGTGCCGTGTGTTGAAATTTCTGAGATTTAAATGGGACGAGTGAAAATTCGTAAAAAATCGACGCGCGAGCGACAGACTGGGAACATGGCATGAGAAATTCTTTAGAATTACCCGTTTTGGGGAACAGACCGATAGACAGGCTTTTTGCTATATATACCGAGATGAAGATAAACAAGCTCTCTTAGACCTTTGACGATTCGATGCGTTAAAAGCTCGTACATACGCGACTTGATTGAAGATGTTAAACCGTGCATTTTAGTTTGATTAAATAATTTAAAGTTTGCTAGTATATTTTAGTGATTCGAAATAGCTTGTTATTTACGTGCTAACATGAATGTACTTCAGTGCACGTAGATACAAGGTAATAAAATTTAGTTTCACTGTACCAATTAGCAAAATTTACAACGACGAATGTATACACAAAAGTAGGCAGTTTTGGCGTATATTGGTGACAGAAGCATGAATTTCTTTGCTATTTTTGGGGGTGTTAATAATTAAATGGTTCAAATACGTGTCTGGATCCATGAAACAAGGGTCAGATAAACACAGATGAGTTCCGGAAAGGCCCAGAAACGACTTTGAATGGATGGTGATGGAGAAAATTTTAAAAGCGTAGAGAATCAGAAGCCGTAAATATAATCCTGTTGAATGGTGTGATTAACTAAAGAAACGATACTTTGAAGCTACGAGGACAGTAACCTTCAGGTAAATTATACTATTTTGTTTGACATTTTGTGTGCATTGAATGACTTTATAATTGATTTACTTTAAATGGACATTAGTGAAATTGTTCTAACCATAAAAGTTTAATTTTAAGATGAAATTTGCTTGTTTAAGTTAAAAGGGTATTTTGTTTTGATGTTCGGAATATGATGAAAATTTGGGTATGTCTTTGAGCTCAATTAGACGAACCTGGTTAATTAACGTAAAGGGTGGTAGATGCTCCTTTATACTCAGACTCCGGTCTGCTTATATTGTTATATTAATTAGTAGGCATCCAACAAGGACTTTAATTTTGGATGCACAGTAAAATGATAATAAAATTAATCTTGAAATTCTTTTAAAACTGAAATTTATGCTGAGTTTTAATTTTGAAATTTTAATGTATTCTGAATATTGATGTAAATAGAGTTAACGTTGATGTTTTGGTAGGAATGTGTTGTTTTTTTATGAATGAGGAGGTTTATAACATTAGGTGAGCAGCCGAGGCGAAAAGCGTAGTTCACGGATTTTAAAGGTATCACAGCATTCTTGACGCCCAAACTGTGGGGCTCGAATGTTTTTGAAAGGGCCAGTACCTGCAGATATGAGAAGAAACACAGCATTCTTGGCGACCCAAAAGTGAGGCTCGAGTTCCAAATAAAATTTTGTGATTTTATTCCAGGAAACTGGCGATCTGAGAGAGAGTTTCTGTGTGTGTATAAATTTAAGAGTATTTTAGAGTGTGTGTGAGTGATTAGAACGTATGCAGAGAAAAGAGTGGTTAAGGAGTCAAGGAGTGGAAATTGGAAGTGACGATAGTGCATTGTGCGAGAAAAATTCTAAAATGGAAGAAGCTGGAGGCAGTAGAGATCAGTCGAGGACGGAATCAGGGGATCAAGGAAACGAGATGATATTGAGAATGTTAGAGAGGATGAGTGAAGAATCTAATAGAGCTAGAGAAGAATCGAATAGAGCGATGGAGGAGTCCAATAGAAAATTAGAACAGCTAAGCGATGAATCTAATAGAGCTAGGGAAGAATCGAACAGGAAGTTAGAAGAGATTAGAGAAATGAGTGAGGAATCGAATCGTAAGTTTGAGCAAATTAGTCAGAAAATAGATAAGACGAATCAAGAAGTTTCAGAATTTAAAAATAGTCTTACCGTAAAGATGGGGGAAGTTGAAAATAGGGTTGAAAAAAATGAACGTGATATTACAGGTCTTCGACAGGAAATGGGACATTTAAGGTCCGAAGTACGCATGTTCTGTGAAGAAGAGATTAATGTAAAAATGACTGAAGTAACGGACTCATGTAGGGATCAGTTAGGCCGGGTAGAACGCGAAGTTAGTATCAAATACAACATGTTAAATTTAACGGGGGATGGTCCCAGATTTTCTACAGGTGGAGTATCATTGGACCAACACATGAAGTTTTATGGCGATAACAGGGTAAATCCACAAATTTTTATTAATGGTGTAAGAAAATCTAGTGGGAAATTTATTTGACGAACAGACCAAACTGAATACGATAAAGGCTTTATTAAAGGACAACGCGGAAGCATGGTACAATTTAGTAGGACAGGACATAGACACGTATCAGGACTTTGAAGACAAATTTTTACAACATTACTGGAGTGATCACAAACAGGATCAGATTAGGGACGACTTGATTACAGGAAAATTTAAGGGAGAGTTTGCAGGTTCTAGGGAGCAATATGCCATCCGCAAGTACAGTGTGGCCAAACAACTGAATCCACCATTGACGGACAGACAGATTATTAAGTACCTATCACGACATTTTGAACTGGAAATTAGACAACACGTGGCCTTACAAAACATCACAGAACGGGAGACATTTTTAGAGTATTTGCAGAGATATGACGATGTATGTGTAGGACGGACAAGAGAGATACGAGAACGAAACGTTAACACAGTTAGGTTTGACAACAGGACACCGAATTATCCGAGACGGCCTGACTACAACAGAAATTTTCGACCGAATTGGGAACGACGAGGACAGGAATACAGGAGCAATAGTGCGACTAGGGGACCGACACCAAGACCTAGTTACACGCGACAGAACAGTTTACCGGAAGTAAACAGGACTGTGACCAGCACGCCGAATAGAGACAGGGACACGGATATTAACACGAGGAGGACGTACGCACAGGTTGTAGAAGGACAACCAGGACCAAGCACGGAAAACAGGATGAGACAGGATTTTTAGAACGTGACAGACCACTAGATTTCTGTGTAAATGTATACGAACATCCACGTGAATTTTTCAAAATTGAGGAGGAAGTAGAGCCAGAAACTGAGGAAAAATTATGTTTGCCAATTATTAATTTAGAAATTTTGAGAATAATGTAGAAGTATTACTTGATACAGGGGCAGAGGCGAGTTTAATATCGGAGGAATTCGTCAGCAAAATTAGGGATAAGGTTTGTGATAGAATTATGCCTATAAAACGTAGCCATTTAGTAGCTCCAAATAAGAAGAAGTTTGCTGTAGTAAATAGTGTTGTGGTGCTTAGGATAGATATAGGAGGTTTAAGCTGTGAACAGGAGTTTGTAATTGTGCCTGGACTGAAGTTTCAGAGCATTTTAGGTGTTGACTGTATGATGAAGTTAGGGGTTTTGATAGATATGGAACGGAAGGTAATAAGGATTAATGATATGGTAGTGCCATGGAAGGGCAGTTATGAAGTCACAGAGGATGACACGGGGTTGAGTATTAATGTAGTAGAGGTAGAAGATGATGAAGGTAAACAGATCAACACGATAAGATGTCCAGAGGATAGGAGAGTAGAGGTTCAAGCTTTAGTACAAAAACATGCAGAAGTAGTGGGGGTAGAAGCAGCATATCAGGAGCAGGTGAAGGCGAAATTAAGTAAAGATGGCAAGTTTGTTTTTAATAAAGTAGATCTAAGGAATTCATTCTGGCGGATTCCATTACATAAGAATTCTAGAAGGTACATAGGATTTTCCGTAGAGGGAAAAATCGATAATTGTAAAGTAGTATCGTTTGGTTTGTCGGCAGAAAGGGAAACAATAACAAATGAGAAACAGACAAGTGTAGGGACTGAAGAAGAAGTAATAGTTAAGAGTCAGGATAATAGGGATGATAAGTTTATTGTATGTGAGATAATAGGGATGATAAGTATAGATATAGAAGGGGGAGAAATAGGGATGAAGAGTATTAGGATGGTGAGAAGAAAGACGTGGAGGGTCAAGAAGAGAGTTAGATTTAAATAACTTGATGAACTAAGGATAGAGATAGGTGAATTTTAGTATAGATATAGAATAGAGAGTAGATATAGGTGTATAGAGAAGAGTATAAGTAAGTGTTTAGGGAAAATAGAGCTAGATATAGGATAAATATGGGAGATAATTAGGAATAGGTTTAGGATGAGAATAAAGAGTAAATGTAGGAAGAAAATAAGATAGGTTAAGTGTAGATATTTCATAGAAGATTAGTGGAGAGTTAGGAATAGAATAAGAGTAGGATAGGTATATAGGATTAGGTAGGAGGAAGTAAAGTATAGTGAAGATTAGTTAAAAGTTAGGAATAGGATAGGTATCTAGGATGTATATAGGATTAGATGGATAAGTAGGATGAAGTTAGGGATAATTTCAGTTTATAGAATTAGGTGAGAGTTAGGAATAGGATAGGGATATAGGATAGGTGTAAATATTTTTTTTGATTGGAGACAAAGTAGGTAAGTTAGATAGATAAGGGTAGAGAGAGATAGGCAATTTTTTTTGTAATTTTTTTTTTGTCTAAATGTTTTATATTTGAAGTCAAATAAGTGGGATTATTTGTATTCAAATAGGGGGAAAATACTCATATTTAGACCAGGGTAGAAAATTAAATAATCACATCAAATAATTTTAATCACCGTGTATAAGGAATTTCATTAAATAATACGCGTTATTAAAACCATGAAGCATAAATAAACTCGGTTGTTTCAGTAAAAATAAGAAATTTAAATTATTTATAAGACGAAGCAGTAGTGAAAAGCTCTGCGTGTAATGTAATTATTCCTAAACAAAGAGAAATTACGTGCAAAGTTTATATTAATTAACCCTATTTTAAGTACCCGGTAGTAAAACAAAGTGTACGTATAATAATTAATATTTAAGTTGTATTCGCTAAAAATGAAAAGGATAGAAATCAATTTTAATTGGAGTTAATTAAACCGTTAATAACATATAATACCTATAGAAACTTGTAAAAACCCAAGATTAAAATACCACGGAATAAAGCTCTGAGAATTAATAGTATGTTTAAACACCTGGGTTTATTTAAAAAAAGCTCATTCGGCGTAAATTTTGCAGATAATTAATGTTTCAAAGAATCTTGGGGAAAACGTCGCATAATAGTTACGAGAATTGCTAAAGCTGGGTTATTTCACACTCCATGTGGACTAAAATAATCGATAATAAAGAATATCAATTTGCACCAATACGAACAGGTTAGAGAAGGAAAGAGAAAATGCGTCAAGCAAAGACACATATTGTAAAAGGCGGGATTTAAGCAACGTCACGGGGGTCACAATTGGTTAAAAGTAGGATACAAATATCAGAGATAGAAACAACAATCTCTGTATAAAATTAATTAGTTTTTCTCGGACATGCTTGCGTGCCGTGTGTTGAAATTTCTGAGATTTAAATGGGACGAGTGAAAATTCGTAAAAATCGACGCGCGAGCGACAGACTGGGAACATGGCATGAGAAATTCTTTAGAATTACCCGTTTTGGGGAACAGACCGATAGACAGGCTTTTTGCTATATATACCGAGATGAAGATAAACAAGCTCTCTTAGACCTTTGACGATTCGATGCGTTAAAAGCTCGTACATACGCGACTTGATTGAAGATGTTAAACCGTGCATTTTAGTTTGATTAAATAATTTAAAGTTTGCTAGTATATTTTAGTGATTCGAAATAGCTTGTTATTTACGTGCTAACATGAATGTACTTCAGTGCACGTAGATACAAGGTAATAAAATTTAGTTTCACTGTACCAATTAGCAAAATTTACAACGACGAATGTATACACAAAAGTAGGCAGTTTTGGCGTATATTGGTGACAGAAGCATGAATTTCTTTGCTATTTTTGGGGGTGTTAATAATTAAATGGTTCAAATACGTGTCTGGATCCATGAAACAAGGGTCAGATAAACACAGATGAGTTCCGGAAAGGCCCAGAAACGACTTTGAATGGATGGTGATGGAGAAAATTTTAAAAGCGTAGAGAATCAGAAGCCATAAATATAATCCTGTTGAATGGTGTGATTAACTAAAGAAACGATACTTTGAAGCTACGAGGACAGTAACCTTCAGGTAAATTATACTATTTTGTTTGACATTTTTGTGTGCATTGAATGACTTTATAATTGATTTACTTTAAATGGACATTAGTGAAATTGTTCTAACCATAAAAGTTTAATTTTAAGATGAAATTTGCTTGTTTAAGTTAAAAGGGTATTTTGTTTTGATGTTCGGGAATATGATGAAAATTTGGGTATGTCTTTGAGCTCAATTAGACGAACCTGGTTAATTAACGTAAAGGGTGGTAGATGCTCCCTTTATACTCAGACTCGGTCTGCTTATATTGTTATATTAATTAGTAGGCATCCAACAAGGACTTTAATTTTGGATGCACAGTAAAATGATAATAAAATTAATCTTGAAATTCTTTTAAAACTGAAATTTATGCTGAGTTTTAATTTTGAAATTTTAATGTATTCTGAATATTGATGTAAATAGAGTTAACGTTGATGTTTTTGGTAGGAATGTGTTGTTTTTTTATGAATGAGGAGGTTTATAACATTAGGTGAGCAGCCGAGGCGAAAAGCGTAGTTCACGGATTTTAAAGGTATCACAGCATTCTTGACGCCCAAACTGTGGGGCTCGAATGTTTTTTTGAAAGGGCCAGTACCTGCAGATATGAGAAGAAACACAGCAATATATATATATATATATATATATATATATATTGTTATATATATACTGTGATCCTACCTTATTAGTGATAGGCGTAATATATCTATCTGTCACTCCTTGTCTTATTTTAGAGCCTTGTTGAGTTATGCCACACAATTTACCTTTAAATATTTTACACGGCTGCTGCACTTAAATATTCTACAGGGCCGTCAAACACGTGGCGGAATCTACCTAGGGTGGGTCCGTCCTAAGCAAACACCTCTCAACTAGACACCCAAACAAATATTCAAGGATTTTTCAAATAATTTTAAAAGCCAAAAGTATTCCCAAACACTAGTTCCACTTTTATAAATTTGATTAAAGCACTGCGTAGATATTAAATACTAATACCTGGAATCCAGATACAAGCGCCGCCTTCCAGCCGTCCTGAAGCCAAGTGACCAACTGCAGGCACCTCCTGTAAATAATAAGTAACTCGAGCAACTGGTAATCTCCAGACTATAAAACTACTAATATTTCTACAAATTTTATGTTATACAAATACTCAGATAACTCCAATTCCACTATGCTTTCGTCTTCAAACAATAACGGTACAGACCAGCACTCCCTCTTTTAATTAACTTTTATTCGCCGTAAAACTGCTACTATTTGCTATCTCCAGGTACAACTTGACTTTCAAAACTTTCTCGTAACTTTTTAAATGTAATAAAACTCATAACAGTACAAAAACACGTCTATTTTTCAGTAATATAAATTTGAAGTCCCTTATAAAATAAAAACCGTCTTCTTTTGTTTCCGTTGCCATGACAACTATCTCTACGCACACTATGTAATTTATAATTATTAATAATTGATTAATAATACAGTTGTTTTCTCTAGATACATTCATTTTCTAGATGGTTTGTAATCCAGTGATTTATGTATATTGAAACTTTTACAATATTGAAAATAGCTAACAAACTTTGATGGTTCAGCTTTTAAATTGTACGCAACAGACATTTATGTCTTATTCGGTAAACGTCCTGTCATTACATAACCAATCTTTAATTGTTAAAACATATTCAAACTGAAATTGATTTACAAATTTTACGGAGTATCACTTAACTCCTTAAAATTTTAAAAGCGTGCAGTATACCAAGCAATTTTGATATTTGTTTTACATTCAAATGGTTCTGAAAACGCTAACTCCAAATTAAATTTCATATACGTGCAACCATAACAATTAAAATACGTATACAATGCAAACTTATAACTAGCTTAGCCTGGTCTATGGCCGGTATATGTTGTTGAATGCAATGCAGTTTCAAAAGCTTTATAAATTTATAAACGTGGAATAGTTGTTGTTAATTTATAAACCAAAAATACCTGAAAGAAATACTCAAACAAAACCAAATATACCCCCATTCTAGCAAAGTCGTTTCGAAGCCCTATTTAAACATTTTATAAGCCCACCCCCTTCTTGACAGTATAATATATATATATATATATATATATATATATATATATATATATTATTAGAACATTCATATTGTCAGTGCCATTTTACATATTCCCATCAAATAAAAGAAAAGAATTTTCGTTATCTAATTACAGTGGTGCTTATGCTATGGTAGGCTAAATTTAGTTTTAATATATTACGATTTTCATTGCAATGTTGTAATTTAAAGCCACTGCAAATATAAGCAGTGTTGTCATGAACATCAAAATTCTAGATTTAGTTTTATTAGGTAGAGCAGAACTTTTGTAACAGCCATGCATATGATTACACAAAAAATAGTGTGTATACCTAGGTCACAGATTTTTTTAGCGATTTCAGATTTTTAATTGATTTCTTTGCAGCATATGGTCTGCATCCAATTAATTTTATAGCCACCAGAAATAATAGTTGTTTAGACAATATCTTCACAAATATCTCTGGATTATCTCGCAAGGTAATTAATACTGGTCTATCAGATCATAAAGTATTATTTACGCAGGTTGAAAGTAACTTGAATATTGTTTCTGAAGTGCAATATAAGTGGTTTCGTCCAATCGCTACTCGAAGTACATCAAGCTTTTATAACTACCTCGCACAAGTTAATTGGAAATTTATAGATGATTCCTCGTTGGATTTAAATGTTAAGTTCGATCGTTTTTTATGTATTATTCTGTCAGCTTTTGAAGCTAATTTTCCACTAAAATATGTTATAGATTTTGGTAAAAAAAAATCGAATCCGACTGTTACCTAGTTTTCTGAGAATCCAAGAAGGATGCGTTGCTTATTTAATGTATATAGATTTGTATAACGCATCACCAAATGATACCCTAAAAATCTTGATGAACAAGTTTAAATATGATTATAGAAAGGCGTTGAAAAAGGCTAAACTTCACGCACATGATAGTTTTATTTTAAACTCAGTTAATAGCAACAAGAGTAAGTGGCAAATCATTAACGAAAAAAAGTGATCTGTCAGTAGTGATACTACTGATACAAGTTTAACTGCTGAGGATTTCAATCATTTCTTTATTGATTCAGTTACCAATCGCTCAAGAGGATATAAATCAAATCGTAATCCATGATTCAACAAATACATCATTTCTGAATGATAAATTTGCTTTTAAAGAGGTCTCGTGTGGACACACAAGGGACATAATAATGGCTATGAAAAACAAAAATCTAAAGATTATTATGGGCTAAATATTCTGCTGATCAAAAGTATTACTGATGTTATTTTAATACTACTAACTAAGCTTATTAATTATGCAATTAAAGATTTAATTTTCCCTAATGCACAAAAGGTATCCAAAGTCGTTCCTATTCATAAAAGAGGAACACTCAATAATATGAACAATTAGCAGCCAATTTCTCTTGTGCCTATTTTTTCAAAAATTTTTGAATCTATTATGAAGACTCAAATAATTGATTTTCTTGATGATAATAACTCTGCTCGACAAGATTACGAGCACTTTTGATAAATGTGAGTTTATGTTGGTTAACTTGTACGATATGACAAAAGCTCGTGATTGCGTAAATCACAATATTCTGGTTGAGAAGTTGGGGCTGTTGCATTTTGATCATCTGGTATTAAATTAATTCAGTCTTATCTTTCGGAACGCTATCAATGTGTTTACTATAACAACAAAGTTTCCAACTTGAAGAATGTTCCTCATGGGGTCCCACAAGGCTCTGTGCTGGGGCCTCTGCTTTTCTTATCCTTTATTAACGATTTTCCTTTAACTTGTGGCTTGGAGAATGTGATACTTTATGCAGATGATACCACTGTCTATTACCAACATAAAGACATATAGCAACTTCTGCAGAAGAGCAATGTCTGTTCGAGCACCATCCAAAACTGGTTTATCCATAATAAATTAACTTTAAACAATGATAAATCTGAAAAGATTTTATTTTCTTTAAAAAATACTATTGAATAGGAGAAGCACAGTGTTAAATATCTTGGGGTTTATTTTGATAACACCTTAAGTTGCGAGACACATCGTAATTTTCTTGCCAAAAAACTTTGTCATACTATTTTCTTCATTAAATCTTTAAAAAATGCAGTCTCATTAGATGTATTGAAAACAGTTTATTTTGCCTTTTTTCATTCCAGTGTTGCTTATGGGATCATTACATGGGGCCATTCACCTGCAAGTAATCGAATTTTTGGCTTGCAACGCAGAGTTATTTGTGTTATAGCTAATATTGCTTACCATGAGGATTGTCGTACTGATTTTATGAGGTACAACATTTTAACTGTGCCTTGCATCTACATATTAGAATGTTTACTGTATGTTAAGAAAAATGAATCCCTCTATAATCGACACAATGATATCCACTCATTTGATACCCGTAGAAAAATTAATCTAGTGGTGTCATACCAGCGGATTGAAAGAAGTAGGTCGGGAACAAATTACTTTGGGAGTATGTTATTTAACTCTTTGAGGATGAACGTAAGAAATCTTCCAATATCAAAATTTAAAAAATATATAAAAAACTTGCTCTTAAAATATGCTTTTTATAGCATCAACGAGTTTTTCCTGAT
The DNA here is from genome assembly GCA_036346225.1 of Platerodrilus igneus. Classification (NCBI taxonomy): domain Eukaryota; kingdom Metazoa; phylum Arthropoda; class Insecta; order Coleoptera; family Lycidae; genus Platerodrilus; species Platerodrilus igneus. Next base: position 2,424,548 of record JARFIW010000678.1, on the reverse strand, counting down.
CGAACTAAATCTATAGAGGTTTACATAGATTCCTGAAATATAAATATAAATTCCGTTAATTTAAATTCTGTTAATTAAGCTCTAAATGGTCTTTAATTATAATTTTTATTTGAAAATATTTAAAATTGACAATATACGATTCACTATTGTGACCTATGTATGTACATTTATAAATAAAAAAAATTAAATAAATAAATCTTGCCTGGACCATAGAGGGCTTTGGTAGTAAACTTTCTCCCAGTATACTAAAAGGCAATTTTGTGGTCTTGGTGTACAAAGAACTATCTATAATAAATCCAAGAAGTATTCTTGTGTAACACGTTTAATACAAATAAGAAAGTGTTTTTGTAATTTTGATTCTATTAGGGCAAGTACTGATAAGGTGTTTTTAATAAAAATATTTAATTTCATTAATTAATTATTTCGGATTCTATTTTTCCGAAAGTTGCTGTTGATTAATTAATTCGGGTTCTATGTCTAATTGTTTTCCATGCACCGCTTCGACTGAATATATTGTAACAAAAACTCTATTTGCAATAACAATGGTTTCTTATTTTCAAACTGGTTACACAAGCATTTTTCAGCAACTCGTAGTAGTATAAAATTTCTGAAAGTCAACGATATACTTTCAGAGCTTTAACTAACAGTACAAATTGTTAAATTATGATTCTATTTATTTATTTGTTGAAGATTAACAGGTACATTTTCTTATTTCACTATTTACAATTATGAGTATGTGCTACATACTGACATCTACTTTCCTGCAACTTACATTAAAAGTTTTATTAATTTTGTATTTTGTACTGCCAAAAACAAATTAATTAAAACTAGACATTGAATTGCATAAATAGCAACCAAAAACTAAAGATAATCAATATCATAAAGTAGTAATATCACCACTAATCATATATATATATATATATATATATATATATATATATATATATATATATATATATAGATATTATTAATGAAGAATTAACTTCCTTAATAGCTTTACATTTAAAACTCTTTTTTGAACCCTTAAAAAAAATTCAGATCAGAAAGCTTATTTGCTAGTCTTACTTTTCTAACTAATGGGCCATTAAGAACGTAATTAGTTCTATGATTGTGTACAAAAAGCAATTTGCTGGTTTTAAAGTTTTCAAAGGTACACTTAGGAATATTTTATTCAACAATGATGGAGCATCGACAAGTTCATTTAGGATGCAAATTAACAAGCTACATGAAGCAATTTTCTACTATTCTCTAAGCTATCGAAATACAGCATTTTCTTCTGTTACATTATAATTCAATCAGTCATGTCTGATATGCAGTTTATAACCAGCATATCTCAAAAATTTATGCTGAATATTTTCAATTTCCATTCTGAATGGACCTGCTCCTTGAAGTTCTAAAATTCTAGAACAGGTAGAATGGCTTGTGTTTCAGTGAGCTAAATAGCCGAACTATAGGTTTAACCAAATTAGTGGGGTTTTTAGTGAGGGACCAGACTAAGATAGGCTCCCGAAAGAAGGCAGTAACTCCTTCGATACATAGAGTGACAGAGCTCGTGTGGAAGGCAACGTGAAACTAACACACCTCCCAAGCATACTCAAAATGTTTTAAAATGATGGCATCCTCTGGGGTAAAAGATTTCAGAATTAAAATAGTCCTCCAGTTGGATTTTCGGGAGGGCACTATTTCGCAGGATATGATCAACAGTAAGTTTAAAAGAAGAGACGGGGACATTTTGCGAGTTGGAGTGTGAAATGTCATAAGCATGATACAAGTAGGTAAGCTAGAGAATCTGAAAATTGAAATGAATACGTAGGTAAATTTCAAATACATTACATTCTTGTTTGAGAACAGTTTAGAAATCAAGTAAGACTGTAGAAACTACCTGGATGTGCCCTATCCCTATTAATTTTTAACTTATATATCAAACATGTAATGAATACTGTCAAATGCAGAAGGACATTTGGAATTTATATGCAAGGATAAACGATTGACATGCGTAGATTTGCAGATGATATGGTGGTATTAACATCTAACAAGGAAGAGTTAGAATCAGCTCTTAATGAAATGGAAACAGTTCTAACAGAGAGATACGATATGAAAATTAACAAAACAAAAACCAAAGTACTAGTATGCAAAGGAGGGGAAAATAAATCAAAAACTAGAATATAAATAGGAAACGAGAACTTACAAGAGGTTAAGGATTTTTGCTACCTAGGAAGCCAAATAATGTAAGATGAAAAAAGCGCAATAGATATAAAACAAAGATTAGCACAAGGTCGTGCTACATTTAACAAGAAAAGCAACTACTGTGCTCAAAGGCAACAAACATAGGAACAAGGAAAAGATTGCTGAAAACATAAGTGTGGAGCACACCACTGTACGGCGGTGAAATTTGGACAGTAGGTGAAGCGGACGGGAACAAGATAGAAGCTGTAGTGATCCATAGTGTTTCTAAGTCTATTCTTATTGGTTGATAATTATTGCAAATATTATAGTGTACATTTCCATATTTGAAGGTATTTATTAGAATAGCTCAGTAACCACTTGCAGGTTAATGAACGCATTCCGTGACGTCAGAATTTATGTTATAAGGAGCGAATTGTAGGAATGATCGCTCTAGTCATCAAGGTTAATGGACTTTTGTTTTAGATTTCAAAAATGGCAGGTCGGAAAGCTTCACTTGGCGGTTATATTAAAGGTAATGTTTGATAAGTTTATAATATACTTGCTATTTAGAGTAATCTGATTACATCTTGTAATTCCAGCTTTGTTTTGAATGTGATTTTGCTACTTATTGTAAAACCGTTAGTTACGTAACCATCGAAGGAAATATTTCTGTGATACCTGTTGTTTTTGTCTTAGAATTTGATGCCGGTTGTTTTACTTGTGATGTTTAATATGTAATTTTTATGTGGATTTACGATTTTATTGAACATGTTTTATGTATAAAGAATCAATAGTAAATGTACCGTCCCTGTGATTTTACGACAATTAATGGAATGTACTGACATCATTCATAAGATATTAATCAGGTTATTAGGCAAGTTTGAATATGAACAGTATTATATTTCTATGTTATATTTGTTTCATATTTGTGACTCACTTTACAAATTACGTCAAAGTTCGAAGAGATAGGTATAGGCAACCCCAATACCGTTTGAAAGACGATCAAAATTACTATAAGACTAAGTGATACAATACAGGATCTTCTATTTAAAATAACAACGATATTATACTTTGAATCTGTCAATATTGAAACTGCATTTTCTGAACATCCTGTATTGAATCTGCTTTTAGTAAGTTACTTGATCAGTGAAGGGTACGGTCTAATATTTAGTGTTAAAAACAAATTTGTCTGGGTGAATTGATTTTAGAATTATTTAATTTTTACGAAACCCTTAGAATTCTAGAAAAAGCGAAATAAATCAAAATGCTCTGCATTTAGGATATAGTGAGCCTTTAAGGAAGTCTAGTTTAAATAGAATGTTCCACAAGAAAAAATATAACTTTGATATGTAACTTTTCTTGGGACACTGTACATATCAAAATAATTTTAAAATGTAGCCCTTTCGGACTTACATAAATCTACTGTGAAAAAACTTTGAACAAATACACCGTTTTGCTATAAAACTCGGTGGTGTTCCCCATGACTCACCCTGTGTATATATATATATATATATATATATATATATATAAAAGTAAGTTTTTTACACAAGGCAAGTTGATAAATACTATCGTATTACAGTTAATAAGATGAAATAATAACTTAGATTTTTATGCAAAGCCCAAATGATCATTTCATATCGAGCTAGTAATTGAAAGAAGGAAAATATAAGGTCTTGGACAGGACTTGAACCTGTATCTTGGTCTTTTCGGGACCATGCATTTACCAATTACGCCACCGACACCGATGACGACAATTGGGAAAAGAACAGCTGCAGCAGCAGGTTCAAATCCTGCTGCAGCTGTTCTTTTAACGGTTTTCAATTACCAGTTCGATTTGAAATGGTAATTCAACTTTACATAAAAAGTTGGGTTTTCATTTCATCTTATAACTGTTATATATATATATATATATATATATATATATATATATAAATTAAGATCAAAGAATCTTTTTTGGGTTTTATTTCGTCCAAATTTGAAGTTTACAAAAATGTCATTTGTAAATAACTGACGTTTCGGGAAATATGTTCCCCTTAGACTTAGTTCTAAAATTAGAGTAAAATGTTTACATATTTGGAGATGATTTAAATTTACTTACATTGACTTGACCGAAAACACAGGGTGGTCCTGTTTTCATTAGCCAGCATATATCTTCTGAAATACGTTATATTTTTTCTCTACAAATGTAATGCATTAAGTATTTTTCATGGCTTATTATATTTCAGCAATTCTGTCACTTATCCTGTATATTTTTTTGAAAAAATATTCTACTTAAAATTATCTTAATGGCAATATACCACAACTAATGATTTCTTGTCAAAGTGCGCTAAATAACTTAAATAATAGAATTTCAATAGGAGTCTGATTGTTTCTGTTAACATTTCAGTTTTTTATTCACAATTATCTGTCAAATAGATATGTAATGTTTTTGCAAACTTCATTTCAAGATTTCTTAGATGATATTCCTCTAGCTATCAGACAAAACTTATGGTTTCAACACGATGGCGCTTTACCATATAATGGAATCAATGTTATAACTTATTTAAATAATTATTTGGTCAAAACTGGATTGGTAATAGGGGGACCGATTTTGTGGCCTCCCAGATCACCTAATCTGTCAGTTCTCGACTTCGTTGTTTGGGGTTTTTTAAAAGACCGAGTGTATTTTAATTCTACCCGTTTTTGAAATATTGAAGAGTGAATCGTTAAAATACGAGGGTTGTTTGAAAAGTTCGCGAAACGAAGGGAAAATGAAAAATTTGTTTTTAAAATATAGTTTATTTTTCAACATAATCTCTGTCATGTTGAATACACTTCATCCAGCGATGTTCCAAACCCATTATGCCATCACGAAAGTGCAATTCATCAAAGCCTCCAAAATAGTCGTCTACAACTGCTTTTACTTCTTCGTCTGTGGAAAATTGTTTTCCCCCCACGGAAAACTTTTAGTCGTTTAAATAGGTGGAAGTCAGAAGGAGCCAAATCAGGCGAATAAGGTGGATGTTGCAACAGATCGTACTTAAGATTATTCAATATTTGCATTGCTACTGCACTTGTGTGTGTACGTGCATTATCCTGATGGAAAATGATCTTCTTCTTACGCAATGCAGGTCTTTTTTCACAAATATTTTTATCCAGTTGGCCTAAAAGTTTAGCATAATATTCACCGTTTAGTGTTTGGCCCTTGGGAAGATAGTCAATTGGTAGAACACCTTTAGCATCCCAGAAAACTGTAATACCATAACTTTTCTAGCCGACTTCACGGACATTGGTGGTGGAGAACTCCTATGTCTCTATTGTTTAGATTGTTGCTTGGTTTCAGGTATAATAGTGAACCCAAGTTTCATCTGTCGCAACAAATCGTCGAAATTGGTTTTATTGGAGTTAAGGCGGTCTAAACTCTGTTGGAAAATTCTCTTCCTCTGAAGGTTTTCATCAATTGTCAATATACGCGGCACCCATCTTGCTGAAAGCTTTTTCATACCTAATTCCGCAGTTAAGATATGAAATACTTTTTCATCTGAGATACCTGCATCCTTAGCCATTTTGGAGACCTTTAATCGACGATCCTGCGTAACCATATCTTTAACTTTTTGGACGATTTCAGACGTGGTGGCAGTTTTTGGTCGTCTACTGTGCGGGTCATCTTCTAGGCTCTCACGACCACGTTTAAATTCCGTCACCCACTTGTGCACAGTTGTAAATGATGGAGTAAAGTCTCCTAATGTATCCTGCATATCTTTATGTTATTCTGTTGCTTTCCAACCCTTTTTTTACAAAATATTTGATAACAGCACGCGTTTCAGTTTTATCCATTTTGAAAAACTCACAAAACTAATTTTACTTCATATAGCACCAAATTAATACTACTTGACAGAATAATGTCAAATTTAACATCTGCGGACTAGATGTTGGATCCATCAATTCCATATATTTTATTCGAACTGATACTACCATCTGTGTTCCATTTCGCGAACTTTTCAAACCACCCTTGTAAGAGCAGCTTACTCGCTAATTACCCCGGTCATGTAGCAAAATGCTAGAAGAAATTTTCTTGTTCGAGTTAATAAATGTTTAGAATGTAATGGTGGCCAATTTGAACATTTACTAAAGTAATCAGTTTTCTTGTTAGCTATTATTTTCAAAGGTATGTATAAAAAAATTTTCAATGTATTAATTTATACAGCAAATAAACAATAATCACAGTTTTCTATTGGAATTCTATTATTTGAGTTATTTAGTGCACTTGGAATAGAAATCATTGATTGTGGCATATTGCCGTAAAGACAATTTCAAGTAGAATATTTTTTCAAAAAATATACATGGTGTTCTATTTAAAAAACCTAGATGACATAGTATTACTGAAATATAGTAGGCTATGAAAAATACTTAATGCCTATATTCAAATAACTTTTTCCCATGAAATTTTCTATATCTTGCATATTTCAGATGATATATGCTGGCTAAAGATAACCGGACCACCCTGTATACCTTTATCCACGATATTGGGTACCCAGACTACCATTAATCCTGACATATGCTACATAAATTGAAAGATTCGGTCATGGTTCAAAAACGATTATTAAATATTTTATCCTTATCATGAAATATAAAAGATAACTCCTTTTGCCATGTTAAACTTTAGATAGATTATATGAACTCGTAAAAGTAATATATGACACAGGTGAGGTTCCAATAGATTTCGAAAAAAATATTATTATCCCAATCCCAAAAAAGTCAGGAGCTGATAGGTGTGAGAATTTTACAACGGTTAGTTTAACTTCTCATGCTTCCAAAATACTAACAACAATAATTAAAAATAGAGTAGAAGCTTTGACTGAGAATTATTTAGGCGAAGACCAATATAGTTTTCGTAAAGACAGAGGGACTAGAGAACCGATACTAATGATTAGGGTAATTATCGAAAAAAGGTTACAAAAAAATAAAAGACTCATTTCGCGTTTGTAGATTTAGAAAAAGCATTTGATAGGGTTAATTGGATTGTTATGTTCAGGGTTTTGCAAAAAATAGGAATCTCTCATAGGGATAGAAAAATTATTTACAGTCTATATAAAAACCAAAGCGTAGTAATTAGATTTGATGAAATAGAAAAGGAAGCTAAGATTAGAAATGGTGTTAGACAGGGTTGTATACTGTCTCCTTGATTTTAATGTTTATATTGAGGAAGCTTTAAACTTAGCTAGAGAGAGAAAAGAGATAGGTATTAGTGTACAGGGACAGAAAATAGACATGTTACATTTTGCAGATGATATAGCCATTATAGCAGAGTCAAGAAAAGAGTTAGGAGAGTTTTTAAATATTTTAGATGAGATACTACAAAGTAACTATAGTATGAGAATTAACTCAGTAAAGACAAAGATAATGACAAGTGAGTTACAGCCTAGTTCTAAACCAAAATTAAAAATAGGTAATACCGAGTTAGAGGAGGTAGATGAATTTTGCTATTTAGGTAGTATAATTACAAAATATGGACGTAGCAGAAGGGATATAGTAGCTAGAATAGCTCAAGCTAGAAAAATGTTTTTAAAAAAGAAAAACTTACTAATAGCTAATAGTATTAGTTTAGATAATAGAAAAAGTTTCTTAAAGTCGCATGCGTATGGAGCGTTTTACTATACGGTAGTGAGACTTGGACAATTAAAGAAGTAGATAAGAAAAAGATAGAAGCTTTTGAAACTTGGTGTTATAGGAGAATGTTAAAGATTAGTTGGACAGATAGAGTAACAAACGAGGAAGTTTATAGAAGGATAGGTGAGGATCCTGTATGTGGAAACAATTGAAGGTCAGGAGGATAGAATGATAGGGCACCAGTTAAGACATGAGGGACTATTTAGTTAAGTCTTAGATTATAGACTACCAAATAAAAATAGAGTAGGAAGGCCTAGACAAAGCTATATTAGTCAAATTATTAGAGATGTAGGTTGTGAAGGGTATGTAGACCTTTTTAGACTAGCTCAGAATAGAAAAGAATTTAGAGCTGCGTCAAACCGACTTTAAGTAAGTTCGAAAACAAAACAAAAAGAAAAATAAAAATCAGTTAACTAAATGTCACCAGGACATGACTTACAATTGGTTAGCGGTCTGGCATGTTGGTAGCGTTTCGTTGCTTAAGCCTTACCATAACATAATTTAATAAACGTCACCATGGTATAACTCACAATTAGGTAGCGGTCTGGCATGTTGGCAGCGATGCGTTGCTTAAGCCTTACCATAACATATAATTTAACACTTTTCCTTTTTGAAGCGGATAACCAGGTTATATTTCATTTCCGTATAAATGGTAATCATGTAAACATGTTAGAGTTTTTTAACAACCATCAGGTTGCTAATATCTATGTAGAGCCAGCTAGATAGGAAAAAGATAGAAGGAAATAGGAAGACCTAGACCAAACTATATTAGTCAAATTATTAGAAATTTAGGTTGTGAAGGGTATGTAGAGCTTTTTAGATTAGCACAGAATAGAAAAGGAGTTAGAGCTGCGTCAAACCGACCTTAAGTAAGGTCGATAACAAAATGATGATGATTTGCCATGTTAATTTTCTTTTTGTTCAATAATGAAATTTATTTTAAAAAAGATATGTTTTTATGCATGTACACATCTTTTATTGAGGTGATCTAGACATGTGCGAGTGTTTACAGAAAAATTTTGAAACCAGAGGTTCATCTAATTATTATTTATTAGTTATTATTTTGAAACGCCAACTGCTGTCTCCATTTGCCCTATACTAACTCGTTTTTATTTCCGACAAACCCTGTTTGTGGTCAATCTTTTGTTATTAGATATACTTACTTTACGGTCCCTACACCATCCCTAGGGTCATAACAACTAGTATTTAAATGGGCGTAATGGTGCTTAATGTTAATTCTTTTACATCTTAGTTTTACAATGAACCCTCATCATCGTTCTAACGCTGGAGTAAAGTCCAGAGCTAGCAAATACACTTTTATCATGTTAGCAACAAAAGTGTTTCAATATGTAAACTTAATAGAGTGTACGAGAAGCACATACGTGCTGCTACAAAAAATTGCACTTTTACTAAATTTGAATTTTGAAGATAACACTCAGATCCTTGTTTATACTTTGGCAATGATATTTATTTGATTGTACATGCTTGTTTTGTTCATGTATGGAAAGAATGGAAATTTTAAACTAAAGTTAATGTCAAAGTTTGAAACCCTGATTTGTCACCTAAATGTCAAAATAATTTTTTCTAGGATCATGCAAGAAGTGTTATTTTTTACATTAGTGCAAAAATAACTTACTTTTGCAGTAGTGCACTGGGTTTTCAATATTCAAGTACTTTGCAATTTTACTAAAAGTATTCACACTGACAGATTTGAATGATCATTTTTCGTAGCAATATTTTATAAAAGAATCTATTGAGAAAGTATGTAACTTTCATAAATGATCTAGTTTAAAAACGCATTGATGCACGCCAACATCTTTCTGTGTCCATGGGGGCCCTAACGGAAATTTATTTCATAGTTACCTGACTGCATTTGACAGTGATAACTGCTGCAAATAATTTCAAATAGTTTAAAATCATAATATTTTGTTGTATAACTGTTAAAAATGTCGAGCTGTTCTGATAGTGAGGAAGAAATCAATTATACCCCTTCAAATATAGTTGAAATAGCAAATGAAGCTACAGTAAATTTACTACCAATGTATGAAGTTTGTTATAGCCGCTATAAAGACGTAAAATTTGTTAAGCACATTACTGAAAACATTCTGCTACTTGTTTTTGTAGATCTTCTGCAACATTACTTGTGGAATTGAGGCTAGACATGTTGACATTGAAACTTCATGAAGAAGGATGGAAAACTGGCAGTGTAGTGGGGGGTTACATCGAAAGGTCAATTTCGAGAAAAACTGGAATAGCTGCTCAAATTCTAGAAGGAGAACAAAGTACAAGTACTGAACACGTCACAACAATCCGAAAAGGAGTGTTATTTCAAGAATTTGAGACATCCACATGTGAAAATGAAATAAAAATCAACAAATCATTGGAAATGAAAAATTTGGCCATCAGCTACCATAGCAAATTGCTTCAACTGTATTATTAAAATTGAAATTAACTTAAAAAAGTAAAGAATTAGTTTTAAGAAAATATCGTTTATTTAAATTAAAATTATTTGCTATTTTAAAAATTAGCAATATTCATTGTATTAATGTAATAATATTAAACTTAATAAGAATTTATTTACTTCAATCGTAGAAAAAATGCCTGCTGCATGTGTAAAAAGTATATTGCTTGCAGCTTTCAACTTCGTCTCGAGTTGCAAACTTCATGCTTCGTGCAACAGATATACACTTTTTACACTAGTTACACAAATAATTATACTTTGGATTTTTGAGAATAACAATTCAAAAATCACACAGTAAGCTATTTTAAGCCAAAAGAAATCGATTCAAAAGGTGTTAATTAAATTTAACATGGCTGATTGTGAAACGTTAAATATTTGTTGATAGCAGAAATTAAATTTGAAAAATAATGAGTCAAATTTTGAAATACTAAACTCATTGGTTTCTAATGTATATAATGTTAGGAACTAGATATGATTTGAGTTAACCAATTTATTATTTCAGTAGTTTTCACAATTGCTTCACAAAGGAGCATTGTTCTTATTTAGAAAATATTTCGAGATATGCAGAGTTATTCACAGTATACGCCTCTGAACATTATTGTTAAACTAATATATATTTTAAAAATTTTCTTTCACATATGGATTAGAGGCATATTAGAGGTATAGTAGAATTTATTTAAGAAGAGCCTGTATGTCATTTGACATATGCACAAACCTTGAAAGTCAGTAGCGATATGGATTTAATAATTTTTAGTATTCCCATAGAGTAAATATTCTAAAATCAAGTTTTAGTTTGTTGGTGGTTTAAATTAACATGGCGAATACGTGAATAAGCAAGGCATAAAACACAAAGAAAACTATGAAAGCATAAGAAATAAATATATAATATCAGTCAGAAATGTCAATTGACATTTAACAACAAATTATCTACGCCGCTGAAATGCTGAACAAACACACCTATTTATAAACAATGAACTAATCTGACACCGTTTAGCCATGTGCACATGATGACGTACAGGCTCTTCTTAAATAAATTCTATTCTACATTCTAACATTATTTTGAAATTATTCAGGGTGTTCCAAACACCAAATAAATAAAGTTGTTTTTAAATGAAAGCCCCCTATATATTGTTACATGTTTGAATTACACGATCAAAATAAAGGTCTTTCTTATTAAGGTTTGTTATACCCACACCTTAAGCTTTTTGAAGTAATTTACTGTTTTTCAAAAAACAAACCTATTTTAAAATATTAAATACAAAACAAATATAAACCTACCTGAACGAAATTTCTAGTGAAATGTCAGAATTGATCATGTTTCACACTCCCGTTATAAAAACTTAAATATCTTATACAGTGTTCATAAATCTAATTTAATCTTTTACGAAGTTCAAGTTGCTTCAAATTAATTAACTTAAATACAACCCTGTACTTTTTAATACATTACTAAATGCAGAATTTAATTCCCTATCGAATTGTACAAGGATGTCCTATATCTAACTCTTCGCGTTCTTACAGAATTCGCCAATTAAGAAATTCTTAAAAAACGCAATACAAGAATTTAACAATTAATGTAAAACACCTGTCAAACTTATGAATTAAGTATGACTAGTTCGAAAATTAATTCAACAAAGGTTCAAAATGATGACAATTATTTTGTAAACACATAAGAATTCTTTCCTAAAAATTAGTCATAACTCTGTAAAACATTTCTGGAGTTACAGTTCGAAAAGCTTCCGTTATTCATTGCCTCATATCTTCTGGTGTAGTTGAAGGTGTATAGTAAACAACTAATTGTATGTAGCCCCACAAAAAGAAATCGAGTGAAATCTAAAATGTTGATCTAGCGGGTCAATTTACATAACCGTCGCTTTCAAGCCATCACATGTTACCAAAAAATTACTAACCTAAGGATGATAATGAGGCGGGGCTCCATCTAATCGTAACACATGGTTCTTCTTTTACGACCGTCTCACGCCAGTAATGCCGTGGCTACAATGATAGGTTAGGTTACTGTAAGAAATAGATATTATTATTAAAAAACACAAAACACTTAACACGCATATCAGAACAGTCTGCAATAGTTTTAGAACAACTGTTCTGATATGGGTGTTAAGTGATTTGTGTTTTTTAATAATAATTATTTCTAACAGTGACCTAACCTATCATTGCAGTCAAGGCATTACTGGCGTGAGACGGTCGTCTTCTTTTCTCTACAGGAACTTCCTCTCCATAAAATTAAGAAACATCAAACCATCTTACGGACCACTAAAAAAATAAGGGTAAATTAAATATGGATCCATTATTCCACTCCACATATTCACTGACTATTTATGCTGATTATTTATTATTCTGTATTGATGGCGGTTTGAATCTGAATAATGGAAATTATGCCTGTTCACATGTCACTTATGAAAAGTGCATTCATCACTAAATAAAAAAATTGTCAGATCAATTTTCATTTTCTGCTTCTTCCTCTAACACCAACATGCAAAATTCAAGTCTCTTCTGGGAGTCATTTCCATAAAGTTCTTGACATGGTTGGATTTTATAAGGATGATATTTGTGTTTTGTATTCCTGAAATATTTGATTAGCCAATATTTAAATTTTTTGATATCTGGTTTTGACTCACATAGGGATTTTCAATAAGCAAGCCAATTACTGTAAAAATATTATCCTCATTATCAATTACAGGTTTGCTTGTAACAGGTTTTTTTTTATTTCGACACTTCCAGTTTCCGCAATCTCTTTTAAAACATTGTTAAAAACTGTTGGTTTGGGATGACTTCTTTCTGGGTATCTTTGAGCATATACTCGAGGTCAATAAACAATTTTCATGACATTTACCCAATATCAGTATCATTTTAATGCGCTCTTCTTTTTTGTAAATCTTCATATTATTAATTTTAGTCTGTAAAATAATAACAGTCCACACGGTAAATTCAAATAATAACGACTAAAGTAATTAACAATGCTTCTTAAAATATTTATTAGTTTACCTACAATGCTCCAAGGCATATACTATGAATAACCCTGTATATAGGCGACTGAAGATTTCGGAATTAGCTATGAAAAATCGTCAATTCAGAATAGTCTTTAATTAGTGCTTATGCAAATTCTGATTATGTAAATGATTCAAATGCCAAAAAAAGCATTTTAGGTTATGCAACAAAAATTTTAAATAATTTTGTCTTTCGGAAATCAAAGAAACAGGCAACAATTACACTTAGTAGATCTGATGCTGAATACATAGCATTGCCAGATTGTACAAGAGAATGTATCTTTGTAGGGCAGTTGCTCTCAGAAATCTTAAAACAAAAATGTTTTTACAGCCGAAATCTATGAAGACAAAACCAATCATGTATTAAAGTGTTAAACACTTGAGAAACTAAATGGGATAAACATATACATGTGAAACATCATTTTGTTAAGGGCTGAACCGAATACAACACCGTTTAATGGTGTCAATGTAAGGAAATAAATGATGCACAGAATGAACGCCGTCGACTTTCATTTTAACAATTGAAATAACCTTAGTTGTTATCATTTTATTAATCTTTGATTACTTTTATTTATTATTCAAAGTAGTGTTTTTATAACCACTAGCCCGTTTATCGTATATAGTTGGATATTCGCGAACTGCTTTCAAATTCAAATAACATTTATTGGTAAAACTCAATGGTGAAGATTCTGCAGAGCTGATTTTAAAATCCCACCAATTTACTAAAATAACTTGACAAAAAATAAACTATAGAAATAGAAACAATTACATATAACTTATTTATAAATTCTTGCTTAGTGCTTGCTTCCTTAAGAGTATGCTATGTAGTGTTTTGTGTAGACTTGATTTATTTTCTGCATTAAAAACTGTCCTATACATGTTTACTAGAGTAGGAGCAACATACTCGAAACATCCTTTAAATTTAGTAGAGATGTGTCTAGGGATGGTGTAGTTGCTATTATTCCTCAAACTTAAAGAGTGTGCATCCGATCTAGGTTGCATCTTTTGAAATAAATATAAAGGCGTTTGTGTTTTCTGAATAATATATATATATATATATATATATATATATATATATATATATGTAGTGGATTTAAAGGGTTAAATTTGGGGTAAGCAATGCAATTTCAAAACACCCTGTATAGAGAAAGGAACATAATATTTACGCGCAAAATTTATTTCATTTATTTAATTTAAATTAACAAGTATTGTCGTATTGTTATAATTAGGGATTAAAAAGTAATAAGTTCATAAAGAAAATCAGTTTTATACGCCAATAGAACGCATAATTAATTTAATTTAGTTTAATTTAACGGGCAATAACGTCAGAAAACGCATCAAAGCATGTAAAATCAATAATCCCAAGGTGAAAAGCTTTCTTAACTAACAAACAGACATCGGTTGTATAGAATACCGTGAAACATAAACTCCGAGAAGTGTTATTTTAAACGATCAATAATTGAGCACACCTGCATGTTGGAAAGGTCATCTTCTACTTATTTGTGAGCATAATAAAGCGAGCTTCAAGGAAATATTGTTCAACCGTCGGTGGTTTCGCATTAACGCTAACAAAAGTTTCTTAAAGAGCAGAAGGGATGCACAATCAATAATATGCTACAGAATGAGACGGGGATAAAAGCATTCGATTGAGTATGCACGTATTCACTCCACGTGGAGTCCATAAGACGCGGGCAGCAATATCGATTTTCTACAACGCAAGCAAGGTTAGAACGCGACATCAAATATGCATAAGACAGGAATAAAGGTATTACAGGCGGAGTTTTGTGACGTCATTAAACTGTATTATTGGTCGAAATAGATAGTTTTACAACAGACGAAAACGCGACAGGTGGATGCGATAGTTGGTATGATATAGCGTGTTGACGAGGGAATATTTCTGGAAGTTTTAAGACGGTTATACAAAATTTGCGGAAATATTATTTTCGATTAGGTATTTCGCGTTAAGAGCATACGGTGTAACAGTGTTAGTGTATAATATGTGTATAATATGTTAGTGTATAAATACGGGAAGAAAATTAATAGGGCTCTCTTTAATTTCGCATCGCTTAACGACGTATAATAATCAACTGACGAGGCTTGTGAGTATTAAAAATTTGTAAAATTCAGTAAAATAGTATTAGATTATTTGGGGCCTTATAGTTAGAACGCGAGTAGTGGCGAGTGAGTTTTAATTAACCGAGGTCCTCGAATACCTTAACAAGCTCGTACGTTAATAAAGCGATAATAAACAAGTGTAATATACATGGATTTGGATGTTGGAATTGATGTTAAAATGGGTAGCACGAAGCTCAGCTTGAACTGAGTTTTCATCTATAAATAGCTGGTGGAGCAGCGCGCATAATCACGAAGCCGAGGGGTTCAGGAAGATAACGCATCATCTACGGAGATGGACTCTGGACGCATTTTCCAGGTAACTCATTTGTATTTGCTTTTTTTTTTGATAAACTATTGAAATTATTTGTGATGTGTGAGTGAACTTTGATGGTTATTTTTCGTTATTTAACGTATTTAAAAGATAACTGACTATTATTATGGTATTTTGAATATAAAACAAAAGGTGTACGTAAAGCTTATTAAATTTCATGATGAATTTAAATTTAATTGTTAAGAGTACATGGGTTTATTAAGTTTGTAGTAATATGCACGGTGGAAAGCATACAGTAATAAACTGGGTTATCATGAGCTCACCGTACTCCAGTGTGTAGTAATAAATAAAGATAAGGTATTATTTGGGGTCCATTTACTCATGTTGCATTAAATGTATTTGAAATTACAATTTTAAACACAAGGACTTTACAAAGATAGCATTGTTTTGAAGTGTAACTAGAGCACCGAATTGTACATAACTATGAATTATTATTTGTAAATAGCGGTAAATAAATATTGTATGATTGTTGTATTATTTTGTGATTTCATTGAATGGCGTGTGAATGGTAACGAGAATGATAGTTAGGTATCCGAGAAGAGGCACAGCTGAACTAGCCAGGGAAGCTGCTGAAGAAATTAATTTGATGAAAAGAATCCGTGTAAGAAAATTTGTGAAATTTTTATATTTTTGAAAATAAATTTTTTTTTGACACTGGCGAGGTTAAAAGGTTTTTAAAAGCTAACTTCCACGGCAATTTATGACGCCCAATCCGTGGGGCTCGAATGTTTTTTAGAGAGATTCACGGCAATATATATAAAAATAGCTAAGTGTAATAAGGAGACCTGTATTTGAATTTTAATGATTGTGTATTATAGAAGGGAGTGATGTGTTGCCTATATTGTACTTTGAAAGAGAACCTAAAACATAGATTCTGCAGCACTTGTATTCTACGCTGTAGCTGAACTGTCAAGAAATTATAATAGACCACACTACAATAATCCACATGACACAGTACAAGAGTATTACAAAGTTTTCATTTAGTATTAGAATTTAAATAATCTTTGTACCTAAAAAGTAACCTCATTTTGTAATAACATGTTGCGATTTTCTTATTCACATGACTTTCAAAAGTTAATTGTGAGTCCAGTATAATACCTAGATATTTCATACTACTGCTGATGTTAATAACTGTATCATTCACTTCGATGTTGGATGTTCGTAGTGCACTGGATTTGATTAAACTATGCCGTGTTCGTATACACAAGGCTGTTGTTTTGTTGGCATTTAGAATTAAGCAGTTTTCCTGTACCCATTTGCTGACTCACCTAAGGTTGTTATTCAGTTGTTCTATTATGTTGTTGATCGCAGAGTAATCACTGGATATATAGCAGCACATCATCAGCATACATATGATAATAGCAAGTTGTGAAAAGAGTTTGAGGTAAATCCGCTGTGAAAATGGCAAAGAGTACCGGGGCGAGTATGCTTCCTTGAGGTACTTTCTGATTCACCTTCAGGGGTTGGGAATATTTGTTTTCAATTCTTACCGACTGGTACCTTTCCCAAAGATAATTTTTAAACCAGTTCAGAACAATGTCTTTACATCTGTAGTACGAGAGTTTGGCAAGAAGAAAATCGTATACTATAACATCAAAAGCTTTGCCGAAGTCGAGAAATACTAGGTATGTGACTTCAGATTCGTTTATAGAAGAAGTTATATCATTTATTATTTTAGTGAGGGCAGTAGCTGTGCCATGTCCAGTTCTGAATCCTGATTGATAAGATGGAAGTAATCTGTAACTGTTGATATGTTCAAGCAACTGAGTGTGTACTATACGTTCGATAACTTTTGATAATATAGGGAGTAAGCTAATGGGCTGCATTTCTGAGTAAGTTGTTGCAATTTACTTTTTCGCCGTGATTATTGATTGTTTGCAGACTGTAGGAAATATGCCATGTTCTAATGACGTGTTAACGATATGAGTTATTGTGTCGATACAGTATGGAGAGATGAGGATAAGCATCTTACGACTGATACCATCAGCTCCACTGGTGTTGGATTTAATGTATTTAATCGTTGCATCAATTGTTTCAATAGTAGCTGGTTTGAAACTGCAGAAGCTACTTATATCTGTCCTGGGATGTTTTAAATATGTCAAGTACTTCCTTCGTTACTATTAGTTGTGGAACAGCTGTAACTAAATAGTTGTTAATCTCATCGGCGTTGTTAATTACTGGAGAGATTTGGGATTTAACACGGAATGGATGTTGCACCTATCAAATAGTTGCTAAAGCTGCTTAGGTTTTTTAGTGTAGATATTGTAGTGATATTTCAAATACGCTCTCTTTTCATTTTGTATAGCCATGGTGATGTAGTTTCTGAGCTCTTTGTAGTAGCGATATTTGGATTCATTTTTTGTCTTGAGATATTTGCTGTATGCCATATTCCACAGCTTTATCATTCGTTTTATGGTCGGAGTTATATAAGGTGGTATTCTATATTTTATTATTATAGTCTTGGTAGGAGCATGAGTATCAAAAAGCGTTGTAAATAATTCATTAAAGAGGCCGATTTTGCTGTTTATATCTGGCAGTTTTTAAGGTGATCCCAATTTATAGATTACACATCGCAGGCAAATTCATTGATATCTAAGACGCTAAAATCTCTAAAAGAAATGTTCTTTTGAATGATGCAAAGGCATGTTTATGTTCAGGTGACATACTACAGCTGCATGATGTCATTCCATTGGGATCTAGAGTGATACATGAATTGACCTTGATTTGCGGAGTAGTACACACAATATCTATAAGGGTAGAAGTATCCTCCGTTATACGTGTCGGGTCTTTTACATGTTGATTGAAGTTAAATACCTTCAGAAGAGAGTTGAGTTTTGCACAATTACCTTCATAACGAATGAAATCAAGATTTGCATCACCCCATTTAGGATCAAGTTTTCACTTATTGTACATATATCTGATAAAGTTTACTCAAGCTCACCTAGACATGTCATGCTAGTATTGGAGGGATGTTTTAAATTTTATCCATAACTGCTCGGTAAGTGGACATTGTATATTGCCTTTATCAATGATTTTAAATTGCTGGGTACTATGAATATAAAAACACACACCACTGCCTCTACTGGGTCTACCATTCCGAACTAAAGAATAACCAGGTATATCAATGTAAGAAGATAGAAAATCTCAGTGCTTAGCTAGGTTTCTGTGACCCCAATAAGATTAAAATTGAAAGGCATTATAAAAACGACAAAATCATCAAAGCAGGATACCAATGATCTGATATTTATAAGGCACATTTGGAAAGCTTTAGTGACACGATTGTTGGTTATGTTTGACAAAGGCGTATTCAAGGTACTTTGTTTGTACTGTGGTGGCTATGAAGTTTTGTTGTAATCAATTTTAGCAATCTCGTTTTTAAGAGCTAGAAGAAAACATGGACATTCCTTATTAACAGCAGAGTGCGCAGTATCAATTTCTATATTTAGACGAGATTTGGCTATTGAGCAATTAGAGCATTTATTGAAGTCAGAGGTGCATTCTTTGTATGAATGATTTCCTGAACATAGGGAACATACGGTTTCGTGCTTACAGTTTTGGGCAACATGATTGAATTTTAGGCATTTATAGCATTGGACAACATTCACATGATTGTAGGTGGTTCCCATGGACCATCCCACTGCAGCTCTCTCCAGCTTTAGTTATGAAGCATGGGTATGCGGATCAGTCCCAAGTACAATAGTGCAGTTACCCTTGTTCTTATTAGAGAAAATTTTTATAAACTTTAAACAGAAATTGTCATCATCTGGTTTTAGTTTATTCTGTCTTATAATTTTTTCAGCAATCTTATCAATGTCTACGTCTAGGTCATCATTATTGATATTGCCAATTCTTATTTTTGGTTTTCACAAAACTGGCGCCTCCACTATATACTTTGTGCCTAATTTCTCAATGATTTTGCCCTGTAAGAGGCTTCTTTCTGCCTGATTATTGCAGCCTATAACTATGCCTCCTTTTGTTGCATGAAACTCTTGATACATTAACCCCAATGTCCACGGGGTTTAAGTTATCTTTGATTTCAGTTTTGGTTGCCTTACTTTGTTGGCTATTAATTGGTCGTACTACCAACACCGGTTCAGTTTTAGCAACGTTTGCGTAAAACTTAACCGATGCATTGTTAGTTGATGCTGTGTGATGGGATGGTTTTTCTTGAGCCAGCTTCCTGAATTCTGCTTTAAAGCTGTCGAATATGGTATTAATCTTCTTTAAGGCCTCCTGAAACTTTGCTTGTAATAGGTTTTCCAACAGTACCGTATGTCCTTCGTCATCAGATTTAGAAAGACATCGCTTACAAAAGAATTGAAGTGTTCTGCGCTTAAGATCACGACATCGTATTTCTGATGAGGTAAGTCCACTGCAGTTGTCACATATAAGTGTTTTACATTTATCACAGTTATAAATTTTATCATTGCTTTGGCATGTTGAGCAGAGTGACATTTTAGTCACCCTGTATATAAGACAGGCAACTCTTAATAATTTAAATTATAATTATATTATAAATTAAATTAGCAGAATCAAAGTACAAATTGATAACTTGCAGTATGTTTATGAAGATAACGTAGTACTTTACCAGACTTGTTTAATGTTTAATATTAAAGGTCACTGATAATTGATAACTGTCCTCATATGAGAATATTATGAATTCCTAGTTTGCACATAAATTGCAGGCCTTCTGCACTATATAAGACCACAAAAACACACCAACAATATCTCAACACTAGGTATAACTTGTGCCAATTTTCAAAATTTTATTCCAATTATTTCTGAATTATTTCAAGAGCACAGTTTTACACAACCTTCTTTGCTGCTTACTTATTATCACTTCAACCAATTCTTCTTCAAAAGTTGCCATGTTAATAAATATTATAAAACGATAAAGTAGGAATATTTCGTTTTTTAAAAGGATACTAATAACAGAAGCTCGTACAACGTTCAAAGTAAGGTTATGAGTTCAATGTACTTGACATTCGCAAGTGTAAAAGTAGAAAGTTTGCCAACTATTAACGTTGAACGGCATCAAACGTCGTGCATTGTGTGTACAGTCATATAAAACGCTGTTATAACTCTTGATTGACATCCAACGCCATACAATGGCGTTGTATTCTGTTCAGCCCTTTAGGCAGTGTGTAAATTACAACAAATCAAGCTAGATTGTTTAAACTTTTGCTGACAGTTTTACTGTCTTTAGCAGCACCAAAATTTAAATACTTTAGAAAAATGTTAAATATTTGTACTTATAATAAGTAATTATTTAAGTACATGTGTGTTGTATTAGTTTGAAAACTATTTTTGTTGTGTTTAAAGTAAAGCGTTGTTTGTTAATATATACGAATCGAGGGGGTGTGCTGACAAAAGATTTAACTATGAACAATTCTCATATGTATTAAGGAACAAAACTTTCATTTTGTAGTAAGTTGGCTACAACAAATTATGGATAAACTGTTATTAAAAAAGAGAATCAGTTCAATGTTTGCCTTTAGGGCTTATTAAAAACTTAAAACTTAACTTTGGAATCTGCAGTATTTCATTTTGATGCCATTACCCCATCAATAAACTGCCAGAAATTTGGTTAAAATTGTAAAATATCCGAATTTAAGTCGGGTTCAATAGTTGGCAGAAAAATTAACTGAGCATTTTAAATACCTAAATTTTTAGTAGCTCATCCTGCCAAGGTGCAATAATTATTTGTGTTACAAGTTAATATCTGTTTTATTGTTTCCTCCAATTACCAAAACTAAACAGTTAATACAATAGCAAACAAAAATTTGAGTATTTTAAATAAAAAGCATTTTTCCATGAAAAGTGAATTCTAAAGAAATGTTTAATTATATTTTAGGTCAGAGTTCAATTACAAAGTTCATTTGGAGAGAATAGTCTCATAAATCAGTGGTACAAAGAATTAGACTTGGGTCCTTATTTTTGACATTAAGCAAGATTTGGGAATACTCCAGTAACTTCGAAAGGTTGACACTTTTAATTTTTTATAATTTTTAAATTCGGAAAATGTCTAAGTGTTGAGAGATCTTGGCAGCCACAGGCTGCTTAACCCCCTTCACATACCTTACATGTGATTTTCCAATGCTCCACCCGAAGGTACTACATTGGCCAAGAAGCGAGCTTTTTTACCTGGAAAATTTGAAATTTTGCCGAACCCTTGCTGTTCCAAGCAACGTAGGGATCTTTAACGTGCAATGACAACACACACACGGGACCTTTTACCTCTCATCTGAACGAGACTGTATTTTTGTGAAAAATGCTTGCCTAACATTTTTCAAGTGCGTAGTAGTCACACACATACCAACTATGCCACAGAGCCGCCTTCCCTTCACATACCACTGAATCTCGGTGAAATAGGGCATATAATTAGAAAATAATAGAAGAGGATCCGAGCTGTATATAGGCGGTGTGGGAATTTCAGGGAACTGTGTAGGCTAGCTCAGAATATAAATAAGTGGAGGTATATGTCCAACCAGTTATGAGGTGGAAAACCTAATGACGAAAAAATAAACGCAGATAAACCTGATGATTATTATAAACAACTACAAGAGTTGGTTGTGAAATATCTGCAACTAACGTTGATTCTGCAAAAAGGTATATTGGAAAAAAATTTAAATTGGCAAATGTTCAAGTGCTGGGGGAACTTGGCAGCCACAGGCTGCTTACCCCCCTTCACAACCGCTGAATGTCGGAGAAGTGTATATAATTGTAAAACAATAGCAGGGAACCGAACTGCATGTAACAAGAGAGAACGGCACCCATGATCAAAGACAACAAACATAGAAATAAGAAGAAAATTGTTGAAAGCATATCTGTGGATCACAGCACAGTATGCTTATGAAGTACGAGCAGTAGGAAAATCAGACAGAAAAACGGTAGCAGCTTTTTGGAATGTTGTGCTTCAGATGTATGAAGATGATAGCATGGACAGACAAAGTTAATAACAAATAGTTTATAGGAATAGTAGGGAATAAAGATGTATGGAAAAAAATAGGAGAAATACAGGAGCAGAATACGTTCTAAGGCATTTTTGGGGAATAGTATGGAATATATTACAAGCAGAGATAGGAAAAAGGAGGTACATGTAGACCTAGATCAGATAGTGATAGATGCAGACTGTGCAAATTTCAGGGAAATGTGTAGGTTAGTTCAGAATAGGAAAGAATGAGGGTACGCGTCTAACCAGGTTCCAGGATTGAAGACCTAATGATGAATTTTTAAATATTTTTTTTATAATTTATTCATTTTATTATATTTGTATAAGTAAAGAACCTACGAGTTTCTCTAGGTTTTTTTCTGGAATGAATCCCCTTAATTCTTTTGTTCACAGGCTCCATCACCTCTTATTTACATCAGTTGTAAAAACAATTTTGCCTGTAACAATTTTATACGTTCTTTTTACAAATTAAGCGTTGTCAAACCACAAAAGTGTATTCCTGTTTACAAACCACCCTTATATAATTCTTGAAATAGTTAATAAAAATAGTAAGTCTTCTCATGGTACTGTGCTTAGTTATGGTAACATTAATTACGTTTTTCAGAAATTTATCCACACTCGTTTGTGTGACCTGACTCGTTGACATTCACCTTCTTTTGAAAGTTATGAAAAGTTTGATTTGCTAGAATTAGTGTTGGGGCAAGCTTTAGTCATTTCAGGTTTAAAATTATTTTATCTCAAGATAGTAAAACTACACATCTTCAAATACTCATTCTTAAAGTTAAGACGCTGGAAATAGATTGTTTAAAGAATTTTATTTTATTGTAACAGTTATTTAGAATCTTCAAGAACAAGCTAAGTTTGCGTGCACAATTTTTTGACAAAATGGTTAAGTGTCATTCTTGATAGTCAGTACTTGGCTTGATTCCATTACATGACATTTAATCTAAAGCAAAATTGAATTCATACGCTCAGGAATTAAACAAAAATTTCAGAGGGCTCAAGTCAAAAAATAAATAACAACTATCCTTCTAAACAGACGAACTTGAACAATAAAGCGCTATGTAAAATATAATAATACTTATTTATAGCACATTTCATAATATAAGGGATTGAATTTCATGAAGCAGTGCTGCAGAGATAAACTTGCAATTAAAATATTGGGTTACCACTGAAACTTTCAAACTAGATTGATATACAGTAAAGTGGGCACAATTACGATACTTATATAAACCTACCATAATAACCCAATATCTTGTTTTATCTTTAAGGCAGTGTTTAACAAAATAATGCAAAAATGTTACCGTGAAACGTACCAAACTATATCGAGAGTTTATAGTTTTTTTTTATAAAAAAAACGTGTATTTTGTAAATGTTTCAATTAAATAAAAGATAAAGCATATTCACATGTATTTTGTGCTCAAATTCAATTACAATAAACTAGGATGCCACCTATTTTGACCTTAGCCGTTTGATATTTTTGTTTATAAAAAATGTTTGCCTACATAGATTACAAAATATAATTCAACGAATGCTTTACAAATTTCTGCCACTGAGCTGCTATACGATGCTATATTATCACTTAAAATCTACATTAAAAATGCAATGCTTTGTTGAGCAAAACAAACAAATAAATATTAAGTATACATGAAAACTTTTACAAGTACATAAAACATCTTAAAAATCTAAATTTCATTTATATTATGCATCATGGAAAAATTGTGCTAATTTGTCTACATATAACATATATTACAAATAATTGGATATGAATAATTTAAAAGATGTAAAATTTACTAACTTTGTAACATTATATACAAACACATAACATGTTATTTTTAAAATATAGTTCGCCAAAAGATAACATGTATCCATACATTTTTCAAATTTAACACAACAATTTGTTCGCTAATTGACATAAGGGCATAATCAGCAATATGACCATAAGAAAGTTCAGAAGTACATTTTATATCACTTGATTAGATATTTAATTGAATGACTTGTTTCTCTAGAAATCATACTTCTAATTTGTGATCAGCTACAAGAGCATATGCAAACATCTATGACTACAAAATAGAAATTTTCTTGTTACAACAACAAATATTCCCTAAAAACTGCACTTTATAATAAATTCAACTCATTTTTTTACAAACTAATATCAGTAATGTCTGACACATGTCAAGATCTTTTTGGTTCTTAATTTTTTAAATGTAATTTCTGTGTATTTTATGTTCCAATTAAGCACTGTCCCCAACTTTTACATTTTCTTGTTAATAAGATTGTGATAGCTCTTTAGCGATCGTGTGAGCAATTGACTTTTTACCATATTGGAATAGTTATTGCAGCGAACAGTGCTGTGAAACGAACTTACATCTTTATTCATTTTTCTTCGATTGCCTTGTCTTTGCTACGTCTCTTTTACAGGAGTCGTTTGTGCAGAACGTAAAATAGATTGAGCCTTGTTACTTTGAGGTTATCATACATGTGGGGTGATTACGACTGACAGTAATTACTGAACGTTTTTAATTGTAGAATTAAATACTTTTAATGCTTTTATTATTCCTATCTAAATATGATCACTTAGTTTTCGTTGCATTTAATTATTGTGCAACTTTGCGTTTATATATCAATTAAAATTGTAACATGTCATATATTTGGATAGCAATAAAAAAAAGTAACTACAATGTTATGAATGTCTCTATTATTTTTGTATAGTACTTAATTTGTAAATGTTTTCCATTAATTTAAGTGGATATATATCAATTCTATAATTTTAAATCAGAATATACATTTTGTTATGCTAATTTATTTATTGTCAGCTTATTAATTAATCCGCATTAATTGATGACATATGACATCTAACATTGTTAGTTGAAACAAAAATATTAATATTTGTTAAGCAATAAAGTTATTGTTTTGTTTATGGCTATGCAAATATTAGCTCAATTTGTATAGGTAAATTCGCTTTTATTATTTTTTATAAAAGTTTATTTACAGATACATCTTAAGTCATTTTGTTACAAACAAATTTAATAACCTTATACATATATAATTTAAACGTTTTTGTTATTATTCTTTTCCCTTTATTTTATTCCCAAATTTTCCAATATGGTTTTTTCAGGAAGCATATTTCTTAGTTATTATACATTTAGGAACTTGCGAGTGATTGAGCATGTGTTAAATATAATTGATTTTGTAGTTGTATAAGGGTTGGTAAAAAGTACCAAAATGGTTGAATAACTAGATCATTTAAAAAACTAATATTTTTCAAATTTGGAAATGTATTTTCAAACATTTATTTATCACATTTTAATTTTTCTCTTACTACAGTATAAGAGAAAATGCAACCAACTTTAGTTCTTTAAATAGGACACCCATAATTTTTATGTTTTGCCGGATCAAAAATTAAAGAAAATTACTTTCAGAAATATTAACAATGTACTTTTGAACGCAGAGGAGAAATGGATTTTACAACGCGTTCTTCAGACCAATCATCATTGGATTTTTCTTGTGGGAGCACTTAAAATGTTAAGTGTATAAAAATCAACAAAATAATCTTTTGTTGCAAGGAGTTGCTGAAAGAATGAATTTCATTACTCCATAAATAATAGCAATTCACTAACGACATTTTATTGATCGAATTCGTCACTGCCAAGTTGAGCACGGTTTGAACATCTTTTTGTAGTGTCATCAAGTTTTTCTTGTATTGCTTTCTTATGAAAAAAAAGGTGTTCGGTATTTGATAATGTTATTGACAATAAAATATTCATATTTTAAAGAGATCTTGATTTTTGGAAAACAAGTAGTTTTTAATTTTTTTAAATTACTTTCTTATGAGAAAAGTAAATTGTTAATATTTCTGAAGCAGTTTTTATTTTTCATCCGACAAAACATAAAAATAATGGGTGTTCAATTTAAAACACTAGAGTTGGTTGCACTTTTTCTTAAACAGAAAGTGAGGATAAATGAAAATGTGACAATTAAATTTATCAATTTGAAATACATGTTGATCCCAAATTTGAAAAATATTAGTTTTCAAATAACCAACTTTTGCAACTGTTCTGGGACTTTTTTTATTAAACTTGTATTTGTGTTTGGATGTAGTTGTAATGTTTGAATGTATTGACGAAACTTGCGCCCCCCATACTTGATTTTATTACTTTTATGATTATTTTTACTGTCTTGGTGTCACATGCTTTTGATTTCATCAACTAGTTGAATATATTTTTTCATTTTCTGTATATTCGGTGTATTTGAGATGGATACTTCTATTAGTCTCATTATTTTCTTTTGTTTGTAAACCCGTGTGATATCTGGCTTGTGGAGGGGTGTTGTGTTGCCAGTTGTGATATTTTTGTTCCACTATAGTTTACATTATGTGTTTTCGAGTAAGCTTATGTTATGTACTTGTTTGCTGGTAAATTATTTGTGTAATATTATTGTTATTTGATGTAGTATGTTTCACTAGTATTGCGAATCCACTTGTGAAGTGCTCTATAGTTTCTATTTGCTGTTTGCAGTTTACATTTGTGTGTTGTTGTGTTGGGGTCTTTGACAATGTGTGTCATTTATTTGGTATTATCGCTATATAAATCCTTTTTCATTAAAAATATTTGTTTTACTGAGTGACGTGATGGTCGATGTACAGTTGAATATGTTGTTGTTGAGCTGTAATTGAGTGACTGATATGTTTGCGTGTGTAATTGCTTTGTATAAATCGCTTATTTCTGCCTTTCTATAAAATATTTTCTTAGATTCTCTGTTTAATATAAAAGTTCCTTACATCGATGACACCTCTTACTTCATTTTTTCTTTAAGTGTAAATCTTTTTATTGGGAATGTGTGATATATTCTGTACATTGGACATTGCCACCATGTTAGTGCTTCTACATCTTTATTGCTCCATTTTATTATGCCAAATGGGTAAGTTACTACTGAAATTACGTATGTGCGTTTTGCTTCCAGCAATGAGTTGTTTTAAGTATCTTTGTCTTTGTTTGCATTTGTTATAGTTTTTCTTTTACTTCTGAGTGTTCTATTCCTGATTCTTGTTTGTATCCTAAATATTTGTAGATATTTGTATCATCCATACCTTGTATGTGTTTGTCATTGTTATTTAGTTTGCCCTTAATTACACTATTTTTCTTATACTTTTCTGTTCCAAATGTCATGAATGTTGTTGCTGTATGTTTTTGTTATTTTGAGTAAGTGGTTCAACTGTACGTTTGTTGACACTATTAGTTTGAGATTGTCATTTTGTAGGCATGCATTCCAGTGGTCTTATATCCATATTTCGTTTTGTCGAATGTGTTCAATAGCAGGCTTAATGTTATGACAGAACCAGAACGCATTTACTCTCCCTGGTATATGCGCCTTTTTATTTTGCTTTGTTTTATGTTGCCTGTAATTATTTTTATATGTAACATGGTGTTCCAGTTTTTCATTATTGTTTCCAAATTAGAGAGTTTTAACAAGAGGTCTTTTTATTACTAATACAATAAATTCGGCAAATGTCCAAGTGCTGGGGGATCCTTGACAGTCACAGGCTGCTTGACACCTTTCATATACCGCGGAATCTTGGTAAAATATGGTATATAATTAAAAATCAACAGAAGGAGAACCGAGCTGTATATAGGCTGTGGGATTTCAGGGAATGGCGTAGGCAAGCTCAGAATAGAAATAAGTGAAGGTACGCGTCCAACCAGTTTCAAGTTTCAATTGCACTTAAATCTGATGATTATTATAAACAACTACAGCTGTTGATTCTGAAATATTTTCAAATGATGTTAATTGTGCGAAAAGATATATTGGAAAACTATTAATTCGGCAAATGTTCAAGTGATGGGGGATCTTGGTAGCCAAAGGTGCTTAACACCCATTGCATACTACTGAATATCGGGGAAATAGGGTGTGTGTGTATATATATATATATATATATATATATATATATATATATATAAACAATAGAAGGGGAACCAAACTGCATGTAACAAGAAAGAGCAGCTGCTACGTTCAAAAACAACAAACATAGAAACGAGTAAATTATTGAAAACGTGTGTGTGAAGCACAGCACAGTACGTCTATGAAATAGGGGCAGTAGACAGAAAAACAGTAAAAAGCTTTTGGAATGTTGTGGTTCAGATGTATGAGGATGATAGCATGGACAGACAAAGTTAATAACAAAGGGGTTATAGAAATAGTAGGGGAATAAAGGTATCTGTGGAATATTAGGAGAAATAGAAGGGCAAGATACGTTCTAAGACATTTTTTTGAGAATAGTGCGAAAGATATTACAAGCAGAGATAGGAAAAGAGGTAGACCTAGATCAGACTATCGTATGCAGATAGCGAAAGATGTACTCTGTACAAATTTCAGGAAAATATGCAGGTTAGCTCAGAATAGGAAACAATGAGGGTAAGCGTCTAACCAGTTCCAGGACTGAAGACCTAATGATGATGATACAAAACAGTATAAATGTTAACGAAAAAATGTTTGTGCTAGTTCAGTTATGTTTGACAGCTAAAACCTCAACGTTGCAAAAAGTGAGGGTCATATAGCAGAATAATATTAACAAGTATGGTGACTGACAATTATTATTTCCACTTACATGTTGGAGAAGTGTAGCATCACATTTTGTGATTGGTTGTCATTTTATAATATAAGATTGTATAAAAACCAAATTTTCGTTTACATTATGTCGTATGATTTTTAGTAGCTTATGTATGCTTAATGTAAGGTTTTTTATGACCTGTATTTGGTATTATTTCTGAATTTATTGTTAATATTATTACAGACAATAATAATGCGGTTTCGGTATATCAAATAAAAAAATTTTGAAACAAAAAAAGTTTAAATAGTCATGCAGATGGTTTAGAATTGAAACTACAACAGCCATGTTCTTTTTACAATTATT
Organism: Platerodrilus igneus; assembly: GCA_036346225.1. NCBI lineage: Eukaryota > Metazoa > Arthropoda > Insecta > Coleoptera > Lycidae > Platerodrilus > Platerodrilus igneus. The sequence continues at coordinate 2,394,962 of JARFIW010000678.1, read as the reverse complement.
AGGAATTTCTTAAGAAAAATTTAAAAACAAGCTAATTAAAATAAAATTGTTAATATAATTAATAAAATGGAATATTTGAACATCTTATACTTTTAAATTTAAAGCCTTAACTTACGACAGCTATACTATACTTATGACACTGCATTGGTTAGCACCCAGAGAGGAACTGTGCATGCAATAGTGCTCAAATGTAATTAATTAATCGTGGCAACCATTCGCTCTTGTCAATTTTGTTAGTTCCACTTATTGTATTTATTTATTCACAAGTTATTGTATTGATTAATATAAACATGGTTGACATTTTGTGTATTCACTGCCCTTCTCTCTGCCCATACATATTAAGATGTTTAATGCTATATGAAAGTATTAAAAATATTAAGCAAGCACTGCTAAAGTAGCTCAACAATAATAAATACACGAATGCCAAAAAGTTATTCTGGAATTGCCGAAGATCACTCCAGATTCCCGATGTCGACAAATCTACCACCGGATCTCCAATATTAAGCTGCCGATAATCAGGGCTCGGTAGAAGTAAAACAGTTAGATACAATTTTAATGTTATGGGATTGTTTAGAATGATATGGGCAGGTTCAACGAGGATAAGGGTTTCAATATAGAATCTGTACAAGCATCTTCACTTCCCACCTACATATTGTTGAGGGTTAGGCAGAAAACACAATAAGGTAACTAACTTAGGTTTAGGATATGTCAAGTTAGATTTGAATATAAGTAAAAAATAGGTACTGACAAGGGTGGACAATCCATTCACTAGCTAAAGTTGCGATAGTACTGTAGTCAATTAACTGAACTTCTCTATTTAAGTTACATTTCAACTCATTGTTCAGTGTGTAATAAATCTACAATCCCTTCTCTTTTTGCCACACAGGTACAATAAACATCCTACGCATACTTTTTGAGCATCAACAATATTATAGCCAACAGCCTAGTTTTCTGTTCACTTTATAGTTAATCATTTCTATAAATTTTACTATTGAATTTTTGGCTATGATTTATAGGTTCAGTAATAATAAGATCATGAAATAAAGATAGCTTACAAAATTATTAATACCAAAAAAAATTTAACTAAGCACGCTACACCCTTTGTCAATTAACCTACAAATTCAACAATATACATACATCCTCACCTGTATAAAGAATTAACTACAACAGCATTACAATATACAAAAATATACCTTAAAAATATGTATTTAATAATTAAACCTGTGAATAATATTAATGCACTAGCTGGTAGATTCTCTAATGCCTTACTAATAAATCATTTCAAAATTACAATAAAAAATATACAGATATAATTTAAGTACAATAAATTCCTTTTCATTAAAAATAATATAGGATGCAAAAAATTAAGGACATTAAACACTACAGGATAGCTCATTTCCCATAGTCACATTGTGCTAAGGAATTTTACGACAATAAAAAAGGGGGAGAATCGTCATGTTTATTATACTGAATCATTGTAAAATTCTTTAAAACTAAAATTTAAGTTTTAAAGTCACCAGGATTTGCGGAAATTCAACAGTTAAAATGGAAACAAAAATATCAGTCATAATAGAGAACTTACATGAAAATTTGAAACAACGTACCAAAAAGTGGAAGGTTCTGCAGTTTTTTATTATTATTTACATAGACAAATAAAAAAAATTCAAAACCTTTTAACTTGACTATGACGCTAATGTCCTTTTTCATTACAAAATCACTTAGTTGCAAGTTATTAATGCAATTAAGATGCTTAAACCTATGTTTAATAGAGTTTCAAACAATGTAATAAAATGTTGCTCTAAACAACTTAGTTTGCCTCTAGCAAATATCTTTAGATTTTTCTGTATGAACAGCTAAATTTCCTGACCAGTGGAAAGCAGCTAATATTTTTTGCCTTTTAAAGGTGGAATAAAGATTTAAAAAATTATAGACCATTAACATGCTTATCGTCTTTTTCAGCGATTTTATGAATAAATTAACAACTTTCTAATACCTGAACAATATCGTTTTGTGAGAAGGAAATCAATGTCTACAAATTTACTTGTCTTACACATGAGATTGCTTTATTATGAAATACTACCAGTTAAATAAAGTTTCAAGAAACAGTATTAAACCATTTGATCAACAATCAAATGACATTTTGTTTAGTACAGTAGAAAAATTAAATTTTGATCACTATTGTTATTAATTTTTGGCAGATGACACTTTTTGGTATTCTATTCTACATTTAACTAATTAACACAGTCTGAATGTCTTCCGGTAACTGTAGAAAACTCCTCTAGAAGAATACTCTCTAAGGAGGAGGTACATGAGTCGGTGCTTAAGGGATATGCCATGATTATTTAAAAAACGACAAATATTCATTTCGTCTCACAACTAACCATTAATTTTAATTGCATAAAGTTGAAATTGCGAATAGTACAACATACATGTGATCGTCAATGGTCCGTGTCCAGAATTACAAACCTGTGCGGTTTGTTTGTAAAGCAATGCATTGTATGTATGCGTCTATATTCCAAGCAGTTTATTTTCCAAATTTGTAATGTGTACTTAAAAATTATTTCCATCCTATTTTGGTTAACAGCAATACTGTAGCCTCAATACATTTTTGTTTTCAAGAGATATTTGATATTGTCATAATTTAACTAATTATATTTAAATTTTATAAATTAAATCCCTCTAAAATAGACAAATACTTAAAAATGACTTGCACAAAGAAACCGCCTATTCACAATAATCACAAGAGCACATCGAATGAATGAATATTTCTATTCAGCCAAACTCATTACCAATGAAGATCGTCCTGCATGTTTTAGTGCACATGAATCGCTATTTAATGAAAGTATGAAACCTTCATTATTAATAAAATCTTTAAAAAGTAAATATCAAGTAAATGTTGCATGAAATGGTTAATCTATCTTTATATATTATATTATATATATATATATATATATATATATATATATATATATATCTTTATATATATTCTAAAAGTAATAGGTAGTTGTATTATGGAATGTTGAATAAGCAGTATTAGACTTTAGAAGTTTTTTAATATTCTATTAAGGTCTAATTTAATTAATTTAAGATTTAGATTAATGTATTAAAAAATGAGTAGACAATTTATGTACAGAAATTTAAACGGAATCTTTCGGGCATTGAACAGATTCTTTTCACAATAATCAATTGAAAATCTTTTGTCTGACACATTTAAATAATGAGTATGTTATGTTGCCAACAGGGGAAACATTTCAGGAATTGTTAACAGAACTAGATGTATTTTATGAATTATTGAAGGCATATTACAAAGATAACTTCAAAGTATAAGTTATTTTTTTAATAAATCGTCACAAGTAAGAATTTTTAAGTCAAAAATAGGTCAAAACGTTATAGAATTCAGGACCAGGAAAACTAGCAAGCCCACCAATATCCAGAACTGGACGAGGCGTGCTAATAATCAAATATACACATTTAATTTACAAATGTATAATCTTATAACGATAAGGATACCAATACTACACAAATAATGTAAATAAAGAAATAGATCTTGAGGAAAATACAGAAGTGATTTTGGATAAAGTAACAAAAATTTTGAATTGGAAGGTAAGGCCCCGCCGACTTAATCAATATACCACAAGTTTTAAAGCAGCATCAAACTATATAAATATGCGTTTGGGCAAGAATGGACAATGTAAAACAGAGGAGACGTAGTTTTACACTCAAGGACTGCAGTTGCAAGAGACTAAATTATGCACATTGGAGAGCATTTTTAAACCTTGTACACTTTATGAATGCAAGAAGTCAATCTTGTCAGTGTTCAGTAAAGTATGTGTAATACTATATCCAAAGTTAATGAGTGTATAAAACAAGGAGCAACGATAGCAATCACTAAAACTTTTCACACAAACACAATTTTAGAACATTATAAAAAAATTAAAAACCAAGTACAAGAGAACATTACAAGATATGGCACAATACACAGTCAAATATCAAGAATATCAAACCAATAAAAACAAAAGCATCGACGTCGTAAGGAATGTAGATTTAGCCCTGTTAGCAAGAGAGAATCGATCAAAATTTGTCAGTTATTTTAAGGGAGCATACACTGTTATCGCATTTAACAAATCTAATTGTACAATCAAGGATAATTTATTTAAACTTCAGACAATGTATATTAACAGAAGTATTAAGTTTAGTCAAGTGAAACATAATTGTTGTAACAAGCATTACAAGTGTCTAATTTTAATAAAAGTGCATCCACTTTTAATTAGGTTAGTTGTGAATTAAATTCAATGTAATTATTGTCAAGCATTCATGAATAAGATGGTTATACATACTAGTTTATAGAAGAATATGCAACCAATCTATAATTAGATATGTTATTGTATAGAAGTTTACTTATCAGCCATTTAACCATTTAAAGTTTTAGCACCAATTTTAATGTATTGTTCATGGCATATTGCAAGGGGAAATCATCATGTAGGAATTTTTTGTCATGCACAGGAAGGTGTAAGGAACATTAAGCAATTTAACCTAGTGACATTGAAAGATTGTTGTATACATTCCATTTGCAATACCACATAACCCCAAAACTAGTTGTCAGCATTCTATAATTCTAACATTTACCTACTTTAAAATTACACGATAAATGAAATGTAGAACTGAAGGACAATAGAATAGTAGTATTGTAATGAATCGAACCATGTGTTAATTATTGTTAATAAATGAATAACTGTTGTTCATTTTGATTTAACTAGCTTGGGTCAAAAGTCAGATGGCAATCTAATAAAATAGGAAAAACCACATTACACAACAGAATCAAAACAGGAATTCTTAAAATGGAAGTATTCAACATTGTCCCAAAAAGTAAAGTTCAAACAAACAAATTCAGCATGCCAAACCATGTGCACTATGTTCGGAACATATTGTGACAGTTTAACTAAAGTGCATCACGCAATTGAAACAAAAAGCATCACATGCTTAGTAAGGGGATTGTTTTACTGCATACAATGTCTCATCACATGTGGCATGTCAAACACAAAATCGCATCACGTCATATGGGTGGCAACAACATGAACATCCCCTGTATAGTCCTATTCTAGCACCTATTCACTACTTGTTCCCTCATTTAAAAAGTATTTAGGAAGTTGACACCACATCGACAATGTCAAAACAGCTGTGTGGGCAGTTGTTGGCTATCAGGCAGGACCTTTCTACGATGTAAAATTTAGAAGCTAGTTGTAGGATATGATAAGTGTTTTAATATTGGTGGTAATTATGTTGAAAAGTAGATTAAGGGCTTTCTTATAAAAAAAAAATAGTTGAAAAGATTGTACTTTTTTTTATTATATCAAAACGAGGCTAACTTAAAAAACACGTCTCATACCTACAGTACTGTACGTGACAAGATGGGTAATATCCACAAAAAACGCTTATACCCTACAGAGATGTTCAAATGATATCTAGTAAAAAAGTACTCAAAAGAACTGAAAGATGAATTGCACATTATCTTTTTAGATAAAGATGAGAAATTTGCAAATGTTTTTAATGACAATAAGTGGTCGAACCTTTTGAAAAAGTAAACATGCATAATTGGACGCCAAGGTGAAACTAATATTTTAACAAGCGAGAATATAAATACATACATCATGAAAGAAAATAGTGTCGTAAAAACTTTGAAATGTTTCCATCCTTTCTAATTTTGTTGCAAAAAAAAGGTAAATTTGGAATATATAAAGAATATGCTATCTGGACATTTAAAAAGTATACAAACATATTTTTGTACTTTATTCAAAAATATTCCTGGCGAGGAATTTCAATGTTGAAAACGTACACACTGAACATCTTCCCAATATTTCTCAATCGTAGTCAATTGCAATAATACATTACAAAGTGGATTTCAACAAAAAATTTCAAGACAGGTAGATGGATTTTAAATCGCAGTATATCACCTTAGTAAGCATAGCAACCAATGCACTAGATAAATATACAACTTGCTATAATTACTATAATTCTTTCAAATGATTACTACACTCGCTCGCTTATGTAATAGCTTTCATACTCGGGAATAATGGCATTCAATACATCTTTGTATAATATACTATTATTATGTACCCCACAAGTGCTTACTGTCATACGATTCTCTTAAATTTATGACCGAGGTTATTGGGTATTTTCAACACCGACACCAAAGAGGAACTGCAAATGCCAATCATGTGCTACTAACTTGTAAAGTAGCGTTCTAAAAGCTAGCTACTTGTAAAGTCTGACACCCATTGTTTGTTTTGAAACTCAAAAATGCAGTTTACTAATGCATAACGAATAAAAATGATTTGAAATGTTTGTCACCGCTAATAATAAAACATCAAATTGTGGTTTTGTAAACTTTAAACCCAAAACCATACCATACAATTTTACGATAGACTCGTCATGTAGCATAAACATTATATCAAAGTCACCCACCACGGAATATCAATCAGAGCGCATAGTTAGAGACCTCATTATTTTTATAAGTGCCCTGAAAACATTCGATTCAATTTTAGTTCTTAAATTTTTTTAGTGAAAATACTAATTTATTAAGGTGGCTTTAAAATAGGCAATTTTGATGCCATGCAAGGCATTACATTGTATGTCACTTGCATGACATTTCCTTTTTACACTTGTCCAATTTGTACGCAATTTTAATTTGATGCGCAGTATTACCAACAAATGAAAATAACAATTTAGTGAAAGAAAATTTAAATTTATTACTCAAACAAATATAACAGAAAATCTGATTTTCTCACGTTGTTGCATTTTGGTTATTTATGTGGTTCAACCATCAGACAATAAAATATAGGCAATCTTCCGCTTATGATAATTTTATTTCTAATTTGGTATGTAATTTATTATTAAAATAAATTATCGAAATTGTATAAAAACTGCTGGAAAATTGAACAGGTTCTATTTCAAGTTGCAACAACCGACTGAAAACTTGCTCGAAGGCATGCCAGTATGCTGCATTTGAATTGCATTGCATCAAAATTGTATAATGTAAAGTCACCTTAACTCATTCTTAAGCATCAGTTAAAGTTGTGAAACACCCTGTACAATACAAAATTTTTTTCAATAGTTTTTCCTTTTTTCGTATCCAGATTATCTAAAACAAGATTTAAAATACCATACCAAATTGTAAATCTTAAATAAAATTCTCTCTGGTTTCTCTCCTAATAGCCTTCACACATAATGTGTGTCGTGGTTTATTACTTGTGTTTCAAATCTATATTTATCTTTTGTTGACAATAGTATTCATATTTACAATAAATTTGTGCACAATTGATTTAGGGGTACAAGATTAAAATTTGGAGATTACTATGATAGGACACAGCACCGCAATCACGAGTCTGTATTTTACACAAAAATGATACATACGAAATAACCGATATAAAATGCAGTTAAAGTCATATAAATGTCAGCATTGTCATTAAGTCTGATAAGCAATCCTATAGAGTCCAGTATCCTGTCATAAAGTCAACAAAAACTGTAAGACTGCGACAACAGCAAAAGATAAATTTATTAGCTCTTGTATTACTTAATTGCACTTATTATTTTCTAAATATATCTAACAATTGCAAAACAATGATTTAGGTACTTGTAGATTATTGAACTTTATATTTGCTTTTAAATTAACAAATGGAACAATTACCTTTTTCATTTGTTTTACTATCTGCTTTTTCTATCTCCATCAGTAGAGTATGAAATATATCGGAAACAGATGTGTTTTGTTTGGCCGACGCTTCCAAAAAGGTTGCATTCCAATCACCTGCTAGTCTTCTACCCTCCTCGGTTGCAACTATCCGTTCCATATGTAAATCAGTTTTATTACCTACCAAAACTATGGGAACATGAACTTTTCCAGTAATATCCAATAATTTATCGTAAATAATTTTGATGACATCAAATGATTTCGTACTAGTAATGCTATAAACGAGAACATAACCATGAACATCGATACTGTACTGCGATGGAAATATTGAATATTCATCTTGCCCTGCAGTATCAACTAATTTGACTTCATACTGTTGTGAATTGACTCTGAGGGACTTTGTAAACGTGTTCTCGATCGTAGGATCGTAAGAATCTACAAATTGACCTTCTACGAACTGAATGCTTAAGGACGATTTTCCTACGGATTTGTAACCCATAACAGCTATTTTGCGTTGCTTACTAGGCATTTTTGCTATTGAATAAATTAAAATCGGGCACTAGTAGCACTAATTATTAAATACACCATAAAAGTTAAAATTGTCGGACGTAAAAACGTATAATATTACGTAGGAAAAGAGATACAGCACAACACAGCAGGATAATTTCGTTCGTGTTCCTAAGAATACTCATTAATATAATTTATTCTAAATTGGATACTACCTTTTTCGTTACTTCTTCACTTATTTAATTGTTCAGCAGAATACCTCTCGACATATACATGTTCGCAAAAATAACCAGAACAGCAATGGGATTTCGCATAGATAAAAGGAAATAATCTACTACTACGCAGTTGTTTAGAAAGATGGCCTCCATCAAACAGCTGTAAGCCAACTATACACAAAAATTTTTAACCAAACAATTTCTGTAAGTATTATAGAATATTTATTTTTCGAATGTCTAAATGCTAAGAAAATTTCATGGAATAAGTTCTGTAATTTTAATATTTATAGAATAGCCAAAAAGGGTTGTGTACGAAATATCGATCTTTCAAATTCTGTGTGCACTTCGACATCGTTTGAAATCGATTTTTCTATAGGTTTTTAATATTACATGTAATGAAATAAGACCTTCACAGTAAAGTTCAATCAACAAAATGGAAATAGTATTTGATTTAACAGATAACTAATATGGTATGACTGCTGACAGAAGGTTTGTATTAAGGAACCTAAAATAAACCTACTTAACATAAACCATTAAACTATATACAGGGTGGTCCTGGTATCATTAGCCAGCGTATATTTTCTGAAATATGAAAGATATAGAAAAATTTCGTGGGAAAAAGCTTTTTAAATATATTTTCTCTACAAATATAAGGCATTAAGTATGTTTCATTGTCTACTATTTTTGAGCAATACTATATCACTGGTTTTTGAAATAGAACACCATGTATATGTTTTTGAAATAATATTCTACTTGAAATTGTAGTTACGGCAATATGCCACAACCAATGATTTCTTGTCAAAGTGCGCTAAATAACTTAAATAATAGAACTTCAATAAGAGTCCGATTGTTTCTGTTAACAAATGCCCGTTGCAGTATTTCAGTTCTTGATTTGTCAAATAGATATTTAATGCTTTTGCAAACTTCATTTTAAGATTTTGTAGATGATATTCCTCTAACTATCAGGCGAAACTTATGGTTTCAGCACGATGGCGTTTCACCACATAATGGAATCAATGTTACAACTTATTTAAATAATCATTGGTCGGAATTAAATTGGTAATAAGGGACCGATTTTGTGGCCTCCCAGATCACCTAATCTGTCATTTCTCGACTTCTTTGTTTGGGAGTTTTTAAAAGACCAAGTGTATTTTAATTCTGCCCCTTTTTGAAATATTGAAGAGTTAATCGTTGAAATAAGAGCAGCTTGCTTGCTAATTACTCCGGTCTTGTAGCAAGATGCTAGAAGAAATTTACTTGTTCGAAATAAATGTGTAGAATGTAATGGTGGACAATTTGAACATTTACTAAGGTAATCAGTTTTCTTATTAGCTATTATTTTCAAATGTCGCCATGTAAGTAATTTGTTTCGATTTAAGTTGTGCTTGCAAATTGACTTAAAAAGCGGTTGCATCACTTTTAAAGCGTGGCCGGTATAAGTTACAATATGGCGGGAATTATACCGCGTAAAACTATAACCATTGCGCAATAGTATAACAAATGTCCGTAAGTGTAACAAGGTAACACATAAATATTTCTTCAATGATTAAATAACTAACAGTTTTACAATAAGTACCAACATCACACTCAAAACAAGGCTGTAATTACTAGATGTAATCAGACTACCTTAAATAGCAACTACATTATTAACATAAAACATTACTTTTAATAAAAACCGCCAAGTGAAATCTTTCAACCTGCCATCTTGAAATCTAAAACAAAGTCCTTTAACCTCTTCGACTCGATCGATCGTCCCTTCACATACGCCCCATATAATGTAAATTCTGACGTCACAGAATGCGTTCAGAAACCTGCAAGTAGTTACTGAGCTAATCTAACAAATACCTTCAAATATCGAAATGTATACTATAATATTTGTAATAATTATCAACCAATGAAAATTGACTTAGAACCACTACGGATTACTACACACTGCACGGAAGCTATTGTATCCCCCCCCCCTAGAAAAAAATTCAATTTTTTTTGCTTACTAAAGTCACCCATTTCGAATGGACCTGCACATTGCCGAAGTTCTAGATTACTAGAACAGGTGAAATGGCTTGCGTGTTCTAATGAGCTAAAGAACTAAACTACAGGTCCAACCAAAGTAGTAGAGTCGTTAGTGAGGAACCAGACGAAGACAGGTCCCCGAAAGAGGGCTCTTTTGGTACTTAGATTGGTAGAGACTATAGGGGTCGGTATGGCAGTCTAAGACACGCTACCGCGATATGGAAGGCACGGGAAACCACCACATTACCTCCCAAGTACACAGCGCACCTAAATTATAATAAAATGATGGCATTCTCTGGGGTAAAAGATCCCGGAGATAAAATAGTTCCCTATTCGGATCTCCGGGAGGGGACTGCTTCGGAGGATGCGATTGGAAAGTCCAGAATAAAAGTCGGGAACATTTTGCGAGTCGGAGCGTGGAATGTTAAAAGTATGAAGCAAGTATGTAAGCTAGAGAACCTAAAAATGGAAATGACTAGGTTAGCACTAAACTAGTAGGGATCAGCGAAGTTTGCTGGCCAGGGGCGGGGGATCTTTGGAGTGGAGACTTCGGGGTAATTTATACAGGAGCAGAGGAAGGAAATTTGGGTGTGGGGATAGTTATGTGGAAAAGATAGGATACTGTGTAGAAAATTACTTACAAAAGAACGAAAGAGTACTCATGGTTAGATTAGAATCTATTAAGACACGTAAAAGAACATGAAAATTTAATTATTACGGGGGATTTTAATGCAGTGATAGGTAAGGGTAGAAAAGGAGCGGTAGTAGGATTATTTGGTTTAGACATGAGAAACGACAGAGGAAATAGGCTGGTAGAATTTTGGGACAAGAACAATTTAATCATTACAAACACATTATTTCAACATCATGTTAGAAGACGATATACGTGGAAGATGCCAGGTGATATATGAAGATATCAAATAGATTACATTCTTGTTAAACAATGGTTTAGGAATCAAGTAAAAGACTGTAGAAGCTACCCAGAAGCAGATACTGACCACAACATCGTAATTATGAAGGCCGTACTTAAATTTAAGAATGTGAAAAAAAGAAACGGATAAAGGCACTTGGACTAAAAGATAAAGATATTCAAGAAAGATTAGAAAAACAGTAAAATGAATTGCTCAAAGATATCTGGAAAATATCTGATACTAAGGAAGTAGAAAAGAATGGAATAACATTAAATCCAGCCTCGGCATGGCGGCCAGAGATTTTCTGGGGTATACACAAAAAGAAAATAAGAAACCAATAATAAGAAAGGATATCCTGAATTTAATAGAAGAAAGACGAAAATACAAAAATAAATCAGACGAAACAGGAAAACAGACATACAAAACCATAAAATGGGAAATTATTCAAAAATGCAAAAAAGCTAAAGCACAATGGATTGATGAAAAGTGCAAAGAGGTACAAACTAAGATGGAAGTAGGAAAGACAGATGAAGCATACAAACTAATTCGAATCAATTTTAGGGATATAGAACCTTATAGCAAAAATATAAGGGACGCGAGAGGAAACGTCATTATAGAAAATGTAGAGAAAGTGGGTAGATGGCAAGAATATATAGGGAATTTATATGCAGGAGAAGAACTAACTGCATTAGAACAGGAATCAGATATTGAAAATGATGACTTGTGATATCCTATACGTAGAGATGAATTTGAATTAACATTAAAGAGTCTGAAAAATGGTATGGCGCCGGCTACAGATAAGGTGCAAGCAGAAACTCTAAAAGACGCTGGACAAGCAGTAACAGAACGCCTCTTCCAACTTGTAAGCTATATGTATGAAACAGGCGAGATACCGAAAGATTTTAAACGTAACATCATAGTAACTATACTAAAAAAGAAAGGCGCGGTTAAATGTAAAAATTTTCGAACAATAAGTTTGACCACACCCGTTTCAAAAATATTAACTAGAATTGTACAAAGACGAATGGAAAAACGGGCTGAAGAAATACTAGGAGAAGACCAATTTGGGTTTAGGCGAAACAGGGGAACACGGGAGGCTATCTTAGCTCTGAGAGTAATAATGGAGAACACAATAGAAAAAGGGGAAAGCGTGTATATAGGGTTTGTAGATCTGGAAAAAGCATTCGACAATGTAAAATGGAAAAAAATGTTCGAAATACTCAAAAAGATTGGAATGTGTTATAGGGATGGACGAATAGTACATAGCTTATACAAAGAGCAAACAGCAGTAATAGAATTAGAGCAGGAACGTAGAGAAGTAAACATTAGGAAAGGGGTGAGACAGGGATGTGCCCTATCCCCATTAATTTTTAACTTGTACATTGAAGAGCCAATGAATATTGTCAAATGCAGGAAGACATTTGGAATTACTACGCAGGGACAAAAAATTGATATGTTAGATTTGCAGATGACATAGCGGTATTAGCATCTAGCAAGGAAGAGTTAGAAGCTGCTCTTAATGAAATGGAAACGGTTTTAACAGAACTAACTAACAACACTAAAACTAAACTAAAACTAAAGTACTAGTATGCAAAGGAGGCGAAAATAAATCAAAAACAAGAATACAAATATGAAACACGAACTTACAAAAGGTTAAGGATTTCTGCTACCTAGGAAGTCAAATAACGCAAGATGGGAAAAGCACGAAAGATATAAAACAAAGATTAGCACAAGGTCTTGCTACATTTAACAAGAAAAAACAACTACTGTGTTTAAAGACAACAAACATAGAAACAAAGAAAAGATTACTTAAAACATATGTATGGAGCACAGCACTGTACGGCTGTGAAGTCTGGACAGTAGGAGAAGCCGACAAGAAAAAGGTAGAAGCCTTTGAAATATGGTGCTACAGACGAATGATGAAGATATCATGGACAGACAAAATTAAGAACGAAGAGGTACTAAAGACGGTAGGGGAAGAAAGAAATATGTGTAAAACGGTAAAAAATAGGAGAGATAGTGTGATAGGCCACATACTACGGCATAAGGGAATAGTGCGCAATATACTAGAAATAGAGATAGGAAAAAAGAGAAGAAGAGGTAGATCTAGGATAGACTACTGCACACAGATAGTTAAAGATGTAGGCTGTAGGGGTTTCAGGGAGATGTGTAGGCTAGCTCAGAATAGAAATCAATGGAGGTACGCATCCAACCAGTCCCAAGATGGATAAATTAATGACGAAGAAAGTAACTACACTTAAACGTGATGATTATTATAAGCAACTACAAGTATTGGGTGGGCAATATTCTTGAATAATGGTAATTGCGTGAAAGCATTTACTGGAAAACCATTATTTCGGCAAATGTCTAAGTGTTGGGGATCTTGGCAGTCACAGGCTGCTTAGCCCCCTTCAATGAATCTCGGTGAAATAGGGCATAAAATTAGAAAACAATAGAAGGGGAACCGAGCTGTATTGCTGAGTGAGAATTTCAGGGAACTATGTAGGTTAGTTTAGAAAATAAATAAGTGCAGGTACGTGTCCAACCAGTTTTGAGACGGAAAACCCAAAGACGAAAAAATAAGCGCAGATAAATCTAATGATTATTATAAACAACTACAGGTGTTGGTTGCGAAATATCTGCAACTAATGTTGACTGTGCGAAAAGATATAATGGAAAAATTATTAAATCGGTAAATGTTCAAGCGCTGAGGGAGCTTGGCAGCCACAGGCTGCTTACCTTCCTTCACAATCACTGAAAGTCTGAGAAATAGGGTATATAATTGTAAAACAATAGAGTGGGACCAAACTGCATCTAACAAGAAAGAACAACGCCTATGATGAAAGACCACAAACATAGAACAAAAAGTTGTTGAAAGCATATGTGTGGACCACAGCACAGACAGTATGCCACTGAAATACGGGCAGTCTGAAAAGCAGACAGAAGAACAGTAGCAGCCTTTCAAATGCCGTGCTTCAGATGTATGAGGATGGACAGACAAAGGTAATAACAAATAGGTTATAGAACAAGGATATTTTTGGAAAGAAATAGGAGAAACAGAAGGGCAGAATACGTTCTAAGGCATTTTTGGGGAATAGTATGGGATATATGACAAGCAGAGATAGGAAAAAGTAGGTAGATATAGACCTAGATCAGATAGTGATAAATGCAGACTGTGCAAATTTCAGGGAAATCTGTAGGTTCAGAATAGGAAACAATGATGGTACGCTTCTAACCAGTTTCAAGACTGAAGACCTAATGATGATGACCAAAGTCACCTTTCGCTGAAAGCTAATCACATAATTTGCAACAGGTCACATATTTAGAGAAATGCGCTTAATTTAAACAAATTATGATGAAATTATATATAAAAATTCAACAGTAAAAGGTATTTGATACGCTATAAAATGACATGTAACAATATCACGTGTAAATCGGTTTTTCATCTCAGTCGTAACAATAAGTTACTAGTCTAAATTTATAGCTGATTTTTCGGAATCCAGCATTGTTGTTTTAACATTTTCTAAATGAAAGGAGTTTTACTAAAGAGTTCCCAAACAAATCTTTTACGATTACCTGTATAATCTTCATCGTTTAACTGACATTCTATCTTTTAAAATTTTTAACAGATTACAGGCTAATTTCGGTCTCATTTATACATAAACCTCCCAAATATACATTATAATTTAATTAACGGCCGCTGTGCTTGCGGCCACGTCCCCAATGCTCCACCCGAAGGTACTACATTGGGTTTAAACGCGAAAATATAAACGTGCTCCTAATTATTCTAACTTCAAAATTAACACATCCTAAATAAAAATCTAACAACTGAAACAAAAACTAAAAATAGGGTTTCATTGATGGTATCCCTAGCGTTGATTTGGAGTGTGCACGATGAACAAGATACAAACAAAATGAATGAGGAGGGATCCGTAATGCCGGATAGCAGCTGCCAGCTCTGCTTACCGGTGCGACCTGAAGGGTCGACTTAAAACTATCCAAATCTAGCTAGCTAATTTAAAATGGATTCAAATTTTCTAAGAATACGCCAAATATATTAATAGTGAATCCAGCTATTTTACCTGCTCTATAAATTTACAAATTTGTCTTTCCTGGTATAAGTAATTTGTTGGCCTAAGTCCGTCCCTAGCTTTCCCTATCATTCCCTAACTTATTTATATTGTAATTACAATCTTCTCAAACAATCTTCCTTCCTATATATAAGCTACCACCAAAAATGACGGCAGAACGTCAAACAAATAATATCAAGCCACAAACAATAAAAGCAGGCAAAAATATAAATATAAAAATAAATATAAATATATAAATAAACATCTATAAGCATTAAGCGTTGAGTAGTGCAAAAATTGCAAAAAGCATAACCCAAATTATCAGGTGAACTCGCATAAGCATTATACCGGCTAGCGCCATTACGCACAAAACGTGCTCGTTAAATTATTTCAAATCTAATAATTATCATCAATCAATGCTTATGCGAGCACAACCGCCGCAATTTTGTTCTTACCTCCTTAATATATTTCTCCAGCATCCGAAGATCGGGTCGTCTGCATACCTTTAAACTTACTGCTAGGGGAAAATGGATGCACTGCTAAAGTTCTGGTGGGTATGCACTAATCGTCCGGGGGTGTCACAATCACTATCACTTCACTTTTAAGTCCTGGAGGGATGCGCGGTTTCACTCTATTTTATTTATTATATTATTTCTTTCTTTATTTCACTGATTTAATTTAAGGAGGTTTTTGATTTATATGTTCTTATTTATTTATTTGCCCGGATTAAGTTTTAAATTTTTTATTTATTTCCGATTTCCGCGCGTATAAGGTTATGTAGTGGTTATAGTGATTGTATTAGTGGTGCGGGGGTTGTCGTGCATATGGACTTTTATAAATATTATGATAATTTTTTTTTGTTTTTTTAGTTTTTGTATTATATATATATATTTTTTACTTTTTATTTTTAATTATTTAAATACAGGTATTGGTCACCAAACTCATATCATGTAACGCCAGGTCAAAATCTAAAATTTCCAATCCTCCCTCCTACCCCCCTTCCGTTTTACGCGCGGTTATCGCCGTCTAATCTCGCGACCCCTCCCGTGAACTCTTTAAAGGCTGTCCAGAACGCCTTCTGGTTAGCCACTTTTTCAACTTCCTCTAGGTTCTTTGGCCATGCTAGACCTAGGATAGCTAATTTGCTATCAGCTAACCCTCGATTTGCCGCTTCAAGCGGGCAGTCGAAGAGCACATGCTCTGCGCTTTCAGCGCCCTCACCGCATTCGCAGCGGTCGTTGTCGGTTAAACCGAATCTTTGTAAATACGCTTTTTGGGCGCCGTGTGCTGTTATCAGTTGCACCATTTTATGATCGAGTTTTACCTCGATATTACCTCTAGCTTCTAAGCTAGGTATGAATTTGTGGGTCAACCTGCCTGTGGCAGCGTTGTTCCACCTTTCTTCCCATTGTCGGATTGACTTTTCGCGCAGCTTTCTTTTAATTAGACCTCGGTATCGACGAATGTGATATCCGAAAGTCGCCCGTCGCGGCCTCTTTAGCTAATTCATCAGCCCTATCGTTCCCTACGTTACCATCGTGCGATCTAACCCAACAGAACTTTAAGCGTCAAAACTCGAGTGCCGTATGCGCTATCCTCCAGACGTCCGCCTGGAGGTTTGTTAAGGTGTTCATGTTTGTCAAAGCTGTCGGCGCTGATTTGTTGTCGTTGATTATATAAAATTCATCTCTGCACGGGTGTTTTATGACGTAATCGATTGCCTCTCGCATGGCTACCAATTCGAACTGGAAGATAGTGCTCCAGTTTACGAGTTTGGTTTGATACGGAACCACCTCCCTTTCCTGTTAAACACAACAAACGCCGCGCATGCTTGCCCGTCATCCATACGCGAACCGTCTGTATAAATTCTGATACCCGTCGTGCCCCCATCGCCTTCGACAAACTCGATTCCTCTAATATCGGCCGGGTGCCCCAACTCCGATACAACGATCTTTCTCTCTACCTCCCTATTACCAAGATCAATATCTTTGATAATTTCACGCCCTTTCCCTATATTTATCAATCTCCTATCTCTAATTTCCCTAACAACATATTCGATAGGGACAGTCCTACTGATCACTAGGACCGCCTCCGTGGAGGTGGTTCTGTATGCCCTCGCCGCTTTCACCACGGTTATGCGTTATACGCTCATCAATTGACGCATCTTCCGGATTTTACAACCTTCCGCCCATACTGAAGCTGCGTACAGCATTGCCGGCTTAATTGCTCCGGCATAAATCGTTTTCAGCGGTTCGCCCCTGAAACCCTAGTTGATTTTCGCCGCGGCCATCATTTTGTTTGATTGCCTTTGCTTTTAACGTACTGCACGTGAGCTTTCCAATTTAACTTATTGTCGATCTTTACCCCGAGATATGTAATTGCTTCCTTAAACGGTATTTTCTCCCCTCCCAGCTCTAGCCTAGGGGGTCGCTGTCCCGGTTTCTTTCCGAAATAAAGCGCCTCTGACTTCGCGGTGTTAAATTTTAATTTTACCGCCTGCGACCATTCGTGTAGTTTATTGAACGCCTCGTTCGGTTTTGTGCGCATTTCCATTAACAATCGCGATCTGACAATTAAAAGCGTATCCTCCGCAAACCCAACGATTGAGCATCCTGTGGGCAACTTGACCCTAAAGATGCTCTCATACAACAACTTCCAAAATGTGGGACCAGAGCATGACCCCTGCGGGCATCCCCTTTCCACCTCGCGCGACAAAACTTTCCCCGGAATTTCAACCTGTGCCAATCGCCTCGAGAAATAACTCTTGACCAAAGACATCAAGTTTCTCGGACAACCCCTATTTTCCAACTTGCAAACAATCAAAGGCCACCAGGCAGCATCAAATGTTCCCGAAATGTCTAAAGCAACAACGACACAATACTCTTTTGCATCTCTCGCCTTCTTAATTTCCCCGACAACAAACTCTAATGCGTCGATAGTCGACTTTCCCTCCATAAAACCGAACTGTCGGTTATTAAAACCGCCGCTGTCACGCACTAAGTGCTCCACTCGGGTAGTCATAACGCGATCCAAAGCTTTCCCCAGCACCGGTAGCAAGCTAATTGGACGATAGCTGCCCGGGTCTGACGCATCCGCCTTTTTAGGTTTAGGTATGAATTTCACGTTCTGGACTTTCCAGCAACGCGGAAAGACGCCCTTTTCTAGACAAAGATTAAACAACCCGGTAAACACACACGGGGCTAACAGGCACGCCTTCAGAGCAGCGTCTGAAGTGATTCCGTCATGCCCAGGTGCCTTCTTAGGGTTCATCCTTCTAAGAGCCCTAACGACCTCGTGAACTAGAATTGCCTTATCGGCACCAGTTCCTTGCGCCTTTGTAGCTTGCCGACGTACTAAATCGTGCGACCCCTCATCCTCTTCGGGATTATCTGAAGGGAAGAATTTCTCTAATAAATATTCCGCCGTGGTTTTAAAACCTTCCGTATATTCGCCATTTGTCTTTCTTATGTTACCGAGCGCGATTTTCTGTTGTTTACCCCTTATTACGCGGTATGCGGTTTCCAAAGGTTCTTTCTGTGAGTTTCGCGTGCAGAATTCTTTGAATTATTTGTTCGCGTTTCTTCTATTAATATCTTATATTCGCGGTAACTTTGATTGTATTCTATTCTCCGTTGTTCTCCCGAGGCGCGTTGATAGCGGCGCCTTAGGTTACGCGTTTCTGCCCGCTTGGTGGTTAGTTCCCGGGTCCACCAGGGTACGCTCTCTTTAAATGTTTTCTTTCTCGGCATGGAGTACGACGACGAGTCTACCACCGCGTCGTTTAATTTTTTTGCGAGTGTTTCTATTTCGTCTGCCTCTCGGCAGTTAGATAGCTCGTTTTCGAGCGCAGGGATGCTTTCGTCAAATTTTTGTTTAAACCACTCCCAATTTGCTTTTTTATTACAGAACCGCGGAAATATAGTTAGTTTTGGTCTCAACGTCTCATGTTATTAATTTATGATCAGAGAGCGTTTCCTCGTCCGACCTCAATTTCCAATTACAAATGATTTCTAACATCTGTTACGTGCAAACCGAATTTGCACTTTAACATTGTTAGTAGTTTAGTTTTCTTGATGTACGGAAGTTTCCCGCCATAATTTTCAAATACGCAAGACGCGGGAACATTTTAAATAGACTGGGCGGTGCTTCCGGCACGTCACAATAGTGAGTTTGCGCAAGTGTGCTTATTCCCATAGGGGTAAGGCAATAGTAGACAAAGAGTGGGGGAGAGTTTCGCGGTTCTCGCCCTGAAACGTGGCTTTTTGCCTGGTGGCGTGAAGTGAAGTGGACGTTTCTTTTTGGTGACGTACAGTTATCGTAGCTATGTAGAATCCCTTCTCTAATTACCTTTTTGTTTGGTTACCTTTACCTTCTTCCTGTCGAACCTTACATAGGTACAAATCTGCGCCACCGAAGGGCCTACTGACCTTCACATCTGTAGATGGAGAGACCCATGTTTACCGCCGCTAGCCGAGCTGTCCCTTAAGTATTTGGTAGCGTCGACGCCATCTCTAATTCCTCCAGAAGGAGCCTGATGAGTGGTTACAGGCCTACTGAGTGAAATTTCAGGCGGAAGCAGAAGATTTGATGTGAGTACTCTTTTACGTATTTTTATTTGGTGCATGCCTTAGTTTTTGGGTGTAAAAATGTAATAAATTTGCGTAGTAATTTGATGTTAAAATGATTCGCTTTATCCTTCTTTGTTTAATTTTTATATTGCTAATTATTGCGCAATATACCTTTTGAACTTTGGTAACTGTATTACAGGCTTTTAAGAGCCATCTATCGCCATTTCAATGTACCACCATCTAAGTGTAATATTTTGTTAATTGTTTTACCGACCATATAAACATTCAAATGTAGTGTAACAGATGGCGCCTTCAACGTGGTGAGGTTATGAACTTTAGGGGGTTTCTTCTTTGTTTTTAGGTTATGTTAATTTCAGTTATAAGCATTCAATGTTTTAAAAGATGTTATTTAAACAGCTTTCTCACTTAAGGAAACATACTTTTATTCATGTAAGTATTACAAATAAGCATTTACCTGACCTTATGTCTTTAAATACAGTTTTAAGAAATTACCTATTAAAATATAACTTTTGTTGTTTTCTTAACTTTAGAAGACAGGTTTTTGAAACTTTTATGTTACATTCTAAAAACTGCATTATGGATTTACATATTGAACTAATAATATCTTAATTACCTTCACAAGAAAACCTTGTGGTTAAACTTCTTGATTTCCGTTAATATCGTATACCTTATATATATCGTGTCTTGAATATTTTATTCACAATGAACGTTTCACATTTAAAATCCCTCGAATTGATCTACGAGCTGGAGTGTAGGAGTATTATCGCAGCTAGCAATCAGAATGATAGGAGATCTCAACTCAGGGCTGTTTTGGCACAGGAAACCAAAGGCATTGCTATCTTAAAGAACCCCGTTGGCGACTGGCCACTCAACGTATCGGAAATTAAATTATCTTTAGATGATATATCGAGTATAATAAACAAAACAGATCCTGCGGCTACTAATATCGAATTAGGGAGATTGACTTCAAGAATAACCCACGTCAAACAGCGTGTCGAATTATTATCTTTATATAACGACGACCAAGCGACTCAATCTAAACAAAGTTTGTTGTCCGAGGTGTTATTGCTTGAAGGAATTGTTTTAGAAAGACTTAATCCTAATGCAGACGTAGATATATCGTTACCTTTTTCAAATCTTGTGCTTGCCGAACCTAAACCATTAGGAAAACCTATACCTGTATACAAATGGGGTCTCACTTTTGAAGGGTTTGATTCGAAGGTTTCTTTATCATCCTTTCTTGACCGGATTAATGATTTTAAAATTTCTCGCGGGTGTACCGACCAGGACCTATTTATCTCAGCTGGTGATTTGTTCGCAGGCTCAGCGTTAATATGGTACAGGAACATACGACACCAAATTTCTACCTGGGAGGAATTAGTTGCCTGTTTAAAACGAGATTTCCTACCTTATGGTTACATTAACGACCTTTGGAACGAAATTCGAAACCGAACCCAAGGTCCCGACGAAAATGTTGTGTCTTTTATTACCTCATTAGAAGCTTTATATAGCAGACTCGACAAAAAACCTTCCGAATCCGAAATTATCGATCAATTACTTAGAAATTTAAACCCCTATTTCTCAGAACGTTTGGCATTACAGCCCATATCTTCGCTAGCTCACTTTAAAGACCTATGTCGTTCTCTTCAAGAAGTGAGGTCAAGAATTGACAAATATCGGCCACCGCCCGAGAAACTATCTGGTCTTTTAGAACCTGATTTAGCTTGCCAAGTTTGACCTTCCCGTAAACTATCTACACTTAACGTTCCTCCTACCGTGACTGGTAACTCACTTACCTGTTGGAACTGCAAGCGAAGTGGACATAACTATACTGTCTGCACATACCCTAGAAATATTTTTTGTTATGGTTGTGGTCGCTCAAATATCTACAAATCTAACTGCACCAACTGTAATCCTAACGTATCGGGAAACTCCCGTCGAGATATTTCAAATCAGGGTGTGAATATCTCAAGAAACCAAAATCGCCCTCAACACCAATCATCCAACGGACACAGACGCCAATAAATTCAAATTATAAAACTACTTCTAACGTTGTACCGTCATTAAATTTATCTAATAATAATACCGCTACTATTAATGTACAAAATACCTTACCTTCATTAGAGGAACTATGCTATACTACTCCAGCCGAGTGGTCTAAGTGGTTACAAATCGTCAATTCCTTTTATCATAAAAAGACTGCTACCGTTTCACAACTTGTTAAAAAACCCTTCGATAACCGTCCACACTTATCTATCTCAATAGGTTCCTTAAATGTAATTGCTTTATTGGATACAGGTTCTTCATGTTCTCTTATAAATAACGAAGGTTTACATCAATTATCTCAACAAAATATTAAAATTCAAATTATTCCCGAAAAAACTTCCATAAATTTAGCTGACGATAATCAAATACATGTAACTGGTTCCCTTAAGTTAAAAATTCGAGTAGAATCTCTTGAACGTGACGTTTTATTTTTGATTGTCCCTGCATTAGCGTATCCTTTTCTACTAGGCGTTGATTTCTGTAAACTTTTTAATCTGTCACTTTACTTTCAGGATTTTTCATGGCAAACCTCCATTAAAACGAATTCTTGTGCATCTACAGGAATATCTAACAAAATCTCTCTTACTGACTCCCAAAATGTAACTCTTAACGCTACAATCGACAAATTTCGCAAACTTAATACCTCCGAACTTGGTTGCGTTACAACGGCAACACACGTTATCTCTACAGGTGATGCCCTTCCCTTTAAGCAACGTCAATATCCCTTATCGCCTGCCTTACAAAAGCATTTACATGCTGAAATAGACAAAATGTTAGTATCTGGTGTTATCTCTCCTTCAAATTCACCATGGACCTCTCCTGTATTACTAGTTCGGAAAAAGAATGACGAATGGCGTGTCTGTTTTGATGGCAGAAAGTTGAACTCTGTTACTGTTCCAGACGCTTACCCTTTACCTAGAACTGACTCGATTTTAAGCAGGCTTCGTAACGCAAAATTTATCTCATCTATCGACCTTAGACAAGCTTTTTATCAGATACCTCTCGACTTATCTTCTCGTCAAAAAACTGCTTTTTGTGTCCCAGGCCGAGGTCTTTTCGAATATAATTTTTTGCCATTTGGTCTCTGTAACGCTCCACAAACCTTACAACGTACTATGGATCAAACGTTAGGTCCTATCTTACATCAAGAACGTGCCTTTGTATTTTTAGATGATTTCTTAGTTATCTCAAGTTCTTTCGATGAACATATCGCCACATTAGATGAAGTTGCAGAACGTTTAAATGCAGCAGGTTTTAAGATAAACTGGGAAAAGTCTCAATTTTGTCGTTCATCCCTCACATTTCTCGGTTTTATTATCGATGGGACAGGCTTACGAGCAGATCCTGCTAAAGTCGATGCTATTACTAAATTTAAAACACCAAAACTGTTACCGAAATCAAACGTTTAATAGGAATGATTAGCTATTATCGCATTTTCTACCTAACCTTTCAACTATATCTGCACCCATTACCGCTTTAATTAAAAATAAAAAGAAATCCCAAACTATCGAGTGGAATTTAGAATCCCAACAGGCTTTCGAACAGATTAAAACATTAATCACTTCAGCACCTATCTTAATTTCTCCAAATTTCGATGATAAGTTTTATATACAAACCGATGCCTCCCTTACTGGTTTAGGTGCAATGTTATTCCAGGTAAGCAATGGTTTAGAACATCCAATCGCATATGCGAGCCGTGCCTTAACTTCTGCCGAACAAAAATACTCTGCTACCGAACGGGAACTATTGGGCGTTATCTTTGGCATCGAGAAATTTAGAGGATATGTCGAAGGTACACACTTTACCGTAATCACTGATTGTGCAGCACTCACTTGGCTTAATAACTTGAAACAACCCGCAGGTCGTTTGGCAAGATGGAACTTGCGTATATCTCAATTTACTTTCGATGTTAGGCATAGGCCTGGCAAATTAAATATCGTACCTGATGCGTTATCTCGAGATGTTGTTTCTCTAAACCTTCCAAATTTAATTCTGGATACCTGGTACCTCAATATGATTAAAAAAGTTTCCGATAATCCCGACAAATTTCCTACCTTTCGAGTAACTAATAATAGACTGTATAAATTTGTATCCTCGTCCCCACATAAAATATCGAATATACCTGAATGGAAACTGGTCGTGCCCACTGCAAATCGCAGTGAGGTGCTCAAATTATGTCACGACGATCCCATTGCTGCACACCTTGGTGTTACAAAAACTCTCGCCAAAATATCTGAATTATATTACTGGCCCACACTTAAGCAATCTGTTTGTCGCTACATTAAAAGCTGTAAAATTTGTGGCTCTCATAAGAGTTCACAAGACGCTCGCCCTGGTTTAATGGGTAACTTTAAACGTGTATCTTATCCCTTTCAATTAATATCGCTTGACTTATTAGGACCTCTCCCCCGATCGAAAAGAGGTAATCAATATCTTTTGGTGGTTACCGATTGGTTTTCTAAATTTGTTATGGTGCAACCCTTACGTAAAGCTACCTCCGCAGCAATAATTAAATTCCTAGAACAGAATGTCTTTCTTATCTTTGGTGTCCCCCAGATTATCCTTTGTGACAATGGTGCACAATTTATCTCTAAAGATTTTCAGAATTTCGTTAAAAGTTACAAAGTACAAAAAATTTGGTTTAACGCAAAATATCACCCCCAAGTAAACCCTACCGAGAGAGTAAATCGAGTGTTAATTACCGCTATTTCGTCTTATATTGATTCAGACCATACTACATGGGATGAACATATCTTTAAAATTGCTCAAGCTTTGCGTACATCTAAACACGAAGCAACCCAATTCACACCGTCATTTCTTGTTTTTGGAAGATATACCCCAATCGATGGGAGTTACTATGGTTTAGTGCCTGACGATACTAACGTAATTGAATTTGACGATAAAGTACGTTGGGACAAGGACCAACAATCATTACCTTCTATCTTTAACGACGTTAGAAAAAATTTGTTAAAAGCTTACGAAAAGAGCAAGGACCATTATAACTTACGTAAACGAAATATTTCCTTTGCCTTGGGCGAACAAGTTTGGAAGAAGAACTATGTCTTATCGGATGCATCTAAGAAATTTTCTTCAAAATTGGCCCCTAAATTCATTCTTTGTAAGGTCACTCGTGTCATTAGTCCCCTTATCTACGAACTTCAGGATGCTGAAGGAAAACGCCAAGGCAGATGGCATATTAAAGACCTTAAGCCATTCTCTGCTGACCCAAATGCTAATTAAGTTTTTCATGTCCCATTCTCCTCACGATTTACCTAATATTTTTTGTTCTCACCATCAATTAGTATCTTTAATTACTTATTCCTTCTTTCATATAGTATATAATTTCTTACACGTTTAACTTTACTTACCTTAATTTAGCTATCTTTTTCTTTTCGTTGACATTCCTTCACCATACCGTTAGATATATATCGCTTCATCCTCTACACCCCCCCAATTTAACTCTGTCGTTTCATTTAATTAACCCTTGAAATTTTCCTACTACATATTGTTCGGTCTTTAGTATTTCTCTTATATGGTTTAATTGTATGGTAATTGTCGTAACTTTGGTTGAAATAACCCATTGAATTTTTATGATTGGTTTTAGCTGATGTTGAGTGGATGATTTTTTTCTTTGGGCCAACATAGGAGTCATGACCTATGCCATTGTAAGAAATAGTTCATATTCGCAGTTGCAAGAACTAGGATTATCTATTCCGTGTGTTTTTCTTCTGAATTATTGCGGTTGCCCACATTATACTACATCATTACACTATATCTTTATTTGTTTTTTCTACTAAATCAACATAACTTATAAACATTTTTTTCGTTGTTTTTTATTGAACTTTGTGGTGAGGTGCTATTGTTTTTTATTGTTATCTTATTAAATTCTCGGTTGTTTTAGTATATTGGGACAGTGTATCTGTATTTAACTGCTTATAATTGGACATTTTTGTGTGTTTAGGGTGCTACCGATTTAAAAAACTACCTTAAAACAGTTTGTTTTTGTGTGTTTGTATCTGTGAAGATACTTTTAAGTTGTCGTGTCTACCTTTGTCTGATTTTCTTATCGTAGTCAATGCACTCGTTAGGAAAATGATCGCACTAGTTCTCTTAGGAGTCTAGTGAATTTTAAAAATGTGTATATCTTATCTTGTCGGATTAATATCGCAGGTGGTCCTTCAGACTGCGCTGTGTTTAATAGGGACAACTCTCTACTTTCTCTTGGACGCTTGTCCAAAAACTATACTTTTTCTTAACCCGCTATCTCCGCTATGCCTTATTCTTCTCTCGGTGGACCTGTTCTTGTCCCGGAACACCCGTCTGCCACATAAGAATGATGTTCCCTCATTCCGAGCTGCTGACCACACTGGTTGGTTGAGTAGCGCTTTGCTATCCACCTTTCCCTCTGTCGCTTTTGCTCAATGCGAGCCCTTCCTCTACTTTCTTCTACCTAGAGGTGCCTCTTATGCACTTCAAAAAACCAACCTCCTTCTTTTTTACCGTTCCTGTTTCTCTACTACCTTTTCATTTCTGTTAGTCACCGTGTGGTTGTGCGGGAGGTTTTCACAGACACCTGGACCAGGTCTCTGCGAATCTTTCGTGGGGTCATGCGGTGCCGCTGTCAGTGCATGGGCTCTGGCAGTGAAGGTATGTATGAGTGTGTGAATGTGTGAGTGAATGTGTATATATCTGTTTATCGTATATACCGAGTGGATATCGGGTGATAGTTTCACCGATATCGATCAACGCTGGGTGCAGGAATGCACCCAAAGGTCTTTGCCGGTCCCCCGTGCTGTTCTTGCGAACGGACCTGCTTCACAGGTTTCTCTTTTTAGAGGGCACGGGTCAATCCCATTTAAACGGCTCTACTGGAGCCACTCTTTTGTTGTTATCATTGTCTTGGGTAATAACTAGGCCAATATCTTTGTCTTCTTTATTATCTTCGATAATACCTTTAGGTTTAATATCGTTATCTTATTGATTACCTTTGGTAATAACTTTAGTTTAGTATCGTTATCTTACCGATTACCGTTAGTAATAATTTTGGTATAATTTATCGTTATCTTACCGACTACCGTTAGGAATAACTTCGAGTTATTTCGCGTTATCTTACCGGTTATCTTGAGTAATAACTTCTGTTAAATTCATGTCACTTTACCTACTATCTCTTATAATCACTTTAACTTAATATCGTGTTATCTTATCGAGCATCTCAAATAATAACTAAAGCTTAATACCGTTATCTTATTCATTACCTTTGAGGATAACAACTTAAGCTTAATATCTTTATCTTATCTACTATCTTTAACATCAATTTGAGATCTTATCTTATCTTTTTATCGTCCTAACGTGTGGTATATATGACCAGACGTGGGAATTATTTTTTTTGCCTGAAATTTAAGTGAAAAAGCTAACCCGATTTAGAAATGTAATTTGTCAGGTTAGCATATAAGGATTTAGTAGGCGGTACTTTTGGTAAATTTGTTGATTCACAACTGTGTCATGGACAAGTTAAATGTGCATCGGAGGAAACCAAAGTACCAGTAACAAAATTTGCTGTAGTGCAAGGTGACGCACTCTCATGAACATTTTTAAATTTGGGCACTTCTTGCCAAAAAAGAAGAATAGTTTCAATGCAACACTCATGTGTGTTTGCATATAAGAACTTTTGTGTTAGCTTTAGTTAGATAAGTTTAGATAGGTTTAGATAGTTTAGGCGACTTGTCGCACCCGTGTTAGTTTAAGTAGTGTTTCATGCTCCCCGACAAATTTGTGCTGTCGGTAATTAGTGTAGTCAAAGACTATCGGGCTACCTATTCCGTTTCCTGGTACTTCGGTAGACGTGTTATTGGTCGAAAAAACCAGGTGGCGCCTTATATAAACATTTTGTAGGTTTTAAGTTAGGATTTATATAGGGTAGTTAGGACTTAGACTTTAAGCTGTTACTGTGCTAACAGACTTTTTCTTTTTTAAGTTTTTTCTTTTGTGGCTTTGTCGCGATTGTTACGTGCAAACCGAATTTGCACTTTAACATTGTTAGTAGTTTAGTTTTCTTGATGTACGGAAGTTTCCCGCCATAATTTTCAAATACGCAAGACGCGGGAACATTTTAAATAGACTGGGCGGTGCTTCCGGCACGTCACAATAGTGAGTTTGCGCAAGTGTGCTTATCCCCATAGGGGTAAGGCAATAGTAGACAAAGAGTGGGGGAGAGTTTCGCGGTTCTCGCCCTGAAACGTGGCTTTTTGCCTGGTGGTGTGAAGTGAAGTGGACGTTTCTTTTTGGTGACGTACAGTTATCGTAGCTATGTAGAATCCCTTCTCTAATTACCTTTTTGTTTGGTTACCTTTACCTTCTTCCTGTCGAACCTTACATAGGTACAAATCTGCGCCACCGAAGGGCCTACCGACCTCCACATCTGTAGATGGAGAGACCCATGTTTACCGCCGCTAGCCGAGCTGTCCCTTAAGTATTTGGTAGCGTCGACGCCATCTCTAATTCCTCCAGAAGGAGCCTGATGAGTGGTTACAGGCCTACTGAGTGAAATTTCAGGCGGAAGCAGAAGATTTGATGTGAGTACTCTTTTACGTATTTTTATTTGGTGCATGCCTTAGTTTTTGGGTGTAAAAAATGTAATAAATTTGCGTAGTAATTTGATGTTAAAATGATTCGCTTTATCCTTCTTTGTTTAATTTTTATATTGCTAATTATTGCGCAATATACCTTTTGAACTTTGGTAACTGTATTACAGGCTTTTAAGAGCCATCTATCGCCATTTCAATGTACCACCATCTAAGTGTAATATTTTGTTAATTGTTTTACCGACCATATAAACATTCAAATCTAGTGTAACACATCTCGTGCGAGGCTGCAGTAATATCAATAAAACTGCTGCCTCCATGCCCCTCAAACGTAGGTGAATCATTAGTGTTTATCACACTAAGATCCCATTCCGTTAAAAGATCAGCAACCTGTGAACCCCTATCATCTTCTATAGGGCTACCCCATAGTGGCGACTTGCCATTAAAATCTCCCCCGATAATTAGATTTTTATTCCTACCGATTTTACGAAGAATTCCTTCAATTTGATTTATTAAGTCCTCTGTTTGAGGATTTTCCCGCCGGGAGTCGACCGGTGGAAGGTACGTGCTAATCACGTAAAACGTATTTGATCCAGTTTTGATTTTGGCTGTCGTTAGAAATTCGTTTGATAAATTATTTAATATAATTCCGGCACACGCCCCATTATTTATTATTATTCCGCTGCGCGGTCGTTCGCTGTTCGCGTTTGAGACGGTAAACCCCCTCCCAAAACCTGTTATTTTATGGCTATACAGGTGCGGTTCCTGTATGAGCCCGATGTCGATTTTGTTTTCGTTCATTAATTTAACGAAATTATTTGTAGCCCCTTTGCCCTTGCCTAAATTAATTTGCGCACATTTAATTTTCGAGCTTCTCGGAATATCGTCTAATGGCCTAGGATCCATAGTCGATGTTCTTGGTGATGACTGCCTTCAAACGCTGCATCGTTGGGCACTGACTGGACTTGGCGTCGTGACGAGTGTCGACCCTGACGCTACCAACCCTATCGTTCGACCTCGCACAAACAACACAACAACAAACTGCCCGCCTACAGTTCTTGAACTCATGCCCCACTTCGGCGCAGTTACCGCAAAACTGCACCCACTCCTTACACTCCGCTGACCTATTACCGAACTCGTAACAGCAATAACACTGCACCATCGAGAAGTGATCACGAGCCCAGACCTTACGCCAGCCCAGACTGACCGAATCCAACAAGAAACACCTCCTAGCCTCCGGCGACACCTCGAAAACAACGCTGGCCAACGGATCTCTGGGTCCCTTGCCGCCAAACCGAAACTTCTCCTTGACCTCCTCCTCGAACCTAAGCCCTCTGAAGCGGGGGTTCTGAACAATCAACCTCTTCACGAGCTCTTCTTGCTTCATCTCCCTCTCTACCCCAGGGAGCACGGTGCGCGGCCACTTCTTCTCAAAGGTCCTCGCGGTCAGACCCTGACAAGCCCCGCCCACCGTCGACTGCAACCGCTTGGCGTCCTCCCGACCAGCACACTCGACAACAACGCCACCCCTACGTGTCCGACGTGCTCCGACAACAACAAACCCGTCCTTGGCCGGATCAACCTTCTTCTTCAACGTCGCCATGACGTCTTCTTTGACCCCTGAATTGGCGTCGACACGAACCGCGACCGTCGACGCTGCCTTCTTCGCCACTGCACCTGCATACGAAGCTATCACTGGGACCAAGCGACCTCTTGATCTCCCCTGCCCTTCTGCGATCTGCTCCGTCTTCGCCGCTGCAACTGGTACCTCCGCCACAGCCTCCTTTACCTCGCTTTGCACATACCTAAGACCTCTAACCATCCCCAAAAGCTGATTCGAAATGTCTCGGAACTCGTCCGCGGCGTTGCGAATCACCTTCCTGTCGTCCACGGTGATAGTTGCCGAAGTGGCAGGGACCCGCCTGTGTATAAGACCGTGCGCCTTCCTCGCCTGGAACATCAAGAGATCCAGTTCGTCTAGATCGCTAGCCTCAACGCTTCCGTTGCTGCTAGTCGATCCGCGACGCTGGCCTCTCGAAGTTGCGGGCGACTCAGGCCCGGCTCCACACACAAGGGGCGCCGGCCCCTTCGACTCCACCACCACAGACCCAGGCTCCCTCTGCGACACGACTACCTCCCCGTCGGGCTGCGTCTCCGACTTCTCTTCCCTAACCACGACCTCCTTCTCTCCGACCTTATTGACCGCTTCAGCCTCCGACTGCTTAGCCCTGACTGACTCCGACCTACCACCCCTCTTCTTCTTTGGCAAAGGCTCCTCATCTCGATGGACAACCATGTTAAAAAATCAGACAACAAAAACAAGGACAAACAAAACCCAGATCAAAATGCCCTGACGACGCTAAATAAACTCGAAGCTAAGATGTACAGCTAAACGGCAAAACAAAAACGCTGCTCCAATAAAAGACCTAGAATTCTAATGACCCTTAAACTTCTCTGTTTTTATTTATTTATTCAAATTTTATAAACCGCCAAATAAAATTTCAAATTTATGAGAAATAAAATAAACACTAACGTCAAAATAACAAGGAGGGCAAAATAAGATAGCAAGCCCAATAAATATATGCAATTAAAAATCTACTATAACAAAACTGTATTTATTTATTTAAAATTCAAACTAGCTAATTACCTCAAAAACAAATTTATAAAATACCGGACTTTAAATTTAGAAACAAACTAATTAAAACACGCGTTATTGGAATGCGGTACCGGAAGCACTTACCGCTTGTTTACTCGACCTTCAAGTGTGTTACACCACTAATTAAACCCAAAGATCGACTTTAAGGAACTTTAAAGTACACGTGTACTTAAAAATGGAATATTTATATTCAAATTATTTTAAAATTTACGGTTTTTTGTTATTTGTTTGATTCAAAAAGGGCCTAGATTTTGGTTTTTAAATTGTTATTTTATTACACGCACGTTATATAATTTTCCTGAATTGATTTGCTGGTTTTACACTGTTTTAACCAGTTTTTTCAATAAATTTATTAAAACACCTTTTTAAATTATTTTGAATTTATTTTTGGTTATTTATTTAGTAGAGTTTTGATTTATTAGCCCGAAATTTAAGTTGGTTTATTTTAAAACCCGGATTTTGGTTAAATTTTAAGTTAAAACGCGATTCATTTATTATTTATTCGGTTTAAATTTTTGTTTTTATTTACTGCCCTATGTATTAAAATTAATGTCACACAATAATAAAAATATAATACACTAAATTTAAACGCTTAAAATATAATAATAAATCCTACATGAAAACTTACATGTAGCCTTGTTGCCAGGAGCTCTGCAAAACACGTCCGCTCACTTCAAGCGCTAACTAGAATTTCCAAATATACAGCGTACTTAAATTGATATTTAAGATGATGGAATCCTCCGGTGTTAAGGATTCCGGAGTTAAAATCATCCGTATTCTTGGGAGGGGACTACTTCGGAGGTACTCCCTGTATGTTTGTTGTGGTTTGTTTAGCATTCTTCTTAATCCTTTTTGGGAATGAAACCACTCATAGTTTTTAAAATCTATTTTATTTACGTTTCGATCCATGACCTAGGATCGTTGTCAAAATAATAAAAACTTCAAGTTTGACGTTTATGACACAAATTGAAGGTTACTTTGATTTATTGATGTTTGAAATATTTGGTTTGAGTACACTAAGCAAAAATTTTTTAAAGTTTAAAAGAATGATTGCCTTCAATTTGTGTTGCGACTTGGGATCGACTTTCCTATGGTAGCCAATACGCTTAACGTGAAATCAGCTGATTAATTTTTATTGGTGAATTTTATATAAATTCAATAATTTGGAAACATTTTTTAACATGTTTCTATTTATACAATTGAGAGATTTCTGATTTTATGTCTTATTTTACCGAGATTCAGTGAAGGGGGTTAAGCAACCTGTGGCTACCAAGATCCCCCAACATTTATAATTTGCCGAAATAATGGTTTTCTAATTAATATGCTTATTGTTGTGTAATTAGTTATTGTATGTATAAATAGAAATCATGTATGTAGGCTGTATTTCATGTTAATATCGCAAGGAAAACCCAGGAAAAACTTGCAATGCTACCTAGATATTGTGGGCATTTGATCTTCATTTGTTATTTCTTTTGTTATTTCTTTTAGTAATGGAATCCATTGTTTACTGAAAGTCACGGATTCGTTTGCAACGCAGTTATTTTTATGTAGGGTTATATAGGAAGCTTCTTTGATTTTGCGTTTTTGATGGTTTTCTTCTTTGTCGATAATTTTTGCATCTTCCCATTTTATTTTATGACTGGAGTCCCATGCATGTTGGCAAATCATGGATTTTTCAAATTTTCTATTTTTTATATATGATTTATGTTCTCTTAATCGAACTTCAAATGGTCTGGAAGTTTCTCCTATATAAAACTTATTACATTCGCACGGTATTTTGTAGATACAGTTTTTTGAATTTTGTATTGCGTTTTTGGGTTTGGTTTTTGTTAATTGTGCTCTTAGTGTATTGTTGGTTCTAAATACTGTTTTAATTCTAAATTTATTTCCTATTCTTTGAATTTTTTCGGAGAATCCTTTTATGTATGGTATTGAGAGCATTTTGTGGTGTGTATCGTTGTTTTGTTTTCTTTTCTTTATTTTTAGGGTTTTTATTCATTTCTTTCTCTATTATTCTTTTAGGATATTTGTTTTCTATTAGTGTACATCTGATTAGGTATTTCTCTTTCTTTAAAATTTCTTCGTTTGATGATATTAATTTTGCTCTATCATACATGGTTTTGATAATTCCTCGTTTGACACATTGTGGGTGGTTTGAATCGAAGTTTAAATATCTGTTTGTGGAGATACGTTGATGATGTTTATGCTATTTGGCCTCATAATATAGAATTAATTAAAAACTTTATACAGTCAATTAACGAAATAGAACCAACTATTAAATTCACATATGAATTAGAACAACATGGAAAACTTCCGTTTTTAGATATTCTAGTTAGCAAAAACGATACAACAATTAATACATCGGTATATAGAAAACCAACGCACATAAACAGATACTTAAACTTCGATTCAAACCACCCACAATGTGTCAAACGAGGAATTAACAAAACCATGTATGATAGAGCAAAATTAATATCATCAAACGAAGAAATTTTAAAGAAAGAGAAATACCTAATCAGATGTACACTAATAGAAAACAAATATCCTAAAAGAATAATAGAGAAAGAAATGAATAAAACCCTAAAAATAAAGAAAAGAAAACAAAACAACGATACACACCACAAAATGCTCTCAATACCATACATAAAAGGATTCTCCGAAAAATTCAAAGAATAGGAAATAAATTTAGAATTAAAACAGTATTTAGAACCAACAATACACTAAGAGCACAATTAACAAAACCAAACCCAAAAACGCAATACAAAATTCAAAAACTGTATCTACAAAATACCGTGCGAATGTAATAAGTTTTATATAGGAGAAACTTCCAGACCATTTGAAGTTCGATTAAGAGAACATAAATCATATATAAAAATAGAAAATTTGAAAATCCATGATTTGCCAACATGCATGGGACTCCAGTCATAAAATAAAATGGGAAGATGCAAAATTATCGACAAAGAAGAAAACCATCAAAACGCAAAATCAAAGAAGCTTCCTATATAACCCTACATAAAATAACTGCGTTGCAAACGAATCCGTGACTTTCAGTAAACAATGGATTCCATTACTAAAAGAAATAACAAAAGAAATAACAAATGAAGATCAAATGCCCACAATATCTAGGTAGCATTGCAAGTTTTTCCTGGGTTTTCCTTGCGATATTAACATGAAATACAGCCTACATACATGATTTCTATTTATACATACAATAACTAATTACACAACAATAAGCATATTAATTAGAAAACCATTATTTCGGCAAATTATAAATGTTGGGGGATCTTGGTAGCCACAGGTTGCTTAACCCCCTTCACTGAATCTCGGTAAAATAAGACATAAAATCAGAAATCTCTCAATTGTATAAATAGAAACATGTTAAAAATGTTTCCAAATTATTGAATTTATATAAAATTCACCAATAAAATTAATCAGCTGATTTCACGTTAAGCGTATTGGCTACCATAGGAAAGTCGATCCCAGGTCGCAACACAAATTGAAGGCAATCATTCTTTTAAACTTTAAAAAATTTTTGCTTAGTGTACTCAAACCAAATATTTCAAACATCAATAAATCAAAGTAACCTTCAATTTGTGTCATAAACGTCAAACTTGAAGTTTTTATTATTTTGACAACGATCCTAGGTCATGGATCGAAACGTAAATAAAATAGATTTTAAAAACTATGAGTGGTTTCATTCCCAAAGAAGATTAAGAAGAATACTTCGGAGGATGTGATCGGAAAGTATAAAAGAAGAGCCGGAAACATTTTGCGAGTCGGGGCGTGGAATGTTAGAAGCATGAAGCAAGTAGGTAAATTAGAGAACTTGAAAACAATAGACGGGGAGCGGAACACTATATACGGTATACGATTTTTAGGGAAATGTGTACGTTAGTTCAACATAGGAAACAATATAGGTACGGGCCTAACTCGTTTCAGAACTGAAGACCTAATGTAGATGATGTTGTATATATAATATTTATAAAACACTTTTTGTTAAAATACGGTTCTATTTATTAGTGGGTAGGTAACCAATACCAATATGCATGTCAACAATTACAGATTAGTTTCTAAATATTTGTATTAAGTATTCCCCAACTATTTCTAAATCCTTGCTTTTAGTGATTTGCTATTTCGAGAAAATTTATACTTGAAACAAATGTGATTATATCTTTTTAACATCTTCATTTTGAGCATTATTATTTCTATGCAACGTTACTTTTGTTAAAAATTGTTTTTGGTTACAGTTTATTTTTGTTGCATATTCAAATGTATTTATTGACGAATTAGAATGGTTAGTCGTGTGTTACTTCCATTAAAATTTATTAATAGGGGCAATAATGAGTAAATTAAATTGGAAAAATTATTAGTTTTTGTGTAGTTATTAAATAAGCTAACCTAAATTCAAAGCTTAGAGCAGAACCTTTATAACTTGTTTCTACTGCTCAACTTTTGTGGGATTTAATGTTCCTATCATAGTATGTTATCTATGGTTCTTATTCAAATATTTTCTTCGAAACCTTATTTTCGATGTAATAACTATTAGATGCAAGTTTTGACAGTAAAGCTTAGGGAATTTTACGATACTTTTAATCCTTTTTTTATTGCGGTTCATTTCACAAGTTGTGCAAATGTGATGCTTACCGCAACATTTAAATAGATCAAGAATATTTTGTTCAAGTGCACTTACAAGATGACAAATTTTAGTGAATTCTTAATTACCGAATTTCCATCAATTGATGATGATGTCAAAAAATATGTTGAAGGTTATAATTACAAATACGGTTTGTCAGGAACAATTCTTTTTTAAATTACAGGTGTGTTGGAAAATGGAGCAGAGGATTTCCATAATACCGAAGACGTTTATGAAGCAATTGGTGAAGTGTTGCAGGAAGTATCTAATGAAAAGACCGAAGCCGATATTAAGTAGGTTTAATATGTTTGTCATTGTACTTATCACATATTTCAGAAATATATGCACCAAACTGCTTGGTATACTAAATCCCAATAAAAGTGTTTGTGTACTTAATGGACCAACCCGCGTTTTAAATGCACCTGTAAATTTGGGAGCAATGGCTGCAAACTTAGAGAACAGCGTAGACGATATGAAAAGTATATGGGTTATGCAACGTGATGATAGTTTGGTATTGTTTAATATTATGTGTCAATGAAGTTTAAATTATGGATTTTAGAAAGTCAATGCAAAGAAACTCGAAAAAGCAGAGCTAAAATTACAGCAAAAACAAGGAAAGAGATCTGGAGATATATGCCGAGGACCAGCTCCTGTTAAATTAGAAACTGCAAGTGCTTCACAAGTTACAAGTAAAAAAGATAATAAATTAGAATCTAAAGGAATTAATAGGACGCTGGATATTAGAATAGAAAATTTTGATGTTGCATATGGCGAAAGGTAAATGAATCGGTTATGGCGAAATTTTGAAAACTTGTATTACACTAAAAAATTATTTAAAAAACCATTCAGAAAGCATGCTTCTTAAAATAACCTGAAAATTTCTAGGAAGATCATGAATTTTTCTGAAATAAATACGAGGGTTTAATTTCGGATGAGTGTGGCTTAAGCTTCAAATTATATGGTTATAGGTGTATGTGAACCAATCAATAGCATTTTGATTGACAATAGTATTTAGCCTATTTTATTACTATTAGAGAATGGAAATAATTAGTGTTGGGTTTATTTATCTCCTCGTGCGCAACCGTGCATTTCGTAAAGAATTTAAACAAGCAGTCTTACTTGTAGTCTCATCTTTACAAAACCATTGCTAAGTTTTAATTTCGAAAGTACTAGAAACTTTGAATACATGCTACGGGTAAAATGCATTAAATGAAGTAAATTCTGATTTGCTCTGAAAGGGCAGAGACCCCATAACAATATAAAGGTGTGTTGGCTAACTGTAGTGGTTCAGGATGGGGTTCCTATGGATAAATGAGAAAAGAAAAATAAAGAAATATAAAAATAATAAATGTCTTAATTGAAAAATTCTACATTACATTAACACCCTGGAAAGTTTTGTCTCTGTCAAAATTAAAGGTTGCCAAACCATCTGGTACTGCGATTCTTTTGATGCCATTTCTTATGGAAGACTGTTAATCTGCATAAAACTATCTTGCTTTGATATCCTAAAGTTAGTCATAAAGAAATTTATCCTAATTGGCCGTGTACACCTTTGATTAATGAAATGAAAAACTGACATATTAAGGTGTAGTAATAATAATAAAGAAATTTCTGAAAATTAAATGCTCCTTTCAGATAAGATTATCACCTGGGTAGCTGGATATTCGTTACAAGTAGCCAACTTTACCTATTTCCTAAATAAATCGAAATAAAATTTAACCTAAACGTAAACAACTATTAATATATAATTATTTCAGTACACATACTAATATATTTTTCTAAAAACAAATTTTTAACATCGAAAGGTATATATATATATGTAAATTTTCATGTGAGATATTGAAAAACATGCTTTTCTGAGTGGTTTTTATAATCGTTTAGAATAACAACAAGCATTTGAAACCCCATCATAACCAACAATCCTTATAAGAAATCTGTTGAACATAACTAAATAATTTTTTAGAGTATTATTACAAGCTGCCGATTTAGTATTAGCTCATGGTCGTCGTTACGGTTTAGTAGGCAGAAATGGTTTGGGTAAAACTACATTACTGCGTATGATATCTAGTGGACAATTACGGATCCCTACACACGTGTCTATACTTCACGTGGAACAGGAAGTTGTAGGTGATGATACATTAGCTATCGATAGTGTATTAGAATGTGATACTGTAAGAGAAACCCTTCTTAAAAGAGAAAAAGAACTTAGTGCTGCAATAAATCTAGGGTAAATTGTCAATGAATTACATTCGTTAATAAAATCTTAGTTCCAGTATTGGAGATTCAAGTTTATCTAACGAATTAACAGAAGTATATACACAGTTACAAAATATAGAGGCTGATAAGGCACCTGCTAGAGCATCTGTGATACTAAATGGGCTTGGTTTTGATAAGGTTATGCAAAGTAATGCAACAAAAACTTTTTCTGGTGGATGGAGAATGAGACTTGCTCTAGCACGTGCCCTTTTTTCCAAGTAAGTTATTAGTAAATACTTATTATTATCGAGAATATTTTTTAATTTATTGCGTTTCTTGGTGTGGTTATGTTTTTTTTTTGTAAACCATAAATGTAGTGTCAAAAATTGGGATGTTGATGTACAGACAATCTTTTCAAGTTATATTATAAATTTGTAGAATATGCTATTGTAAACTAAGAGAGAAAATTTTATAGGACTTCCTCTCCTTCTCTAAATTCAATATTAACCATCAATCCTATAGATTTTATCTTGACAATCTAGAGCCAAAAGAAATTTTGTCAAGAGAACTGGTTTTTGACAGTTACGACCAATTTTCATTTTATCAAATAGAGCCATTTAGAAGTTCTGTCACTCGTTTCTTTCTGTTCACCATATTTCTCCAAATGATCTTTTTTCACAAATTCTCTTTAGTATCTTGTCTGCTCAGTTCTTTTTCATCTTGTTTCTATTGCACCATATTTCAAAAGCTTTGATCTTTCTTCCCTGTTTTCTCGATAGTCCATATTTCATAAGCATTATGATATTACACTCCATCCAAATGTTCTTTAGAATTTGTTCTTAACGTTTGATGTGAACAAATCGTATTTGTGGAAGAATGCTTTATTTGCTAGCTCAATTCTACATATTTATTACTGCTGTCCATTGCAATTCATGATTATAAACAATATCAAGTGTTTATCCACCTACCAATAGATTCAGCTTTTGTTTGTTAGTTGTTTTACACTTGCTTCATAGATCTTCAATACAGTTAGTCGTGTTTATAAGTTAGTTCTCAATTCTGTACTATGTCAATAAACTTATACACTAATTCACTAATAACTCTAAACACTTAATGTATAAATTGAAATGCAAGTGAGATAAGGAACACCTTGATCATTGACTGTGATTTAGCTATTGTAGTCTTAGCTCAGAACTGCTTCTTTTTACTTTTTTTTTTCTAAAACAAAATTGTTCTTCATGTAACTTGTCTTCCATTCTTATATAAAGAATGCATATTGAAGACTTTGACAGGTTTGACGTTGAACCAAATTGTTCTGAAAGCTTCACATGTCTGCTTTAGCTTTTTAGTATCGTTAGAAGGAATGTTATTTTTTTGTAAAAAAATTGACAGTATTTTTTCAATTTTATATATGTTCTGAGGAAATTGAAAGTTCAATTCTGCTTAAATTTCTGCAGATGTCATATGTTCCTAGGGCTTTTCGAATATTTTAATCTTTTAACCCTCTATTGCATATTGTTCCCAAATGGGAACATAATATTTTAGGTCCGGTTGTAGGCCTTTCTTTTATCGGATTGATATTTAAACCAATATGAAACTGTTTCCTGCTTAGTTTTACACTCAGTGTTACACTACTTGTCTGTAGATGTCTCATTCCAAAATACATTTATAATATTGAATGCTTGGTTAGGTTCTATGTGTGGAGCACAGCACAGTACGTCTATGAAATAGGGGCAGTAGGAAAAGCAGACAAAAAGATATAGAAGTCTTTGGGAATGTTGTGGTTTAGATGTATGAGGATAGGAGCATGGACAGACAGACAAAGTTACTAACAAATAGGTTATAGAAATAGTAGAGGAATAAAGATATCTGTGGAAAACAAAAAAAAATAGAAATAAAAGGGCATGATATGTTCTAAGGCATTTCTGGGGAATAGTACAAGATATATTACAAGCAGAAATAGGAAAAATGAGGTAGACCGAGATCAGACTTTTGCATGCAGATAGGGGTATATGCAGACTGTGCAAATTTCAGGGAAATGTGAAGGTTAGTTCAGAATAGGAAATGATGAGGGTACGCGTTTATCCAGTTCCAGGACTGAAGATCTAATGACGATGATGATGAAATATTGTAATTATGTTATCTCTCTTAAATTTTTAAAAGGTAACAAACTGTATTTCTAAATTCTGTTAATTTGTATACCAGTTCGAATATATGCTTTAAGTATAAACTTTTTTTTCTGTATGAAAAACCATTGTAACCAATTACAATAGTAAGAATACTACCTGAAAGCATATAAATATTCTACAACTATTTGGTGTAAGAAATTGAGTTTGCTTTAAAATCCATCTTTGCTCAGATAATTTAGTATCGAGGTGGTCTTTGATGTGGTGTACTTTTTGGAATAGTTTGTAGATTTTAAAATATAGTTCTTACGTATTAGTCCTATAATGCCAAAAGCTCTTTTGCATGATAGACGAAAGTATCTCTATATATTTTAATACATTATTTATGTATTAAAAGAATGGTTTCACAATAAATTGTTGGAAATAATTTTAATTTTTTACTCACAAGTGTCTGTTGATTATACAAAGTGTGAATTATTCTTACATGTTTAGGCATTTGTTGATAGCAATTTCTACTTAGCATTGAGTATTTTTTTTTTATTTACAGGCCGGATTTACTACTACTAGATGAACCAACTAATATGTTAGACATAAAGGCTATAATATGGCTTGAAAATTATTTACAAAATTGGCCAAATACGTTATTGGTAGTATCACACGATAGGAATTTTCTAGATACTGTTCCTACTGATATTTTACATTTACATTCGCAGCATATCGACACATACAGGTATGTATCTCTTACATAGGTGTTTTGTAGTTGTATGGAACATAAGGATGGAACTCTACAGCTAAAAATAAGGAGAACTCAAATTAAAAATTCTAAAAATCATTTTCTTTAAAAATATCTTTGTTCAACAAATTAAAATCACAATAATATCTATTATTAAAACATTAATTATCGGGTTGGTATTTTATATTTTTTTGGTTTTTTTCGGTAAGTGTCAAAATTATAAAAATGAATCAAATTAAAGTGAACTTTGGTTCCAACACTTAAATTTTTAATGGTTTTTCTAAAAATTCATCTTTTATAATTTATATCACGAGATATAATACACATGTAAATCGATGTTCTAACATTTGATGTTTTATTACACTAAATTTTCTATTGTTAGTTTTTCATAGTAATATAGGCCGACGTTTTGCCAGTTTAGCATGTCCAGCACTTCGATACATAGATCATGTTGGAATTTCAAGTCTCTGCTTGTCAGCGATGTGAAATGTTTGTAAACAGCATTTACTCCTCACAAGTTGTTTGTTGAATAGATATGCAATTGAATTACTGTGCTCTTTAACTTTACTGTATTTTTACTCTGTCAATTGTGTTAATGCTATTTATTCGATACAC
Organism: Platerodrilus igneus; assembly: GCA_036346225.1. Taxonomy (NCBI): domain Eukaryota; kingdom Metazoa; phylum Arthropoda; class Insecta; order Coleoptera; family Lycidae; genus Platerodrilus; species Platerodrilus igneus. The sequence continues at coordinate 2,353,390 of JARFIW010000678.1, read as the reverse complement.
ACTATGTTCCAAGTGGGAAAAAGGTGTGAAATGTAAACACAAGAAATTGACTGGTGGAAAAATCCCAATAATTAAGAAAATGAACAAAAGAGAAAAGTTTAAGTGGATTAGCTTTATTTTATTTAGACTTGCTATCATTTATGACTTAAAAAATCGGGATAACGTTGAGGGGTTTATAATTATATGATTATTGTAGTAACTGTGTTGTCATTGGTAGGTTTCTTCTCAATTTCCTTCCCATTAATAGCATATAAGGAGTTGGTGCATTAAGTTTATGGATAATGTTATAATTGAAGATTGTTATAAACAGATCCTTATAATCATGACATGCTTAAATAAACAAACATTTAATAGTTAGTATGACATTCCACCAATCTGTTGCTTTGAGGATATAGTGAACTGGAAGTTTTGAGATCAATATTATAATTTTTAACAATATTCAAAAATTTTTAACTAGTAAATGGAGTAATATTATTAGAGAATATTATGACCGGAACAGCATATAATGCAAAACATTTTTAAGTTTCGTTATGTGCAGTTCCTGCATGCAAATATTTTTATTCTTATGTAATTAAATCCTACATTTCTTACTGTATTTATGGTCATTTGCGAATTTTTGTTAACGATTTTGACAACTTTCTCAACTTAGACGTTTGCTTATTTTTCACCCTTTAGGATTTTTATTAAAATATTTAGATGTAAATTTAAACATCTTAAATCTATTCTATTTCAATATAGCTTTAAAATCTGGCATTTCTATTAAGGATTAAAATATGGCTTGGTTATCGGAATAATTTGTTTTCAAAAGATTGTGGTATGTGCATGTTTCTGAAAGGTTATTTCTGGCCCGTTTACCTGTACAATGTATTTAATATAACGTTAGTAAGTTGTTATATAATTTTATAAGAAAAGATCAGCAACTTTTCTTACACGTCGTGCACAAGTCCTTTGGTCTATATACTTTTATGTTGTTTTAGCACATTTTATGATTTGTTCCACGTCCTAATGTTAATGGGATTTTATCTAAACCCGTTACGAAATGTTAAACTTTAAATGTATTTTTGACATTGTGTAACGTCAAATTTTTTATAACTGTCAGTCCATCACATCACTAGTGGTGTAATGAAATTTTACGTAACTGAATACTTAAACCTGTATTTAGGTAACCATAGATATTTACATAAATATCAATCCATAGCAACACTCAGATAAAGCAATGGAGCTGAATTTTGTACTTAACATGTCATGAAACCCTAATTTTATTTGACTCGTGTAGTTTGCGTTTGCTCGTTTTGGCTAATATTATATTCATCAATTAAAATTAGTCTTTTCATATCTAGTTACATATATATCTATTTCCACATTATCGATGTAGTTCGCTTGTTGAAACAGTTGAATAGGTTTTGAATATGCAAGGTTACCAATGGGCTTTTTCTACATGAGTTCAATGCAGTTTTGGACATTCCTCTTATCGGCAGTTGAATGTTTTGAAAAATACCTTTCATGTGGTTGTTTATCCACAGAAAAATGTTTTGAAGGAAAGTTACATTTAAAATAAATGATTATTATTGTGTCTGTTTTCCTCGAGTGTGGTATGGGTTGGGAATTCAACTTGATACAAATAATGTAGTGCTGTTTTTAAAAGTTAAGAGCATCTTGTTACTTGTTACGGACCCAATTATGAAATAATTTTACCGAAATTTGCAGATATAGTTTAAATGGATTTTATGAAAAATTGACTAAAAAGATTATAACTCAATGTACATTTTTACTATTTTGGTGGAAAGTGGTGGGACAATAGAACTAAAGAAATACGCCTTGGATTTCTACAATAATTCAGGCAGAGATGTTGGCAAATCTTTGCACAGAACTGTTAAAAACCAGGTTTGCATGACTGCATTATGAAACAAAGTTTTTTGTGAATCTGGTCGATTTCTAAATAATAGTGTGTTGAACGTCGTGCTCAGCTGTATGGTTTGTTGTTCTTTTCGGCATGTTGGATGACTTCCATCAGCAATATATTTGTTCTGGATTCCCTTTGTTAAGTTTTCAGGTTACGTATTGCAGAACTGGAGATTTTAGGATTTTGTCTATAAATTTTTTGTAGTTATCCTATTGTTTAGGTGTGACATTAGTACATAATCCTGGACTGCCTGCAGTGAAAATGCATTTCAGCATGTCTATTTTGTTGCTGTAACTATGTAAGAAAATAATTTTTTCTATTAACATTTAAAAATTTTGGCAACTAAAGGACTGAACATAGTCCATTATATATTGTTGTTTAATTTTTTGCTTTATGTGCATGTTAGGATACAAGTTAAAAAGGAAAATTTTAGCTGTAGGTGTTTAAAGAAAGGTATACATTATTTTTGTGATATAGATAGATAGATAAATTATTATTTTTGCGTAGATTTTTTATACTGTGTAAATCCATCGGGATATGTTTTGTACAAATGTTATTTTCTACGTGAGCTGGTGTTCTTTTTGTATCAAGTTATTTTAACTAGAAGTTTTGTAAATAAAATTCCTTTCTTGAGGTTTCCTCTTTCTTTCTGTGTGACCCACCACATACACCATAGAGTAACCTTCAGAGTGTCATCAAAATTTGTCCAGACACTATAAAAATCTATCTCACTTCATTATATAGATGGAAGAATGATACTATCTTCATCCATCAATATGATAAGTGTACTGAGAGGGCGCAAAACGCAATCATAAATTTGACAGATTTCAAGATGATATCTGGCTCGCAACTGTCAGGTTGACAGCTATCTGTGTTTAAAAGTTAAACCAGCTTATAAACAACGTTGTTCCTGCTGTTTATTACGTTTTTGTGTTTATATTTGTTTGTTAATTTTTCGTTTATTTATGTTATTGTTTCGTTTATGTATATGTTATTCTTTAGTGTCGTTTGTTGTATTGAACTAAATAACAGCACCTGAATATTTTCGCTAGAAAAGTGCATTTAAAAAATAATTTTGCATTAAAATATATAATGAAGACTACATAGAATAATTTTTCAGTAAGTTTATTCAACGCTAGAGTTTATCATTTGTAGTGTTAAAATTGACTGAGTAAAGTTGAAAACAACATGTTGAAACGTTAGATACAACTGGAGACCAAATCACCATATATAAAATTTCAATAATTAATATAAAAGGGAAATTAAAATTTTACATTGCATGGTGATTTGATCTTGAATTGCATTTGAAGTTTCAAATAACTTTTTTCCTACAGCTTATTTGAAATTCCCGCCAAATTCTGTCCCTAACAATTTGAATTAAAGCATTTCTCGCCATTTCCTCCCACCCACATTTGTGGCGCCCCTTTAGTACACTTTGAAACTGTGTAAGAAAGTTGAAAGTATATAAAAATTGATAGCTCTGTCTCTCTTGCAGCCGATAAAAAATTAACATTAAGTTGACTCTCTGAAGGTTACTTTATGCACCACACTCTGTGACTTTTTGAGTAGCACTGCCTTTTTTGTATTCCTCATTTGTTTTTGTTGCTGTACTCGGTGCAGACTATTTTTTTGTTTACTTTACTTTTTTGTTCTTGTTCGTGCAGAGTACCGTATCAGTTTGATATAACAGAACAAGCCTTTTTGCTTGTGAGTTTATTGGTCATGGCAAACTTACTAAAGTAATTTACAATTACTAGAAAGTTTTCGTTATTTACGTACATGAAATTGATTCTTATTTTATCCCAATGCAAGTTTGGGATTTCATGAGGGATAATTGGTTCCTTGATGTTATTTTTTGGATATGATTTATGTCTGACATTGGGATATTAATCTTTCAATATCAGCCATTAGTCTGGGATAAAATGTAAATTCCTGTGCTATATTTCTGCAGAAAACAATTCATTAGTGATTGGTGTAGAATATTTAAAAATTCGGATTTAAATGAACTGTGAATTATTAAGCATTTTTTTTAAATAGAAGAGTGAATTTTTATGTAAATAAATGTTATTGTTTTTTTATAAAGTTTGACAATGTTTGGCACCAAATTTTTGTGATTTCGCCAAACGTTAGCACAATACAATTTTACCACTTTTAGAACTGAATCTGTGGCGATTGCTATTTTTAGTCTTAACTCATTCTTATTCACGTTAGTCGCAACTGAGAAAACTTTGAGATTTTGTTTTAAAAATTAACATCCATTGTTTCACTTAACATATTGACATTACATTACATTAACTCGCATAACGGGTATAAATTTCAAAAGATAAATAACCATGCTAAGAATCCATTACAGTTCCTTTTATTCTCGGGACTACTCATTTTGGAAATACTTCAGTTTTATTTTTATCTTACGTAATCTCTTTATCAGTAATCGTACGTCCAAGAAATTTAAATTTATGAACACAAAATTAAGATTTCCACAAATTAAGTGTTAATTTATTTCTTTAAATTTTTCTAAAACGATCCAAGATTTTTGTGTTCTTTTACAATAGAATCAACAACTATATCATTGAAATATGAAATTGTACCAGGCATGCCCTTTAGTAGTTGGAAATAAATCATTGAAATATTTCGGATGCACAAAATAATCCATAAATACTCGTGTGGTATGTATATCTACATAACTCTTAGTGATTATACAGTACAATGAATTTTCATGCATTAAAGAGAGTTATAGAAAAGCCGATGATGCATTTAAGTTGGAAAAAATTCTTGCTTCTGTACATTTTGAAAAACAGTATTTCTTGGGTTAAAATATTAAAATGTTTTCGTTTTATAAACCTATTTAGATTGCCTGGGTAAATACAAATATCAGTGCCTGTGTTCGTTGATACCATCACTATTGGATTGATCCAAGCAGTAAGTTCTGTTACGGAAACTTTATCTTGAAGCACAAGAGGTACTTTTTGATTTTCGCTTATACAAAGTATCTCATCTTTGTGCAAAGTAATTTTGCAATATTGATTAACTTTAATCATTCCTGTAATAAAAACTTATTCATATAAACTCATTCATTTTTTTCACTAATATTGTGAACTGATGATTTTCAGGAACTAAACGAAAATATTTAGCTGCAGTGTAGGCCCTAATATTAACCGATTAGATTCAAGTACAAAAATCAAAAGTTTGATTAATTTTCTTGCTGAATCTAAGAAAAATTTACTTTGTTACGATATTTTATGGTACGTCTAGTTAAGTAAAGCTGCACTAGTGGATTGTGTTTGGTTGGTATTAGTTTTTTTTAGAAAAATCTGAAACACTTAGAATATTCACTTTGCTCGTGTTCACTTTTATATGAACGTTTCTGTTAACGATTTTAATATCTATGAACCATTGTGTAACTGACTGTACAGCATGTTCATCTAAAACAGCACACGGGTCATTATCAATAACATTGCGATTTTTCTCAATAACCTCGTTCACCATTTTGTTTCTGCAAACTTTCCAAGTGTTCCATATTTTTTTTACAAAAAGAACCAGTACTAAACTTTGCAGGACATATACCTATCAGGTGGTGTAAACCACGATTTCCACATTTAAATTTACCCTGATATAAAATATGTTGCTTTTTGGCTGATGTTCATGCATTTCCTGAGTATTTTTTTTTATTTTGCCTGTGAATGTGATCAACTTCTGTTTTACCATGCTTACAGTAATGGATTTTACGATAATTTCTTTTGATTTGTTTAACTACTCTCTATAGCCCTACAAATATTGATTGCATCTTGTAGTTTAGTTTACCCTTTTGAAGTAGTTTTTTTTTAATTCAGATCATCGACTCCTAATATAATTATGTCGCGAATTAAAATTTCTTTTTCTTTGAATTCACAAGTAGTCGCAAGTTTTGTTTGGAAGCAGTAACAAATTAGTAAATTCTTTCACCTTGTAGTTTGTCTTGTTTAAAGGACTTGAAATGTTCATAATTGGTGTTTTTTAACGGATTACTAAGTTGACTAAATTTATTTGATATTGTGTCCAATTTCGTGATTTTCTGTTTTGAGGTATTCAAAAGTATTCTAAATTTGTATTGCTTCATTGTTGAAGAAATTTAATAACAGTGCTATTTTGATTTCATTGGACTTTTTTGCGTTGTCGAGTTTCTGTTTTCAAAGTTTCCAGTATTTGTTATATTGTTTCTCACAAAAGTAAATTTTTCATGAGCTCTACTTTGATCACACATGTAAATCAAGTTATATAGCACTGAATATTACACATTAAAACAATATAAAAAAGTTTGTATTATGTTAAAATTAGTGAATATGCAACAAATACAAAATTTGATATCGCAAGTACTCGTCTAGTACACGTACACGAGCTTCAATGTTAAAAATATTTTCCAAACCCATAAAGTAATTATTTTTGTTGTAGTTATCCAACCTAGCTGAATTGCCACTTCCACGTTAATATTTACCGGATTAACATGTACCATGCCAATTGGCCGAAGCCTGGCACTGTTACAATGCACTTTGCACTTTTAAAATACTTGTGTTTACCTTACTCTAAAAACACATTTTATTATTTCTTGAAATTAACTTTGATTCCAAATATATATTTATGTGTACTATTGTATTAGAAAACAAAAACTAGATATAGAGATCACTATATTTATTCACGATTTTATTATCTATCTACATAGTATAAATAAATACGTTTACTGTAATTTTTTGATTGGTGGATTCTTCTTTCAAAACATAACTGATGTGGATCTGAACCCATGTCAGAGATGTCGTCTATTTATTTCTCCTTACAATAACACTTCTAAGATTTTCTCCTTCTTTGTTTTGGCTTATCAGAAAGATTAATATAAAGTTTGGTTTCACTATCTTCAATTAGATTGTCTTAAGGGCGCGATCGGATGTATGGTTGGCTGCCTAAAATTCATCAAAAAACGGGTTATTCTGTTTGGTAAATAACTTTTGTTGGATTGAAAATATGCAAAATGTAACTTCACCATTAGACTCACAAAATATTTCAAATTGAATTATTTTGGACTTTGTTTTTGTCGCATTGAAATGAAGTAAACTAATAATATATGGTGAATTACCTTTTGATAAGTGTAATATAATAATGATTGGATTAATTGCGAATATTTATGAAGCCAAAAATGATATAACCTCAACATCCATGGTTGTTTGTAAACTTCCATGTTTATGTTTACAAGCGATAAGTAAATTATTACAGCAATGTTACTTTGTGAAGCTTATACTATGTTATAATAGTTTTTAAAAAAAAAGGGTAGTGTGCCGTATCCCCAAACGTAACTAGATACTCTACAATATTCAATATAAGCAAAATATTGCATCATGTTAGCAAGAGTAATGTTTATTAAAATATCTTAGTGGAACCATTGCAGGGAAATAGGATACATTTTGTTACAAATTAGGTTGCGAGTTTGGTACTGGCAAAATGATTTTCAAATTTGAACGATCTGGGGAGGACGTTCTCAAAAACGATAATTTTTCCTACATCATTTTACACTTCACTTTGGGGACGTTCATTGTCTTGTGTATCTTCACCAGGGGTCTGCAATGGTAATTATATTTTCAATTTGAAAAGTGTCAAAATCAGCTTTAAATATATAGGCAACTTATTAGTGTTCCCATTCTTTACCCCACGTAGCAGACTTCCGTCATTTTTGGTCATACATAGTTCACATGTAACGTCAAAAGATGTGATAATAACATTTTCTCAAATTGTGTTGCCGGCAAAAATGATTATAATAAACAATAAACTTCAAAACTCCCACTAATTATGAAATATATTTTAGGCTAAATTAAAAATAAAATGGAAAAGTTTATTTAGGATTAAACAATTTACGAAACTAGGCCTAACTTTAGGCATTAGAAATAAACCATAAAAGAATTCCTTTTGGTTTATTCTGTCAAAAATAGCTATTTTGTTACATTAAATCGACTCTGTCAAAAACGACTAAACGCTTTATTTCAATAAATATTTCAAACTAATAGAATATTTGGGGTCTTCGGTTTAATATTTTCATCAAATGCTAATATCGAAAAATGTATTTCCAATACAAAAAACTTTGAGTTGTTACCTGTAAAGCGTGCTTTATTAAAACAAAATTATTACAAATGTTTTATTTTTAATGAATAACTAAGAAATTAAAAATAGGTTCAATTGTTGTAACATTTACAATGTGTATATAGGTATTTTTGAACAGTAAGTCATTACCAACCAAAACTTAAAAGGAACACTGTTTTACACAATACGTAGCAATGTAAATGATATAAAACTATTGGTGAAAAGAAGTGAATAACAGGCATTTGTAAATAATATTTTTAAACCACACATTTTAAGGTCAATAGATAAGCGTTTAGTAATAAATATACGAACAGCTTTCGAATTGAAATTGACTTTATTGTTGTTAATATTACATTAAATATTAGTATATAAGGCATATTTGTAGGTCCATACAGGCAAAGTTTAGTCATAGACTATCTTACACTTAACCTGCATAAACCACTACATATCTCTACAAGGAAAATGAGTGAAGCAAATGAATAATTACACAATAATTGAAAAATATACAATTAGGCTGTTACTACTTATCAGGCGGCTCCGTGGCGTAGTGGTATGTGTGTGACTACTACGCCCAAGGTCCCGGGTTCAAATCCCGACACGGTCCGCTTGAAAAATGTTAGGCGAGCATTTTTCACAAAAATACACCCTCGTTCGGATGAGAGGTAAAATGGAGGTCCCGTGTGAGTGTTGTCACGACGTTAAAGATCCCTACCTTGCTTGGAACAGCAAGGGTTCGGCAAAATTCAAAATTTTCCAGGTAACAAAAACTCGCTTCCTGGCCAATGTAGTACCTTCGGGTGGAGCATTGGAAAATCACATGTAATGTTACTACTTATCCAAAATATGCGCCCTGATTTGAACCTTGAATGCAGTAAAAGTAAAAATGATTTTTATATCCATCTGGAATTGCATTATAAGTAGAAACAGCATTATAGATGAATCTTCTCTGAAACATAGCAGTCAGTTTCTTGGGAATTGTTAAAGTTTTAGTGTGTCTAATATTGATGCAATGCACTTTGGAGCGTGTCATTAATATTTTAGCAATATCATCTGAAGTCATTTATAATTATTTTATGAACAAAACATAACAAATGATGTTTCCTGCAGTTATCCATATTTAACCAGTGCAACTCTTTTATCTTATGCGATACATGATCAAATTTTTTTAGTCCAAAAACTAAACGACAACAAGTATTTTGAATCCTTTGTATTTGTGTCATAGAAGTGCTATCAAGGTTTGGACCATATATAAAATCACAATAGTTAAATAATGACAAAACTAGCCTCCGACAACAGCTTTTTCAATTGTAAGGTTAGTATAAACCGACAAGCATATAGTTGTTTAAGTGCTATATACGACCTTTTTATTAACCTTGCAACATGTGACTTAAAGCGTAGAAGATCGTCCAGTATTGAACAGAAATTTCTTGAAGAACTAACTAATGGAATAGAGGTATTGTTAATTATGACTTTTATCTTATCCTTAACACAATCTCTAATTTTCTCTGTGATCCGAAACAATATCAGCATCAATAGTACCTGCACGAACAAATAATTCATCACTTGATAAACATATGGAATCAATAAAGAGTACTGCTGTTAATTACTATGCGCGTAGGTTCGTTTATTACTTAGATGAATCCATAAGAATTAATGCAGCATGTGATAATATTACTTAAATTGAAAAGATTCACATTGACATCACCTAAACATATTATATTATCCATCATGGGTGCTAAATAAAATAATATATTATCTAGTTCATCAACACAATTAAGCGGATTAGAGTTTGGGGATCTGTATACTGTGCCTACAGTAAAAGTTTTGCGATAATTTAAACATTATCCAAAATATATTCAAGTATACGAGTCAATTGCAAACCAAACAAAATAACCTGACATTTAAGTTCCTTCCTTACGTACACACTAACCCCACCCCCTGGACCTTTCCTTGTGGTAGCCAACACACTTGGCCGATTTAAAGTGTCACGTTGGTGGTATTGATATAATGATTGTATCCTTTTTTAACTTTTGAAAGCAAACAAGTTTTCTGTAAACGAGTCGATATAAATTTATTGCACAAATAATAATGACAATGAAACTTAAATCTAAATTTCTTGTATAAAAACTCTAGCAGGTCATGAATGGTTAAACATCAATCGCAATTTGTTAACATAAATATTGCACAATAAATAATGCAATTTGGTGACCGTTACCATACACTTGTGTATTGTGTTTTGTGTTGGTCTCGTGCTAACAAAACCAACTAAAATTACCGTGTAGGTAATACTGGTTATTCTGATCAGTATCACAGCCACTGCTATCACTATTTGTATCACCCACTTTGATAATTAAAGGTTCGACAACATCAAACTGCTGTACTATAGCCCACCATTCCATCATACATTTTTCTGCATGTGTGATACTTTTTTGCCAATATGACCCATCTATTCTTTGCAAAGATACTTGCCATATCAAGTTGACATTTGTGTCATTATAAAGTTGGTTGTCCAACATTTTTATTGTAATATTTTTACAGTTCGCCCATACCAACTCTATAGGATTAAACTCGCAGTGATACGGAGGTAGCCGCAAAACTTTGTGTCCGTACATTTCTGCTAGGGTATCTATTTAATAAATTTTTGGTTGTGAATGTTTTTTAATTAATGATAATAGTTCCCTTTTTAACGTGTGACTGCCACAAGTAACATTGTGTTCAATCAAGTAATCAATGATATTTAGCATTGTCTAGAATAATTACACTGGGTTTGCTTAAATTAGGAATTAAACGTTCTTCAAACCATTTTGTAAATAATGCTGCATTCATGTCTCCATGATAGTCAGCACGTGGAGATTTTGTAGAATGCAAAAGTGCTGCATTGGGGATGAATCCAGTTTTGTTGCCTGCATGTACGACTATGAACCTGTAATAAAAAATATTTCTATTAAATGTAATTGTAACTTTAAAAAGCTAACCGTTTTCCTTCTCCAGGAGGTTTTCTCTTTACACTGAGCTTGGAACCATTATGCCAACTCTTCTTAACAGAACCTCGACTAAAAATCCACGTCTCATCCAAGAAAACAGGATCATAAAGTTACAATTGTTTGTACATTTCATATGCTCTTAAAACTTCACCGTGCAGCAGCAATATGTTCCTGTTCAAGCACAGCCCTTCTACCATCGTCCAATTTAAAAGAAAAACCAATTGTTGATAGAAGTCTCGTCAGAATAGACTGGCTGAAGTTAAAAATTTGAGCGGTTACAATTTCTTGTATAGATTTAACAGTTACATGGAGCCCTAAAAGCATAATACTAAAAAACACTAAATAAAATTGTTATGAAAACTATATTACATTTGGAATACATTTTGTAAATTTTTCGTTTAATCGCATCTATTACAAAACCATCTACATCAGACGATTTAGACTTGTTGAATTTTCGGTGCTTGCTCGGTGACTCTGGAACTTTATTTTCTTTTCGGGCTTCTAAAACTCTCTTTTTAATGGAACGAAGAGAACTTAGTCCTATCCCACAAGCCTCAGATGTTCGCTAACAATAAGCAACAGTTAAAACACAACATATCACTTGAAATTTGATTATACCTGCAATACTGACTCAAATGGGGCCAAGGTTCCATGATTATCACGTTCTCTTTCAAAAAATGTTAGAACATTCATCAGCAACAACTGAGCTTGAAATTTCAAATGTTTGTTATGAAGCGTGTTCATTTTGATAAGTGTTGACCAAACACTATTCAATGTGTAGAAGGTTCTTAGTTTAAAAAAAACTGTTTGTTGTATATCAGAATTATCTTTAAAAGAAAAGTAGAAAATCGCAAGTGAAATAACAAAGCACAAATTCTAACCTAACCTTAAAAATGTTTGACAATTAATTACAAACAGAAATATTTTATGGACATACGTTCAGAGTGGTTGCATTGAATTATACAGTCGACGAATATTTTTCTAGCTATCCTTTTTAGATGGGGAAGCGCCAGGTAATAGAGTAGCATAACAATATTGTGGCTGTGTTTTATTCATATGCGCAACGATGAGTCATGCTTGACTTTATTTGATTTCAACTATATCTAACGCTTTGCTTGCTGTTCAACAACTTCGAAATTGCTGAAGGTCATTTACGATGAATAGTTACAGAAATGGAGAAAAACCAGCATCGTATCGTATCCTAGCAACCGTTATTTGCCTAACTTGGAAATGAACCACTAAACTACTAAAGTTAAAATAAAGTAGTTCCCTCTATCATGCGAAAGTCATACCACAAAGCCGGCTATTTTAAAATTAGTTCGTGTTATGAAAATAGAGGGATGCTATCGCGCCCTTAAAATTGCCATGAGGTTAGCTATGGTGGTTATGTATTTTTCTATCTAAAAGTATAGTGTTATAATAAAAATAATATAGGAATCTCACCCTACGTGTAAGATGAAAATTTGCCTATTTGGATCTGTCTGTTAAATAAAAGATGGTAAGATAAAAATAGATTAATTTTTTATGTGCTACATCGAAATGCGTGTTCTATAAATTGGTAACACAGTTGATTTTGCAGGGTCCAGACATTTTGCCTCTAAAAGATTAAGCCAAATTTTGCTTCGAAAATATATCTACTTCAGAAACATTTTGTTACAAAAACATCTTTTTCAAATGTTTTGCTACGAAAATATCTACTCTATAGAGAAAATATCTTGACTTCACTTTCGTTAACTTCTAATTTCTTGTCTTTCTCCTTCGGAAATAAGTTTTTTGTAAACTCCACAGCCCCTAAAGACGATGTTAGCTCCACCAAAGTATATTTATCTTATACTTTGTAGTACACCTACCCTTTATATCTCATTGGAAAAGGGCACGGTGCAAACTAAAAACTACGATTATATTGACACTAACAAACCAAAGAACATTACTTAACACAGGTTTTGTATAAGAAGCGCACATGTTTGTTTACCATCAACCAGAAAAATATTGACTATATTAATTACTGTATTAAAAATGCAAATGTGACACTGGCACGCTCTTGTTAACATTATATGTGAAACTTCACCTTTTTTTGTCATGGAGGCTTTCTTGAATGATTTCATTTAGATTTTTAGCTGACCATGTTCATTTCTTTCGAGTATTAACTATAGCATTAAGAGAGACATGTGCCCCATCTGTCTATAAAATGCGGGATAACTATTAACATTCAATTTCTACTTGAGCCAATACTTGTAAGGATAAATCATACATAGCAGCAAAATCTCCATGCTTTAATTCAATAACAAATGCGATTTATAAGGATAGATTTTTAAAATGTTGCTTAAAGTTTACCAAACCATGGTGCATGACATCCACAATCATTTTAATATTTTATTCACACCGATTTGAAGCAAATTGTTATTGGTTATGTTTCATTTTCATGAACTTGTGCAACTTGAACATCATTTATCATTGCTCTTCTAGATCTTGTTGTGTCTTTTTTTGGCTTCACATTTTATTTTACTATTTAAGTTTAGGGGTTTTAAACCCAACAGAGAAAGTTTTCCTTTCCCATCCTTAATTTAAGTTTATACGTGTAGGTTTCACGATTATTAGTTTCCCATGCATTTTAAAACATTAACATATGAGTTATGGTATGTAAACAACATACCTTGCGTTCACAAGCTCTAAGAATGCAGCTGTGTTTAGCGGTTTTGACCTTACATTTGATTTTCTAATACTCCATCCAAAGGTACTACTTTGACCAGGAAATGAGTTTTTTTTTACCTGGAAAATTTGGAATTTTGTCGAACTCTTGCTGTTCCAGTCAAGGTAGAGATCTTTAACATGCATAACACTCACACATGCGGTCTCCATTTTACCTCTTCTTCGAACAAGGGACTATTTTTGTAAAAATACTCTCTAACAATTTTCAACCGGACCGTGTCGGGATTTGAACCCGGGACCTTGGACGTAGTAGTCACATGCATATCAATTACGCCACGGAGCCACCAACGGTTTTGACTGTGGGAGCATGGACAAGTGATTAGGTGAATACAGCTTGTGAAAAAGCTTCTTAGCAGGGCTTTACTATCGTCATTTGACGACAATGGATGTGTGTAAAATGTAAGTTCAGCAAAGTGATTCCTTTCTTGTCTGTATGTTTACCTTATACCTACAAACTATCGTGTTTTGCTACTGCATAGGTACTTCACTGTGTCGACGTGAAAATTTGGAAACCCAAACCGAAGAACCACACCAAAGAATCAGGACGTAGCCGTGGCGTTAGTAATAAACCCAGTAAGTTGCTGGCTAGCGCAACTCTTGCAACCGAAGTTGTAGGCGAACCACTTTATATTCCGGATTATGTTCGAGTGACGATGCGGAGGAAGTTCAATTTTAATGAATTGGTACATAGTAAGCGTAAATATAACAAACTTTGAAAGTCATTTTCAGACCTTGTTCTTTTAAGTTTGCTGATCAAACCAGTGTCTTTATTTGTCCGGGCTCTTCTCAAATCCATTTTTGTACAAACCCTTCATAATCCAGAAGTGTAGTTTCTATCACATTTATTTTAGCAACCATACCAATTTTTATTTGCAAATCCGCGTTGTTAAGTCAAAGTCGTTCAAATTTGCATTCACTGCATGTTAGTCTGAGAACAATTCACTAAATTGCGGTCATTTTGTTTGACATTTGTATTACTGGTTGTCATAATAACCGTTGACATTTCTATAGGTACATTAAAATGTAGTTACTTAAGCAACTAGATTGCATTTACTTTTTGTTAATAACTTAATTTCTTAAAATATATCATTTACTTTGTGATCACCTCATACATTAAATTTTTTCCTTATTTACCTGTAAAATAACACATATTTGTTTCATTCTGCTGTGATATCCTGTATAGTTAAAATTTATATATGATTCAATTCTTCTAGAGGGAATTATGAACAGTTTATCAAAACTAAAACAGAAAAACATAAAAATCAACAACGAGAATACGAAGCACAACAACAACATCGAGCACATGTTCAAGAATTTATAGATAGGTTTAGGTATAATGCAAATCGTGCCTCATCTGTGCAATCTAAAATTAAAATGTTGGAAAAATTGTGAGTATATTGTGAAACATTACAAACTGAAAGTGACGATCACATTCTAGGCCTGAACTAAAACCAGTAGAGAAAGAAACAGGTGTAACACTGAAATTTCCAGATACAGAACCTTTATCACCTCCAATTTTACAAATACAAGAAGTTATGTTTAGGTACAATGCTGATAGAATAATTTTTAGTGGAGTTAACTTAGGGGCAACTTTAGAATCACGGATATGTATTGTAAGACCTTTTGGTTATATACTAATGCATTAATAGTACAAGTTTTAGGTTGGCGATAATGGCGCAGGTAAAACTACTTTACTTAAAATAATTATGGGCATGTTAACACCTACATCTGGAATTTGTCAAGTTCATCGGAATCTTAAATTTGGATATTTTAGCCAGCACCATGTTGATCAATTGAATATGAATTTGAATTCTGTGGAATTATTACAAGAAAGTTTTCCAGGTAGAATACTGTTTATATTAAGTGCGTTTATTTGTCTCTAGTATAAAAACACAAGTGAGAATTATCAAACTTATTTACATTTTCTAAAAGGGTTGGTATATGCAGCTACAAATAACTTACAAGTTACAATAACATAAATTTCAGTAATTTACTACAAAAGCAAGCACATAAGGTACGAAATTTGCAGATGTAAATTTATTAACGACAAAGTCAAAGGGTTCTGTTAGTAATTAAACTCTCACAAGCATAATAATTGAAAGAAAGGAGCTCGTAATGTAGTGCGATTTGACCCATCACCATGTAGTAATTTTATTTGTTGAAAAGACCGGTTAGGATATATTTTATGTAAAAGAAAGATATTTATTTGTGTTACTTAAAAATTTATGTTTTAGTGGAAACCATAAATAAAACTAAAAAATAAGTATTTACATCAGTTCTCCAAAGTGGGATTGTACCAAATGCAGTTTTGAGGATGCTCAAAATGCACAACAGCTCACAATTAATATTCTAATGTTGATGTAATCAATTACTTGTATCCATGCAAATGACAATACAACAATGCTACAGATATTAGCCACGAATCAAGATCAACAATCTAATACTAGAAATTATGCATATTTCTGATTTTTCGAAAATTATTCATATATTTAATGGAAATGACATTTCGCTGAATAAATAGTGGTTAAACGGTTTTGAAAGTGCAGCAAATTTACATTACTGGCCTTCTAAATTTACACTAGAAACTGCACAAAGTAAAGGGCTGCACGTCAATGGTATGAAGGTAATACTGATTATTTGTTAATGTGGGATGCTTTAAAGATGAATTTTCAAACACCTTTCCATAAAGAAAATATATCATTGTTGTGGAAAATTAAGGCATCTAAAGTTTAATGTCCGAAAGAAGAATTGAACTTTTATTTTTATGAAGAAATGATGTTGTATAAACAGTAAAAACTTTAATGGTGCAAAAGTTATCATTTTTTTATTAACCCATTTGCTGCCGAATTAAGGATGAAACTGCATCACTTGTGTGCTGAATTAAGAAAACCTAGAAACATATATACGGATGTAGCATTCAGAATTAATAGAACATATAATTACTGACATAGCATATATATTATATAATTTGTGGTGCGTTCACACATTCATGGCATACCTGTCAAACGTAGATATTGAAAAAATGCAAATAAATACTACACTTTTTATTATGTAAATAAAAATCAGTTGTGTTAAATATTTTAAAATTTTTTCTATCTGTGAAATAGTTCAAAACGGGGTACCACGCAAAGTCAGACGTCACAGTCGGGACAAAAATATCTACCTTCCTTTTTTTTGGTGACTGCTCAGTAACTGCCCAGCTTTCTTATCAGTCAAACCGACATATCCTGCCATTACAAGAACTTATACCTGTGCACTATTTAGCAACGAAAGCACCTGTGGCACGACCGGATATACTTGTGATTTACGAAGTTTACACATAAGCAACTATAAAATAGAGTAGGCGAGCTTCTCGTTCTTTACTGAAGATGCATAGATTTTTGAAATTATAAAACGTATATTTACGGAAGTAGCACTTGAAGTATGTGTTTTGAAAACATATATTTACAAACGTAGCAGTTAAAGGGTTAATAGAACTTGCATCTGTGATAGTTTCAAAATCACATTTGAATAGCAGTGATTTAATTGTTCTTGAGATAATAATCTTTGAAAGGAAAATAAGACATGGTTAAATAAATATGAAGTTTGGGCATACGCATAGTGAAACCTTCTGCCATGCTACCTACGAGTCAGCTTAATTCTTATTCTGGATAATACTCAATGGTTTATGATGTAAGAAACTTTCATGTTAAAAACAATCTATGAGGCTTCAATTGTAATGAAAAGGGATACTTATTAGTGAATGACAGCAATGTAAATAAGAAACAAGTTCCAATGTTACTTGTGGATCTTTCCAACATCGTTAAAGTTTTTGTTCAAAAAAATAACCCATGTATGCCAAAAATAGTGGTTTGTGATCCTGATATTTCAATCAATTTAGTGGCATAGTAGATTATAGCACCATCTTATCAAATCGAGACAGTATTGAGAGTAGAAGATTTTTTATTTAAAGGTTAATCCGATTTTGGATCTGGTAGACCTATATCTTCAACTAGTGAGCATTCAATACCAGATTGTTTAATAAGTAAAATATTTCTCTCTAACATTTCATGGTATTAATAGTTTTCCAATTATTGGTAAGTTTGTAAGTAATGTAAAATTAATTAACGAATTGACGTTAGAAATAGATTTTTGTTGTCCCTATTGATACCATCAAGACGATTGTTTATTAGGCCGTGTTTTAATGATTAGTAATAAATTAAATGTATTTTTTGTGAAAACCAATTTGTAGATATTACTGTTACTGAACAAAGCAGTGTTCCTGAAACTTTATTAATTGATAATTCTTGTGAACTAAATGATTTTGATTTATGCATAACCCCAAATATTGATTCTAAATTGAAACTTGAATTTTAAAAATTTTCCATAATTATGTACAGAGTGGACAACCAGAAATGCCAAAAACTTGTTCTGAAATGAAGATTGAAGTTATAGTAGAGTATTAAGTGTTTTTTCTTGCTTGAGCGACTTATTTTATAAAAAGAACAGAGCTAATAAAATTATTCCCGACTTTTTAACTGGCAATATCATTAGAAAATGTACATCTGAATATAATGCTTCAATTGTATTAGTACAAAAAAGCATGCTTGTTTGAAGAAATAAAATATATTTCACACAACTCGATTTAAAGAGTACTTTTCATCGCGTTTCTATTCGTACCGAACCATTAAATACATATTCTTTGTAACACATTTCAGGCAATACGAATACTTACTTTTGGTTTGAAAAATCCTCTTGCTGTGTTTAGTAGATATACATTTAATTTTTCGTGATCTTATCGAAGAAAATAAAGTAAGCATTTACGTAGATGATATTGTGATAACAACAAATACGATAGAAGAAATTATTATGATTTTAACTAGTCTTCAATTTACTAATTGTAAATAAATTGTAGTTGGAATTGATGTCCTTTTTTAGAACTGAAATTCAGTTTTTAGGATATGTTGTTACTAAAAATGAAATCAAACCCTGTTTGGTAAACTGAGAAGCTGTTTAAAATTTTTCTATTACATTTAGTTGAGTGTTTTAGGGTTGAGTTTTTATTTTTGCTGATTTATAAAAATTACGCCTTTATTGCTAAACCTTTATATGACCTGCTGGGAAAAATAGTGAATTTAAATTTAAAGCAAAGGAATTATGGACATTTGAAATCTTACAATTACTCTTAGTTTGTGAACTCATATTAACTAATAACAATCCAGATACTGAAATGCAATTATAATTGTGATACTTCGGCACATGAATTTGATAGTACTTTAGTACAGCAACAGAGTAATGGGAAATTCCTTCCTATATTTTATTTTTCCATAAGAATAATTAGATACCTTACAAAAAAGGGAAATAAATAGTACACTTTTGAGATGGTTTTTAGAACTACAAAATTATAGTTATGGTTTGGAACATCGGTCGAATAAACACATAACCCATATTGATGGTTTAAGTAGGTATTTGATTTTAATATTAGAAGATAACACATTTGAACGGAATTACTATGAGGCATGATCAAGATGTGTGAGATATGAAATTCATTGGAAAAATCTTACAGTAAATTTTTTGAAATGTGGGATGGGTTAGTTTATACAAAAATGATAAAGATATACTTTTTTATGTACCAGCTAGTATGGAAAATAGTGTTATCGGGATTTATTATCACAAGCTTTGACGGAGAAAATAACACTTGCTAAATGAGTTTATGTATTTAGTAGTTCCTTAATTTGTTACAGAAGATAGATTATATTTTCAATTTGTAATCGCTGGTCTCTGGGTTAATACTCTACAAAAAAACAATCAAATATAAAAATTAAAAAGGGGATAACAGGAAAAGGCAAGTAGGATTCTAAAGGAATTGAGACTTTGTTATAAACACTTAAGTCCATGTATTAAATTAAAATTACCACAATAGCACCAAACCTTACATGTACAAATACAGAACTCGAATCTGTCTATTGTATACAACCTGTCTTTTTTATAAGATTGACTTACAAAACTAAAACTAAATTTATTGAAAACAATACGGATAACGACATCTAACTTTAATAGTTGTAATCTATACAAATAAAATACAATGTATTTTATTGTTTGAAATAATAGCAAATATAATATAGGCTAGTTTTTTTTTTAAAAATTGTCTTTACTAACACTTTCCAGGTTAAAGATATTGATTTTTTTTTTTTGGTTGTAAAACACCGTTCTCATACTTTTTGCCATCGATTAAATAAATACGGAGTATTTAATTCTTTTCTTAAATTAGCGCAGTTTACTACACAATGTTGTAAATTTTCATGATTTGCATTAAAAGTAGCAGAGCTAGAATTTTTTTCAATGAAAGTATTATAGGTTTGTCCGAAGGCCTCGGAAATGGCAAAAACACTTATTTATATTTTAAGTACCCATAAAAAGCAGTAAAGAGAAATAGATAAAATTTGGTATACATTAATATCTATATGGAAAGGTAAAAAATACAAAGTTTCGCTAGGGTTGCAAACCGTCTAGTCATCGTAAATCCTACTTATGTCCCTTAGTATGTAATATATAGTAGAAATCACGAAAGAAGTTATCTGTGTCATGATTTGTAACCGTTTGTATTAAGTTGAAAATTTCAAGTCAATGTAGCATCTAGTGCATAAATACCAAATTAATAGCACTTGTGAAAAATATTTTATTTTCACACAAGTAGTCGCTTTACTACTTTAAAATTGCCATCTTAATACTTTAGGAGTTTAATAAATTCAATTAATATAAATGCAAGTACTTTAAAATAAATATATATCAAATAAATATATCGATTCGGTAGTTTCCGCTGCCCGTCGCTGATCTAGAAACTGCAATGAAGCGAGGTTGCAAATAATATTTTATTTTCAAACAGGTCATTGCTTTTAGTACGTTAAAATTATCGTCCTAATAATTTACGAGTTTAATAAATTCAATTAATATAAAATGCATTCTCAAAAATTGAATTACACTAATTAATCTGAATAGAGAGGTGAAACAACAGAAATAATGTGTTACTGGCACCTATAATTGAAATCTGCCTTGTTACGTTAACTTTGGTACCCTTGCTGTAAGGCAAAATCAGAATCTGGTTTGTTGACATTCAGGTGTTTTGTGTTGACATTTTAATAAAATGACATCTTTACCAAATATATGATTTTATTATGCATTTAAAACTTTAAACGATGTTTCGTTTGCGAAAAACTAAGAACGATAATACTACTTTAAAGAAGTTTTATACCAAAAGTAAGGTCGTGATTGATATGAAAATGCATTTCATGAAATTAACATTACCCAAGGTAGAATTAAAAATTAACATAGGAGTAAATTACCAAAGATTTTATTACAAATTTGCTGTAAAAGCACTAAAATTACATCAATTAACATGAGAAAGAAAGTTGATTAATGATGATTTTTCTTACAGCATACTTTAATCTTACTTACAGTAAGCATGCTAATCTTCAAGGCATTTGCAACTCGCTAAAGCAATATAGATTTTTATTAATATGAAAAATTGTTTTTATAATATACTCTACATGAGGCACTGAATTTAAGGAAATTAAAGGTCCACCACTACTAGATACATTTTACTACTAGTAACACAATATACTATTTTGTCTGGTAATAGAATTAAAATGTTTTTTGTTTAGATAATAATTACATGACAACTATAAAGGATATGTTATGTATTCAAATTAGCATACCTGCACTTGATGTAATCGGTAAAAAATTTGTATTAATACAGAGAAAAAGCTAACTTTCAACATTTTTAGTTACTAATCTGTTGTTTAGTAGTGTTTGTAAGTAGTTTGTAATTAAAATTAATGGATTCTCGAATATTTTTTACTTTACATCTTACACCCAGAAATTAAATTTCTTAACAACACGTCATAACATTTCCGCTTCTTCTCTGACCTAAGCACAATGCCTGCCCACAATACAAAACTGTCAAGGTTGTACTCGGAACTAATCACAACAGTTCCTTTCTCACTAACTCTACAAATCTAATTTTATTGGAGGTTCTCTAACTCTAGACGACTGCCTTAAATTTACAATGGAACTTTCGGACTTAATCATCTGAATTAGTGTGCGCATTATTTCCAACAGTACCGTTCTTTGATGCTGAATTACTGGTTTTACATTCACTCACATCATGACTCTTTTGCTACAGTCACAAACAGGTACATTTAAATTTGTATCAACAATACATCTTCTACATTTAAATTTGAATAAGTAAAATAATATGAGGTACATCTGATTGAAAATCGGAAGGTAAATCAGGTTCAAGTGGAGTGTTTTGTCCAATAGATTCTATTTGATTATGTGACGGTTCCAATCTATCATCATTTAACTTTATATAATAATGTAATTTGTCTAATTTCTGTATTACATGTCTAAAAATCAATTTATTGTTATGTATGTAGTCACGCACAGCAACCTATCCGCAACATCAAAAGGTGTACATTTTGTATTGGGTTTAGTAAAATTATTATTTAATTTAGGTTTGATTAGATCCAACCGAGATTTAATTTCTCATCCGAATATTAAAAATGGCGGAAACTGTTTAGGAATGCTATGCAGCATCTATCTTTCTATATTGTACAAGAATTTTACATAATTCTTTGTGTCTCTCACGTGGTTCTGGATTAATAACCTTAATTGCTTGCTTTAAAGTTTGGCCATATCTTTCAGCTAAGCCATTAGTAGCAGGGTTATATGGTGCAATTAAAATATGTTTAATCCCGTTTTGTTTTAAAGAATAATTCAAAATGTTCAGAAATGAATGGTCTCCAATTATCACTAACAAAGGTAGGTTGGTATTCCAAACTTCTATAATATTTCAAGACAAATTTGCATAGTGATGTCAATAGTTATATAAATCTCCGGGCAACCGGAATAGGTTTCGACCAGTATAAAACAATAACCGCAAAATGGGCTTGCATAAATGTGGTATTGCTCAAATGATTTTTCCGCTTTCTCCCAAGGTTGAATTGGTACCTGTTTGTGATTATTCATTGCCCTTCTGCAATTAAAACATTCTTTAATTTTTGTATATCTTTGAGTATCGTACTTCACCAGCAATAGCTTCATGCTAACCCCTTCATTTTGGTGACTCCAGATGTGCTACATGAAGTTCGTTCAAAAATTTTCTTTGTAATGATTTTGGAATAATCACTTTTTTAGCACGAAAACCCAGCCCTGTTGCAACGAAAATTGTGTTTGATTAGTGTTAAATCGTAATTTGCTATCAATTTTTTTCCCTGTGACAAGAGAATCTAGTAAAGGTTTCAATTCACTATCCAAAGCAGTTTCACTAGCAAGTGTTGAAATTGCTGCAGGTAAAGCTTCAATCTGCTTTATTTCAAATAAAACTGGTTCATCTAGTTTAAAAAAACTTTCAGATTTTAACGGTAAGCGTGATACGCAATCTAAATTTGCATTTGAATCACTTTTTGTATTTAATGTCAAAGTCGAATGCATGTAGAAAGATTGCATAATGTTGCATGCTCGTTGCTGATAATATAGGTAAATTTTTTTTTTGAATTGAATATTTGTAATTTGGATTTATGGTCTGTAAATAACATAAAACATCTACCATAAAGATATTGATAGTATTTATGTACTCCAAATATTTTACTGCATGCCTCCTTGTCTATTTGTGAATATTTTTGCCGTGTACTGGTTAGTGTTTGTGATGCGAACTGAATTGTACGTTCAGTGTCATCTGGAAACAAATGTGAAATTACAGCACTTACTCCATATTAGATACATCAGCAGCCAAAATTATTAGCAATGTAGAATCCAAATGTATAAGAGAATTTGATGAGTTTAATGTATTTTTAACAACTCAAATGACCTCTGACAATCATCATTCCACTTAAAAGAAGTGTTTTTATCTAACAGAAGATTTAAAGGGTATAAAATGGTACTTAAATTAGGAAAAAATCTCTCGTAGTAATTTACTAAACCTTGAAAGAACGTACTTGCATCTTATTTTCAGGACATGGTGTGTTCTAAATTGCTTTAATTTTGCTACGAACTTTATGTATACCACATTTATTTATCAAGTAACCACAGTATTCAATTTGATCAACTAGAAATTCAGATTTCTCAAGATTTATTCGTAAGTTATACATGGCTAATTTTTAATACTTTTTCTAACCTTGCAATATGAATTTCATCCTTTTCACTAGTAATTATGATATCAAGAAATACCGTAGTACCAGGTATGCCCTACAATATTTCTTTCATTTTGCGTTAACTAATGGCTGGTGTGAATGCAACACCATACATCAGCCGATTGCAATAACACAGGCCTCTATGCATATTCTAAGTAAGAAAATACCTATATTCAGGTTTTACTTATAATTGCAAGCAAGCCCGACAGTTCAATTTTACTATACTTTTGATTACCCGCTAAAGAATCAAATAATTAATCGATTGTAGGAGGAGGATGCTCATCAACTTCAAGACACTGGTTCAGTGTTGCCTTAAAATCTCCACAAAGGTGTATTTTTCTTCCTTAACTGGGACAATGGGCATAGCCCAGTCTGAATGATCTACTTTAGTAAGAATTCATCGAGACACTAAATTATCAATTTCTACAACTACTTTTAGTTACAAAGCAAATAGAATTGTATGTGCTTTCATAAATATCAGCTTAGAATGCTCTTTTATATATGTAGGGGAGCTTGCATTCTCTCAATTTTTCCCATAACAGTTGAGAATACACTTGGAAATTTACTTTTCAAACTAGCCACAGGATTTGTAGTTTCCCTGTTCACTACATTTATCTTACCATTCCCATAATTCAAGCTCTATTTGTCTGATTCATTCATGACCTAATAAAGGTTTTCTTTCAAATATTAATAATGTATAGATTTAATTCGTAACAATTATTATTGTATGCTACTGTGCAGGTTACATAATCTAACACATGTAAAAAGCTTTTATAGTATGTAATTAATTTCAAATTAGAAGAGACGATTTCAGTATTTGGAAACATGCTAGAAAATTGCGTTTGACCCATAATACTTAGGATGCTCCACTATCAACCTCACACTTAACCTCGTTTCCGTTTACTGTTGCATAACATTTTTCTCTAACTCAGCCTGTTCAGATTCTAGAGCCACAATTTGCTCACTTGGTTAGTGATTAATTGTTTACTCTGCGTTGCTTTTGTACATACCTTCTGAATGTGCTCTTTAATTTTACAAAATCTACAAATTATATTAATTTTTATTACAATGGTTTGCAAGATGTTCAAACTACCACATCTGTAACATTTGTGATGGTTTCTTAGTGGTATTATTTACATTTTCCATGAATCACTACTGTTACCTGGATTATTATTAACCTTTTTTGTGTTTTGCTTTAATACTACGCGTGTTTACACTCTGATGGAGTTGTGCAGAATCTTTAATTAACGATTCCATACTGACGGCGATTTCAACAGCTCTATTTAAAGTTAAGTTCCTGGCTTCTAGCAGTCTATGTAAAATTTGCTCATTTCATAATCTAAAAACAAACTGATTCCTAAGAGCAATTTTCATATAAGTTCCAAAATTACATTTTATTGTGAGTTTCTGTAACCCAGTTAAATATTTCTGAAAACTTTCACCTTCTAATTGTCTCCTTTTATTAAATCTGAAATTTTCTGCAATTTTGAACTAAGCTGGATTGTAGTAGTTTTGTATAAATTCAACAAGGAATTTATATGATTTGTCTCACTGATCTTCTGGTGCAAGTTTGTCACATAAGGTATCGAATGCTTCTGCACCCATGTACTGCAATACATAGCTAGCTTTTCTATCATCTTTACATTAAAGATCATGAAAGCACCTTCTAAACGTTTTATTCTGTCGGAATTTGAAAGTATCAAAATGTTCAATTGTAAAAGCAGTTTGAACTGTTGTATTTTGCCCTAGGGCAGTAGCAATAGAAGTTTCACCCTGTGGTAGTAGCACTAAATTTTTAGGATTTCATGTGGACCTAGAATTGAAATAAGCATATAAATTTTCAAAAGGACTGACTGCTGATTTTTATCCTATACATAAACAGCTAATGAGATTGCCGAAAAAATTGTTAGGGAAGCTTATCGTGTATTAATTGAATCAAATATTCTCTATTACGTAGCGACTAACTAGCTAATAATTATGCAACAAATTTACTGTTTAGTTGTACATATGCTTTTATTTATACTTGTAGGTAAACCTGTTGAAGAATATCGACGACAACTGGGCAGTTTTGGAGTATCGGGTGATTTAGCTCTTCAAACGATTGGTAGTTTATCTGGAGGACAAAAGTCAAGAGTTGCCTTTGCAAAAATGTGCATGGCCAATCCTAACTTTCTGATATTAGATGAACCTACAAATCACCTTGATATTGAATCAATTGAAGCTTTAGGAAAAGCAATTAATAAATATAATGTATGTTTACACTACATTTGGGGTTTTAAAAATAAGTATCAGTAGAGTGATGTTTCTGATTGGATGCCCTGTTTACAGTGCAGTCTGTCTGTCATGATGCCTTTTAAAATTTTCTTATGGTGGTTAGCAATTGATTGATGTGTGTGAGAATGGTGCTGTGTTTACGGATGTTGGTAGTATATGTAGAGTCATTCTGGGTTTTCCTAAATTGTTGTTTTGATTATTGTGGGCATATATTGTATTGCCTTTAAGTATTTAACTTATATCTAGAACTTACTGCTAACAGAACAATTCATATACTCTCGACAAAATACAAATACACAGTGAAGCCGAATAACCATCTGTGCCACCAATAAAACAATTACACATTCAAAAAATAGACAATACACGCATATATCAATCAGCTACTTGATGAGGTTCAGATTTTTAAACGTATGGCGGAATTCACTGGAAATATGGCTTGTTTTCAACAGGAAACTTAAAGCTACTGATACTTTGAAAGTCGATGACCAACATTCAATTATTTAAGTACAAATATTATTTTAGGGTGGAGTAATATTAGTATCTCACGATGAGAAACTAATTCGTATGGTATGCAACGAACTGTGGGTTTGTGGAAATGGAACGACCCAAAGCATTGAAGGAGGATTTGATGAGTATCGTAAAATAGTCGAAAGAGAACTAGAAAGTCAATCTAAATAACTAGTGATTAATGTAATAGCAAATTTTTATTAACTTTATATTGCAACTCCTATGGTTTATGCAAATATTTTATTGTTACGCTTTTATTCTATGTCAAATAATTTATTGAAAAACCTTGTATGCTTGGTAAATAAATCACTCCTGAATATTAATTGTTGTTTATTAGGTAGTTACGTAAATGTTGTGCCGTGTTTGTCAATCTGAATACTTGTCTATATATGTGACCCACAAACTAAGCACTTTTGACAAAATTTTAATATATCCAAGTTCATTTTTGGCCAATAATATAGTTCTTGAAATCACGATGAAGTTTTGAAACACCTAAAATGTCCTGCAAGATCTAATGATATTCTCTCTTTGAGACTGAAACAAGAAATTTCCACTCTAATGACATTAGATGATACAGATCATCGAAACTGTCATATTATTGATGCTGAAGACCAACCTATGTATTAAAGATGATTTCCAATGTCACTATGAACAAACCAAGAATTAATTTAAAAATTCAGTACTATACCAAATAGCTTTGCGAAACCACTGTCAAAGATTATAAAATTGTGGTAGAGAAGCATTAAGAATGTCACACTGCCTGTCTATACTAATCGGTCAACTGAACCTGTAACTACTCTCATTGACCCATCAGCTGTTGAAACTTCTTGCTTTTCTTATTTAAAATATTTAAAAACTTCAATCCTAGATAGTTGTAAGTGGAATTGTTGAAAATCCTATAACTAGTAATACATCAGAGTCAAATAGACATGTGAAGTTTCTGTCAAAAAGATTTACCATAATATAAGGACTATTATCTACACGTTTCTCTTCAAACAAAACATCTTAGATTTAACTGGACTGCTACAAAAATCTTTAACAACTTTCAGCCAGGTGGACCATTCCTTTGCACAAAATAAATTCTTTCGTTTACATATCATGATAATAGTATATTACATTACTAGCGTGAAATTTCACTTTCCGCGTGAGTAC
This sequence comes from Platerodrilus igneus, assembly GCA_036346225.1. Taxonomy (NCBI): domain Eukaryota; kingdom Metazoa; phylum Arthropoda; class Insecta; order Coleoptera; family Lycidae; genus Platerodrilus; species Platerodrilus igneus. Next base: position 2,325,593 of record JARFIW010000678.1, on the reverse strand, counting down.
TGTACACTATTTTTCCGACGACCACCAATAAAAACAATTACGAAATAGTTATTTTTATGCTTATTTGCAATAAATGTGTACGCAATAATGCAAGACAGACAGACACCTAAAAAATTTATTTGACGTTTTGATGTCGAAAATTCGAACACCTACTTTGTTTTTATAAAATCCGCGAATCTGTTGCTTTTAGCGTATGCATTCTCAATTTTTATTGAAGAAATCGTTTCAGTTACAAACTAATATGAGTAATTACATCTTTAAGTAAAGCGGAAACTGTCAGTATCGATTTAACTATGGGTATTTTAAACTGTTATTAGCCAAAACGAAGCGAATGAATGCAAAAGGTAGAAACGGTGTCGTTTGGGTTGCCTAGGTAACTAGCATACTAACATCAGTCATATCACTCTAGAGTTGAAAAGTATTTCAACACCAGAGTGATATGTACTGCACTATAGAGTGATATACTTTACTTTCTACATAAATAAGTAGTGTGTAATCTGTTGTTTTCACAAGTGGTCGTCGGAAAGTAAAGTATATCACTCTAGAGTGCGAAAGTACATATCACTCTAGTGTTGAAATACTTTTCAACTCTAGAGTGATATGACCGATGTTAGTATGCTAGTTACCTAGGCAACCCAAACGACTACCGGTTTCTACCTTTGCATTCATTCGCTTCGTTTTGGCCAATAACAGTTTAAAATACCCATAGTTAAATCGATACTGACAGTTTCCGCTTTTACTTAAAGATGTAATTACTCATATTAGTTTGTAATTGAAATGATTTCTTCAATAGAAATTGAGAATGCATACGCTAAAGCAACAGATTCGCGGATTTTATAAAACAAAGTAGGTGTTCAATTTTCAACATCACAACGTCAAATAAATTTTATAGGTGTCTGTCTGTCTTGCATTATTGCGTACACATTTATTGCAAATAAGCATAAAAATAACTATTTCGTAATTGTTTTATTGGTGGTCGCCGAAAATATCGTGACATTTCACACATAGTCGCAGCTGCTCTTCCATTCGTGTGAAATGGGTCACTTTCCACGCTAGTAATGTAATATACTATTTAATGATGCTGGCCAAGATTAACACTGCAGGTTTATTCTTTTTCTGCCGGCGACTATTTAATTTCTTGCCAGATATCGTCTTCGAAATGTACCGATAAGAAATCTTTTCTCAAACGAATGACTATTGATTTCGTCCTTCACAGAATTTCTAAAACAGCTGAACCAAATAAGCATTATATTTACAAATAATTCAGAGGCGGAATCATATAGGTCTTGTTCATTTGCTTTACGTTAATGAGCTAACTCCTTTATCCTTTAAAAAGTTATAAACTGCCCAGACTCTACAGAAAATTTTATTCCCCAAGAACCAATTTAAGTCGATGGTGCAAGATACGTAACCAATTGAACAGATACCCTATCAGGTGATGATAATCGACGCATCATGTTTATTAAGGTCCTCCTCTTTACTGACTTTTTCATAGAAATTTGCCACTAATGTAAGTACTGTAACTAATGCTACATTTTTAAATTTTATACCTTCATCAAGATCTTTTGAAAACACTTTCATATGCATTATATGCCCTGTAAAATTAATCAATGGTGACATTGCTATCTTAAAAGAAGGGTCAGATGTTTTGCCTTCGAATTCGGATAGTATACTTACTTTCAATGGATTTAATTGACGAATTTATTTCTTTACATTCATCTTGAAAATTTACTTTATATTATGTAAAATTTTTAAGACAACCAGGTTTCGTAATTTCCTTGACCAACAAACGACCTATAATTTTTCCTTTTTTCTGGACATCTATCATTTTCTATGCCTCTAATTTTTGGTTCATAATTTACTTCTTCTTTAAGCAAATACACTATTCAAAATGTTTTCATTTTATTTTTGTTTATAAAACTTTAGAAAATATGACTAGGAAAGTTTCAAATTGGAGTCTGACAATGAAATAAAATATTATTATATAGATAGATAGATGTATATTTGTAACCATATAAAATGGTAGTTACACATCTCTTCCGATAAGTCAATACGATTACAAACTTTTAAATACAGTGCCACCAAGCAAACTGTGCCCAGAAAATATGTGAACTAATTTCCAACAACAACATATGGAACCAATCAAAAAGCGATTTGTTTCAGGTACACTGCGGGAACAACGCATTTTTAAACAAATTAAAAATTGCTTGGTGTGTATTATGTCATGTTATTGTTAATTAAATCTTCTGAAATTATTAAAGATTAAAAAATACAATAATACCATTAATGTTGAATATTAATAACCTAACCTTACAAATATTTCATTTGACAAATAAAAGCTTTCTTCTTTGAGTGTACTTAGCAGACAGTGACACCAAGAACACACCTCCTAGATCCTATGTTAATAATAGTATACACCTCAATACAGAGCCTTGAGGCACACCTAGTTTTATCTCAAGTTTCGAAGGTACATTATAATTATCATTTCGAACTGATTGCGTACATTCCTCAAGGTATGTTCTGAACCAATCATTGGGGATTCCCCGTATTCCTTAAAAATGAAGTTTTTTCAATAGTATCTCATGATTTACAGTGTCAAAGGCTTTACTTATATCTATGAACACCCTAAAAGATTTATAGTATTTATACTTGAAAAAACATTTGTGAGAAAGTTATAAATAGCATCATTAGTTGATTTGTTTTCACAAAAACCGAATTGAGTAAAAGAGAAGAGATCAAATTTATTAACAAAACTTGAGCCAGGATTTAATTAATGTCTCAATAATCTTTGAACAACCTGACATCAATGATATTGGACGAAAATTATTTACCACAAACGGATCCCCTTTCTGTAGAGGGGAGAAGATCGTTGGAATCAGAAGAAATAGGAGACTAGAGTCTCGAATATAGTATAGCCTCCACATGTTCTGACATGGAAAATCCCTCATAAGTAGGAAGGGCATAGCCTAAGACTACGTAAGTGATTGTTTGCACGATTTTACACCCGCTTCCCATAGTCCCCCGAAATGAGGAGGGATGAAATGCCAAGTTATGCCCATGTCAGTTACCTTATCTGGAATAATGGTTCATTGAGAAAGAAGGAAATTGCCTAATTCAAGAAGTTCTGAATGGGAGCCTATGAAATTTGAACCATTATCAGAGTAAACGGTACTACGTTTACTCCTACGAGCAATGAATCTACGAAAACTCATTAGAAATGAATCACTGGAAAGATCAGTGACTAATTCTAGGTGGATAGCCTTGGTGGCGAAGCAAATGAAAAGAGAGATATATGACTTGAAAGTTTTAGCACCCTGGCCTTTACGAACGTTAATATGAAATGGAACAGCGTAGTCAATGCAAATGGTGGTGATGGATTGACTCGATCAGCTGGAAGATTTCCCTTAATGGGTTTAGTTAATTTAGAAAAAATCGAAAGTAGCGGAGACAGTTATGGACACAACCTTTGCAAGATTGCGACCAGCAATTATCCAATATCGTTCTTGCACGTGCGAAAGAAGCAGTTTAACACCGCCACAAACGAGTGTGTTCACATATAAGAAGAAGCTGAGCAAATCAATGTTTTGCAGAAATCAAAATTGGATGTTTTTCTGAAAGGAGAACTGAGAATTTTGAAGAAGGCCTCCGATGCGTATTACACCATCAGAGTCGAGAAAAGGAGTTAAGCTTGAAACTGAGCTTGGCTTTAGAATGGGAATGCCTTTCTGTAGACATTTTATTTCTTCTGGAAAGGACTAGTTGAGATGTTGTAACCAACGTAGTATGTGAAAAGAAAATCTCGTCACACGTGAGAGGAGCTAGGTTTCTCTCCGAAAGGAGTTTACGACAATTACGCAAAAACTGCAAACAGTATGCAATAACTCTTTCGAGTCCTGTCAAAGTAGAAAATTTGTCCCATAGGAAAGGTTCGAGCTGATGCTCATGATGACACTGTAAAGTACCCTTTAGATCTGGTAGATTGGAGATCTATGAAAACAGGCCATGAATTCTCAGATTCATGCAATAAGGAAGGACCACTACACCATAGACTACATTCTAATAACTGAGCAGGTGAAACTCCTCTTGAAAGCATATCGAAGGAATTGTTTTAGTAGGTACATGCCGCCATGTGGCACGAACAGTCAAAGCTTGTATGTCTGCAACTCTATTGCAAACGAAAGTTTTAAGTTGATTAGACTGTGTTTTTAGCTGCCATAGAACGACAGTAGAATCGGACCAAAAGACAGACCGCTCAGTCTACGCCTAAAGCCTTTGCAGCTTGAGGAGCAAAGTTGACCTAGCAACGTGGCTGTACAAAGCTATAAATGTGGAATAGTGACAGGCTTCAGGGGCGTAACCTAAGCCTTTGCATACAGAAGCCGAACGAAAACCTGACCTTGCGAGTCAACCGAACGTAGGTAGATCGATGCCCCATAGGCATGAACTGAACATCTGAGAATTCATGCATCTCCACCTGCACGGAATTGCAACAGACAACATGACATGGAATTATGAGATTTTTCAACACAACCCAATTTTGTCGTAAAAGAATCCAATTATTTTGAATTGAAACAGGAATCGGATCATCCCATGAAATCCTTTCCATCCAAAGAAACTGCACGAGAATTTTAGCGGCTATGACACAAGGACCCAGAAAGCCCAAAGGGTCGAAAATCTGTGAAATGTCGTACAGCATAGCCCATTTAATAGGAATGCCATCTGACGGACTGGAAATTGAATATAGTAAGTAATCAGTTTGAAATGACCAGGTAAGACCAAGTGTTTAGGTGTTTTCAAGAGATCAGAACTCAAGAATGCCTTGATAAATGTCCTACGGATTTATACTGGAAAATATCTGTGGATCATTGGAAATCCACGGTTTAAGTTTAAAACCACCTCCGGACGGAAACGTTGGAAGCCCTTGGCATCAAAAAAACTCATCAGAACCTGTAAAAAGATCGTCTACGTAGAAATCTTCCTGAATTATTCTGGAAAACAGGATGGGTGTCCTTAACTAGACTACCTATCTCAGTCAGCCATCGAATGGCCAGAAATGAAGCCGCCGCAGTACCATAAGTTATGGTATTTAAATCAAAGGTAGAAATTGAATCACAAGGAGAAGATCGCCATAGTATCTTTTGAAGAGGCCTTGGGCTTGGATTGATCAGAACCTGTCTGTACATTTTCTCAATGTCAGCAGACAAGCGTACCCGTTTGCTGAAAAATTCACAAAAAATCTTCATGTGATACAAATTCACTGTGGACTAAAAACATACCAACTGGGGATTTTTTTTCAATTTTAGAATACAGTTCAAGAACCATTTAAATACAAACTTCAAATGTTACGACAAAGGTTTCACGACTAAAATTAAAATAGAAATGTGGTTTTTAAGATATTACAGGTAGACAAAGATGTTTTAAGCAAGTTGCCTGACGTTACTGTTGTTTCGTGTTAAAAGTTACATTCCTAACATTTCTCGAATACAATATGCAATAAATTCTTCGATGGACATCAGTGATTGAACTCCCACGATAGCAGTTCCTTCACCTAAAAACAAACAATTTGCCAGTGCTATGGTTTAAAAGTGTAGCATAAAATTCTCATTTTTAAAAAAGTGTAAGCAATCAAACCACAAGTACAAAAGACTTGATGGAGCTTTGAAATCATTTTCTTTGGCATGAAGTTGAGATGCAATATTCTCCAATGCAGCTGCATTAAACGATTTAATACGAAAATTGAAATAGACCCATATAAAAATTATAATTAATTAAAAATGAAATATGAAGTAATCGAAAGTTTAACAACAAATGTTATGGAAAGAGTGTGTCATAGAAAAAATGTAAATACAAACCACATTTTGGTAAGTATGCTCAGTTGATGGAATGTTTGAAAGTTGTTATAAACAGGTTTTTGAATATCCCAGGTTATTTGTGTTCCGTACCACTTAGTAAATAAATCGCATATGGTCAAATTAGAAAATTACGATGATAGTTGCTACATAATACAAATTTTTAATATCCAGTTAAAGAAAACGTTAACTTACTAACCATAAGTATAAATTTTGTAATTGAATCCCAATAATTATAATCAATTCGCAGCAAGCACATGTGCAAAAATGTAAAACTATTACATACGCATGTTCCGCCTGCAGTGACAATTAGTTAAAGGATTTAAAACCAACCTAATGAAATGAAAGTTTTAAATTTATTTAAAAAAAATTGTAAATAAATGTTAACAGTATCTACTGTAATGTTGTTAATCCTGGTAATTTTTTCGCCTTAAAAACAGTTATGTTCAACATGTAACAAAATAATGAAAAGACACGATGGTAGACGATTTTTGTTCTAAAATGTAATAGAAATAAATAAAGTTATTATTTTACAAACAATACCTACCTTAAAAAAGTAACGGTCCACTCCTCCAATGTTCTCGGACACGCCAACATCCCCGCCTCTGATTAGTATTTTGTCTTCGTTTCTAAACAGATAATATAAATAAAGAATATCAATTACTAACCAGGTCTTGCTGCAGCTGGCCACAGACTAGCTGCCCACCAAGCGGTCACACATCGAGTAGTCGCTCATCAAGTGGCCGTTCACTGAGTGACCTCTGGATGAGTGGCAGTTCATCGACTCTCAGCCCACTGGTTGGCCTCCCATCGGTTGGATGCCCATCGCTTGGCAGTCCACTGGTTGGCCACCCAGTAATAGAGTTTTCGATGTATACTGGTTGCTGTAAAAACTTCATATTAAATTATTTGACGTGTGTGTGTGTGTGTGTGTGTGCATGCATGTGTGTGTATGCATACATCTGTGCACGTGCGTGTGTATGTATGTATGTGCACGTGTGTGTGTGTGTGTGGCATATATGCGTATGTGTACTGACAGTATGAAGTCTACAATACCTAACAGTAGTTCAACGAATGTATATTAACTAAAATATGGAATTGTATTTAATATAAAATGTATGACAATAAGTTAAAAAGTATATAAAGAATTAGGATTTACCGTTGGAGGTGCTAAATAGTCTACCAGTGACAGGGGTGACGTATACGACGGCGTACGAATTCAATACATCGATTGGCATTAGGAAATTTTTGAGCATAAATTCTTGTAGCTAATAGACAATTTTCTTCAGCTTCGCCAACTACCAACATCATATCAATCCTTGCGTTAAGACCGTAGGTTTTCATGTTACAAATGTTCACCTCACAACAACACAGATACAAAACTGATAAACAACAAAAACAAAACTTAAACATGGTTGCTGTTGCAACGAAGTCAAATAGTTAATATTATTTGGTAGGCAACGCGCCGCCGCCTGTGATCAAAGTAAATTATACCCAACTTTAGAATTATGTACCAACATTTTTAATTATTCGCTAATAACTCGGAAACGGTTGAATATGAATATAGGGTAACCTTATATTATTGAATAGAGAATTTAATTCTGCATTTTACTACTTGAAAATATACAGGGTGTTCCATTTGAAATAAGCGACTTAATGGCATTAATTGTGTAATAAACGGAGAACGATGCAATGAACACCCTGTATATTATTTTCATAACTAGTGTTATGTTTCCATTAACTACAAGTTTATACTATTCCCCTACAAAAGTTAAATGTTCAGCATCATCTAAATCATGGTGTTACAAAATTTTTTAATGAATCATGCGATTTTGAAAAAAGTTGAATATCTCAACAACTATGAGATTTAGGTATAGGTAATCCTGATAAAAGTTACCTTAGTTTGATACGAGAAATCAGCATTTGTAATAAAATACTGGGTGTTCCATTTAAAAAAAACAACTTTGGTATATAACTTTTTTATTGAACATCCTGTATAACACTAATTAATTTTACGTTGTAGCCATTTTGAATATACATAACATTTATTTGAACGTTTTTTCGCTAAACGTTACCATTAAGCAGTAATCGAGCGTTTCATATGCGTTGGGACACCCTGTATATATATATATATATATAACGGGTGTTCCATTAAGCGTATCGCGTGGCTGTATATCATAAAGTATAAGGCTTAGAGAAAATGCTGGAAATTATTTTTAAGTTTCAATTTCTACCGCAAGGGGGAGTATTTGTTAAGGTCAACAACAAAATTCAATTTTTCTCCCAAAATTTAAGCACAAGGTATGCTCAAAACACGAATAGGCAGTTATCTTTATTTTTCACAACTTTTATTTGAAACTTCTTTCTGTAGATCGCACAAGGACAGCTGCAGGACCTGGTGAATTGGTTTACATATAAATAGGGTTATCTCACAATGCTCATGTTGGAATTTAATAATCTTAGAATCGTTTGAAAGAGAATTTCTGAGGGATCAAGAAAAACGACTAAATTGATTTTTCTAATGTTTTCTAAATATGTTAGTGGGCGCTTTTTCCAATCATGCCAGTTTTTGTTCATTTACTTAAAAAATTAAATGGAAAAACATATTTATCAAAGGGGAAGTGAATGAAGGGTAAAAAAAAGATTTTAGTGAAAATCGCACCTCGATATCTTTAATGGTTCTTAAGTTATTGCAAAAAGTATGTGCATTTTAGAGATCTATCCCAGTACTAATTAGAATTGTCCTGAATTTTCGGATCAAATATTTGAAATTATTTAGTCATAAATATTATTAAAGCAGATGTTCAAAAGTGCCTTTCATTTAGTGACGATGTTTATAAACATTAATAATATGTCGCTAATAGATCCCTTTAAAATGCATCAAGTAAGCGATGAAAACAAAAACATCCATATCTGTCAACAGGTACAACTCTGTCATACTAGTTATTGTTATAGTAGTTAAATCGTGTATGCTCTGAGTGTAAGTTTGTTTGTTAATTTTGAACTACAGAAATGTCTCTCTAATGCTGAAGAATGCTTAGAATTTACTTTCAAAGTTTTGAAAACGCAGCTATTGCTGAGCGTGAATATGCAATGGCATATCCTGAAAGAAAACATTATACCAAAATGGTATTTACACGATTGGCAAAACGTTTAAGAGAAACAGGGCGTGTACATCCAATTAAAATGCGCACAAGAAAACGTACAATTACAAATGAAAACAGTGTTATAAATGTTCTTGCGTGCGTTAAAGCAGATCCGCATGTAAGTACCAGGCAACTTTCTGCAAATTTAGGGATACCTACGACATCGGTGCATCGTATTCTAATAAACCAGAAATTGTATCCATATCATGCAGTTTTGCACCAGAACCTTTTAGATATCGATACCGACAGAAGATTGAATCATTGCCATTGGTTGAAAGATATGTGCATCTAATATCCCTTATTCTTGTCCCGCATATTATGGACATATGAAGCTACCTTTAGTAGCTATGGAGGAGTAAATTTACATAATATGCATTATTGGTCTGAAACTAATCCTCACTGGATGCTACAAGTTGATCACCAACACAGGTGGAGTGTAAATGTTTGGTGTAGCATTATTGAAAACAGAATTTTAGGCCCATTTGTTATTAATGGAAATTTGAATGGAGCAACATACTTGCATTTTTTGGTCAACAATCTACCTGAACTTTTGGAGGCTGTTTCACTAGAAACTAGGCAGAACATGTGGTTTCAGCATGACGGTTGCCCAGCACATTATTCCGTGGAAGTTAGAAATTATTTAGAAACGACCTTCCCAAATCGCTGGATGGGAAGAGGAAGTTTATTTCCTTGGCCGGCTAGATCACCAGACCTTATTGTTTTAGACTTTTATTTATGGGGAAGGCTAAAAGATATGGTTTTCAAACATGACCTACCACACGCGAGGATATGATTGCTCGAAATCAAAACGCCATAACAAGCATTTCAAGAGCCGAAATTGAAACTGCAGTGTCAAGCATCCATCGAAGATTAGAAAAATGTATTTTTAATGATGCAAGGCACTTTGAACATGTGTTGTAATAATGTTAGTTGTTTATTGTTCGTTTTAGTTGTTCTGTTTGTGTGCGTTAAATGTGTATTTAGTTTTACCAGTTGACTAAAACTGGTAACCAAAAACGGCCTTTTCTTAGGGCTACAACATTAGCCATTGAAAATATGACATTTTCATAGACAATCATGCTTAAGTAATCCCACCCGCATTTTCCTCAGATTTATTATTATTATTATTAATGTTTAATCGACTACAAGGAAAGACAACGCTGTTTGTAATTGTTTTTGAGACTCTGTTAGCGTAATAATGTATGTAAGCAAAAATCACAATTCTTTATTTCCTTTTCTTTAAAATGAAGAATAACTAAATAATTCAAAACGCTATTTAATCCAAAATTCAAGGAAGTACATATTTTTTAATATGAATACGCTTTTTGCAATAACTTAAGAACCAATAAAGATATCGAAGTGCGATTTTCACTAAAATCTTTTTTTACCCTTCATTCAATTCCCCTTTGATAAATATGTCTTTCCATTTAATTTTTTTAAGTAATTGAACAAAAACTGGCATGATTGGAAAAAGTGCCCTTTAACATATTTAGAACACATTAGAAAAATCAATTTAGTCATTTTTCTTGATCCCTGAGAAATTCACTTTCAAACGATTCTAAGATTATTAAATTTCAACATGGGCATTGTGAGATAACCGTATTTACATGTAAACCAATTCACCAGGTCCTGCAGCTGTCCTTGTGCGATCTACAGAAAAAAGTTTCAAATAAAAGTTGTGAATAATAAAGATAACTGCCTATTCGCGTTTTGAGCATAATACCTTGTGCTTAAATTTTGGGAGAAAAATTGAATTTTGTTGTTGACCTTAGCAAATATTCCCCCTTGCGGTAGAAATAGAAACTTAAAAATAATTTCCAGCAATTTCTCTTGGCCACTTTACTTAATAAATTTTCTTCCGCAAAGTTCTAGGCCTTATACTTTATGATATACAGCCGCGCGATACGCTTAATGGAACGCCCGGTATATATAATAATAAAATAAAACAGAGTTAAAGTGTTTTAGAACTGGAGGATAAAGAGATTGGTTTTGAATGTATTCATTGATCAAAGTCAGGGGACATGTTTATGTACATATTTATAAGCCAATAATTGAAACAAAATATATTGTATTAAACCATGTTGTATTAGAGTTAAGTTCACAAATGAAAATGAACCCTAAAAACACCAAGAAGAAATAGTACTCAAAAGAACACTTTTAATTATGTTTATTTGATAGATAGCCAGATAAAATTAAGAAGTAGGCATGTGTTGATTAAATAAAAAAAAGCTGTATAGTAGGTTGGCGGCTCCGTGGCGTAGTGGTATGTGTGTGACTACTACGCCCAAGGTCCCGGGTTCGAATCCCGACACGGTTCCGCTTGAAAAATGTCAGGCGAGCATTTTTCACAAAAATACACCCTCGTTTGGATGAGAGGTAAAATGGAGGTTCCGTGTGTGAGTGTTGTCATGCACGTTAAAGATCCCTACCTTGCTTGGAACAGCAAGGGTTCGGCAAAATTCCAAATTTTCCAGGTAAAAAAAAAAACTCGCTTCCTGGCCAATGTAGTACCTTCAGGTGGAGCATTGGAAAATCAAATGTAATGTATAGTAGGTTTAGGGTGATGGAATTCCGATATGAACTGTAACAATAAAAAAATATAGTAGGCATCTATAAAAAAAAGAGGTTGCCAAGGGATAATAAGGAAATAAATAAATAAAATAAGCTTTTGGTGGTGGTCAAAAACATTTTTTGAAGATAGAACCTATTCTTTAAAAACTTACAAAAAGTTTAAATATTTTTCCCAGAATTGTACAATTTAGACGAAAAAAATTGAGATTTGTGATATAGAGAAATGGAAAACGAATTTGTATGTATAGGAGAATTGTTCCCAATCATAAATAGAATCATCCAAGAAATTTTATGGTTTTATTTTACCGTGCTGAAAGTGCAGTTAATAGGAGCAAGTAGAGGAGTAATTTAACAACGCTATACAAAGGAGTAAGAACAAGCTGCTGAAGAAAAGAATGAGAAGCAAAGAGGACAGCACGATCAGAGGGCACAAAAAATCAAGGAAAGTAGAATTTAATTTGTAGTTGTAGAAAGTTTTGGTTGTGATTGTAGTTTAAAGACAAATAAAATAAGATAAAAAAAAGGTTTAGCATGTGGATGTGCAACCTGTATTTTGAGAAAGAGATACATTCAGAAAGTGAGGAAGAAAAATTAACTGCACAATAATTTGTATGTTTGGTAAGGCAGTATCAACAACTCAAGTCGCAGATACGTGCCAGCAATCAAGGACTCTCCTGGGAACGGTGGTAAAGTATAAATAAAAGCTTTTTTGATTTTGGTGAGACTGGAGCTTGATGTTACGGGATTAAATCAACTGATAGTATAAATAATTTTGAAATAAAAGTGTAGACAATCAAACTTATTTCTTAAAAAGGTGAACCGCCTGTAAGTCGCAGTGTTGAGAATAAGGCAGCGGAATATTATTAAAATAGGAAAATAAAGGGGTGTAATTGAAATAAAAAGGCAACTATACTTGTGTTCTTGTACAATATATTCTAGATTAAAAGGGAAGCTGGTGTAGTTTAGCAATATATATATATATATATATATATATATATATATATATATTATATATATATATATATATATATATATATATACATGGTGAATAAGATGAAATAATAACTTAGACTTTTATGCAAAGCCCACATGATCATTTCAAATGGAGCTAGTAATTGAAAGATGGAAAATATAAGGTCTTGGACAGGACTTGAACCTGTATCTTGGTTTTGTCGGAACCATGCGTTTACCAATTACGCCACCGAGACCGATGACGACAATTGGGAAATTTACAAATTTAAATCGTGTACACAACTATACATAAATCTAACTTTCAATTACGTTTGGCATTTTTGTCAATCATATCTGACATTTAATCGTGCGTACTTCAAGAGCAGGGCTATTATTATTATTGTTATTATTATTAATTATTATTATTATTATTATATCTTTATTATTATTAATATACCGCAAATATAAAATGGCCAAACTGGCGAGGTTCGGGGTAAAGAACCCGCTCTTACATCTAACCAGAAAAACAGCAAATAAATACAAAGAGAAATGGTCAATAATAGATAATAAATAAGTATTATTATTATGTAGCCTAGTCAAATAACACAGATAAACACACACACACACACTCACGCATGCATGTATGCATGCACGTATGCATGCACGCCCACTCACATGCACCTATGCGCACACTCAAGCACGCACGCACTCCCCTCCCCCCCTTCAACCCCAGCCCACCCACCCGTGTACACTGTCGCATTTATGAATAACCAGATGTAATAAATTTTTGATTTATTATTTGTAACAAGTAATATGGAAATGACATGTAAAAACATATTAGTCTCAAGTGAATTTCTGTTTTGACCAGAAGCCGATCCTGAATAAAAAGTTATCTCTTTTACTTTAGAATCTAACGAGGATAAACATTTCCACAGACAAGGGTCAATTTCGCAAGTTCTTTTAGTTCTTGTGCCTTTGTGCCACATGAAGTTGATAGCTTGTGAATTGCCTGTAACATAACTAAATTATATACAGTAAATGTATAGGTTTTTAGCTTTTGCTTGTAATATAGTTGTCCAGTTTGCAAGTTAGGTAGTAATAGTATATTTTTCCATATCCATTGCAAAGCACGTAAATGTTTTATCAAGTTTGGTGCAATCTCTATCATCTTCCTTCTGCTGCTTATCTTCTTCTTTTCGCAAATGGTGTAGTTTAGTCTTCTTTACATATAAGATATCATTCTGTTGACTAAAATATTCTTTAATAAATTCTACAAATGTTGCCTAACCATATTTTGCAAAAATTGTGTTAGATGTATTGGCTTCTGAATAGAGGACAATGACAGTTGGATAAATGGAAGAGAAAGACACACACACAACACATTTTCTATGTTACATCACTTTAATACGATGAAACTGTATTTGTCTACGTCAGTTTTGTGTTTCTATGCCATGTTGTATAGGTCTTCTTTAAACGTATTTATAACATTATGTGTCATATATCTTATTACTACTCTCTTAACACCTTCAGATTGCACCTGCTGATTAATATAGCTTTTAGTTTACGTTAGCTAATTGCTTTTATGTTAAGTTATAAAAGTTTCTTTTATACATGTTCAGTTTTGACCAATTCTACCAATCTCTCTCGCACGTTTCAAACTGTCATATAGAGACAATTACATGCAAAATTCGGCTTGGAGAAGTTCTTATCTTATATACACATACATACATACAAAGAATACCTGTACCACTTCACCCTCAGACTCCAACCTCTTGTGCTTCTTACGAACCGTAGTATAGACGTGCATCAGTTGAAAACATTAATTTATTTTTAAATTTGTTTTTAATTTTATTTTTACCCTCGTGACTATCAGTTAATAAATTGCACCTTTATATTTCCTAAACCCTTACCTGATATCACAAGATCGAGAATTTCTTATTAACAATGAAAGCCCAAGGTAAAGTTGGATGGAAAATGGCTTGAGGAAAAGAAAAACTCTTTAGACATAAACGGCTAGTAGAGTGTTAGCCCTGGGTAGATCATGAGCTTGGGTCATGGGTTGTCAAAAGACCAAAAAATATGAATAATGAGCGCCACCGTATTTTTCAATACAACAACCTACAAAAATTAACTGTGCTTGTATTAGGGGAATGCGGAAACCTTATATCAACACCACTAACATAGCCATAAAACTTGAATTTCACTCTTTTAAAACACTTACCAAAATCTCAAACACCAAATGTCATACAGATGTCTCGACTTGACCTGTGAACAAACAAATGCACAACATGGACACCGTTTGTGTCCTCAAAAATATTTATCAAAAATAAAATAATAGAATTTAGGTTTCAAAAGTATACAACCAGGGTATTTGTAATCATTATACACAATTTCTGATCAGGAATGATTTGTAAACTTTACTTGTATTTCAAACAATAAAAAAAGTAAAAAAAATAGATTCTATTTGCTTAAATTTCTTGATTCATTTTACTATAATATTTTCAATTTGTTTTACTATAATATTTTCAACTAATAATTTTTTATAGAACAGAAATATACTATTAAAGATTTGTATTCAATAACATAAAGATCTTTGAATGAATCTTTCTTAATAATTTAACATAAAGATCTCTAAATAAATCTTTCTTAATAATTTTCATGTAAGGATTTACGTTCTCTTAATTATTCATATTACATATTCTTCAAGTCATAGTAGCACTACTTCGACTTTAACAATGAAATATAAATTACCTAAGTGCAGATAAACTAGCATGTGTCAACCTAAGGTTACTTTTATTTAATAGTTAATAAAAGAATTCCTCATGTTGACTAAAAATCAAAGTACATGACCTCAAAATATTTAAACATATTTTTAAATTAAAGTAACATGACATGTGAGGTCTAAATAGGACAGTTGAATATATGTTTTTTATATCTGACATAATATGTCACTCATAACTTTTTAGCTTAGTTAACTATATCTGTATGTGCAATCATTCTGACAAGCAATAAATTTGTTACTTAATTCTTTCTTTCCTTAAACGAATTTTACGTAACTAAAGTTCAATCTAATATTTTCTTATTGCAATTTAACTGATATTGAAAGTGATTAAATGCTAAAAACTCTCACGTGTGCAGATACTGCTGTGAACAAAAGAAATCGGACTATAACCCCAGCTGTCGGAAATTCTATGAACATCTGTTTTCTGCGACGCACAAATAGAAGCCACGTGAATACTTACGAAATTATTACTGGAATTGCAAGAACTCTTCTGAATAAAACCAGAATTTAACGAAACTAACATCTGCTTGATTTTACATCATATAAAATTTAGTACTCCAAAACCAAACTAAATTTTCTTGAGATTAATACTTTGATATTACTGATGTAATAAACTTATAGGAAATTGTATATGATATTCTCATATCATATGGTTACGTGATATTGCATTATTTGATATTACCATATATGATATTGTATATGATATTCTCATATCATATGGTTACGTGATATTGCACTAAGAGGAAAATATTAATAAAATTTATTTAAATAATTTATACCAACTGCATTAATGATGGTGAGCTTCCATCTCCTTAGGCCTGCAGGGATCAACTGAACTGCTCTAGGCGGAACATATAAAAGAATAACATTACGCTAAAGCCGCTAGGAAACAACCTCCAGACACCAAGATTCAATCAATTCCATTTCTTTTTCGGACTGTGTTACAGGCCACGTGTTTAGACACGACCATATTGACTTTACTACGCCGCTTATCGCAGCTTGTCCCTTCAAACGTTGATAGCAAAGTGCTCGAATTGACAACTCGACGAAGCTTAATAACGAATCTTAGACCTCAAAGGTAAAGGAGTCTATATGCTATTATAGATTTTAAGTTTTATTTTAATTGTACGGAATTTTACAAATTATATTTTTATTTTATTGCTGCTTTAGTTTATATTAATAGACAAAGTGTAACTACGAAAAAAAATACGTTACACAGTTTCTGTTCTAGTTTATGCAGTTTCAACCCCGCTGTAAGAATTTAGCATAATAATATCTACCATTTTTGCTTATGCATTTTTTGTAAAATTGGGCGTTTCCTGTTCCACAAATAAATAAAATTGAGTTTTCATGTTAATTGTAAAAACATTTGAGTAAAATGCAACAAGAAATTAAAACACCATATTTTCTCATGCTCTATTATTCTACATTTCCAGGAATTGTAAGATTCAGCAAAAAATAATAATTAATCATTAACACGTTTAAGTACAGCAAAAAATGAATAGGATCCTCTCAAAATCTGAAAAGAACTCCTGAAATTATAAACTCATAAGTGGATGCTAACTTACTGTAACAAAAGTGCTGAGTGTAAGTGGTGCAAACTTTCCAACTGTTAAATATAGTGGACGTCTCATTCTAATCATTGTAATTAACATATTAGAACGATATTTGTAACTAGTATCAAGCCAATCACTTTGCCAAAGGGCATCCGGTATCTCACTTGCCTAAAATACTTTACTGATAAGTAATTTTAATAAACATAGATGACATGATACCTTTAATGTTACTTCATTACCAAACCAACAGTATAGAATTAACTGGAAACCCATTGCAATCATATATACTATTTCTGAAATGAAACGCTTGCTGGTAACTGGTGTCTGAAAATATTTTAGAAAAAAAGGTTACGGCAGTGTAGTTCAACATAAACTATTTTAAGATCGCTGTATTTTATAAAAAATTGATATGGGTATTGTTTCAGGTAAATTTTACCAATAACTTCTGATGTAAAGGTAGTTTATTTTAACGGGGTAGGTGGCGGTGGTGGGGGTGGGGACAATTTTCTAAAAAAATAACCATATATGTTGTACACAGCGTACTTAAATTGTAACAAACATGATGGCATTCTCTGGGGTAAAAGATTCCGGAGTTAAAATAGTCCCCCATTCGGATCTCCGGGAGGGGACTACTTCGGAGGATGCAATCGGAAAGTTAAAATAAAGTCGGGAACATTCTGCGAGTCGGAGCGTGGAATGTTAGAAGTATAAACAAGTAGGTAAGCTAGAGAACCTAAAATCGAAATGAATAGGTTATCACTAGACATAGTAGGGATCAGCGAAGTTCGGTGGCCAGAGGCGGGGATTTTTGGAGTGGAGACTTCAGGGTAATTCATACAGGAGCAGAGGACGGAAATTTGGGTGTGGGGATAGTTATGCGGAAAAAGATAGGATACTGTGTAGAAAATTATTTACAAAAAAACGAAAGAGTACTCATGGTTAGATTAGAATCTAAACCGGTAAACACAGTAATAATACAAGTATACATGCCCACCTCTAACTACAGTGACGAAGAGGTAGAAGCCATCTACAAAGATATCGAAGACATATTAAGATACGTAAAGGACATGAAAATTTAATAATTACGGGGATTTTAATGCTGTGGTAGGTGAGGGTAGGGAAGGAGCGGTAGTAGGTTTATTTGGTTTAGGCACGAGAAACGACAGGGAAATAGGCTGGTAGAATTTTGCGACAAGAACCATTTAATCATCACAAACACATTATTTCAACATCATGCTAGAAGACGATATACGTGGAAGATGCCAGGAGATATAGGACGATATCAAATAGATTACATTCTTGTTAGACAACGGTGTAGGAATCAAGTAAAAGACAGTAGAAGCTACCCAGAAGCAGATATAGATACTGACCACAACATCGTAATTATGAAGGCCGCACTTAAATTTAAAAATCTGAAAAGAGGAACGGAAAAGGCACTTGGACTTAGAGAAACTAAAAGACAAAGATATTCAAGTAAGATTCGAAAAAAAGTCAAATGAATTGCTGAATGATATCGGGAAAATATCTGAAACTAAGGAAGTAGAAACAGAATGGAATAACATTAAATCCAGCCTAGACATGGCGGCCAGAGATATTTTGGGGTATACACAAAAAGAAAATAAGAAACCATGGATAACAAAGGATATCGTGAATTTAATAGAAGAAAGACGAAAATACAAAAATAAATCAGACGAAACTGGAAAACAGAGATACAAAGCCATAAAATGGGAAATTATTCGAAAATGCAGGAAAGCTAAAGAACAATGGATTGATGAAAAGTGCAAAGAAGTACAAACTAAGATGGAAATAGGAAAGACAGACGAAGCATACAAATTAATTAGAATGAATTTTAGGGATATAAAACCGTATAGCAAAAATATAAGGGACGCACAAGGAAACGTCATTATAGAAAACGTAGAGAAAGTGAGTAGATGGCAAGAATATATAGGGAATTTATATGCAGGAGAGGAACTAACTGCATTAGAACAGGAATCAGACATTGAAAATGATGACTTGGGATATCCTATACTTCGAGACGAGTTTGAATTAGCATTAAAGAGTCTGAAAAATGGTAAGGCGCCGGGTACAGATAAGGTGCAAGCAGAATCTCTAAAAACCGCTGGACAAGCAGTAACGGAACGTCTCTTCCAACTTGTAAGCTATATGTATGAGACAGGCGAGATACCCAAAGATTTCAAACGTAGCATCATAGTAACTATACCAAAAAAGAAAGGCGTGGATAGATGTGAAAATTTTCGAACAATAAGTTTGACAGCACACGTCTCAAAAATATTGACTAGAATTGTGCAAAGACGAATGGAAAAACGAGCTGAAGAAATACTAGGAGAAGACCAATTTGGGTTTAGGCGAAACAGGGGAACACGGGAGGCTATTTTAGCTCTGAGAGTGATAATGGAGAAAACAATAGAAAAAGGGGAAAGCATGTATATAGGGTTTGTAGATCTGGAAAAAGCATTCGACAATGTAAAATGGAAAAAAATGTTTGAAATACTCAAAAGATTGGAATGAGTTATAGGGATAGACGAATAGTACATAGCTTATACAAAGAGCAAACAGCAGTAATAGAATTAGAGCAGGAACGTAGAGAAGTAAACATTAGGAAAGGGGTGAGACAGGGATGTGCCCTATCCCCATTGATTTTTAACTTGTACATAGAAGAGGCAATGAATACTGTCAAATGCAGAAAGACATTTGGAATTACTATGCAGGGACAAAAAATTGATATGCTTAGATTTGCAGATGATATAGCGGTATTAGCGTCTAGCAAGGAAGAGTTAGAAGCGGCTCTTAATGAAATGGAAACGGTTCTAACAGAGAGATACGGTATGAAAATTAACAAAACTAAAACTAAAGTTCTAGTTTGCAAAGGTGGAGAAAATAAATCAAAAACAAGAATACAAGTATTTAACACGAACTTACAAGAGGTTAAGGATTTCTGCTACCTAGGAAGCCAAATAACGCAAGATGGGAAAAGCACAAAAGATATAAAACAAAGATTAGCACAAGGTCGTGCTACATTTAACAAGAAAAAGCAACTACTGTGCTCAAAGACCACAAGCATAGAAACAAGGAAAAGATTGCTTAAAACATATGTGTGGAGCACAGCACTGTACGGCTGTGAAGCCTGGACAGTAGGAGAAGCGGACAAGAAAAAGGTAGAAGCCTTTGAAATGTGGTGTTACAGGCGTATGATGAAGATATCATGGACAGACAAAGTTAAGAACGAAGAGGTACTAAAAATGGTAGGGGAAGAAAGAAATATGTGGAAAACGGTAAAAAATAGGAGAGATAGGATGATAGGCCACATACTACGGCATGAGGGAATAGTGCGGAATATTTTAGAAGCAGAGATAGGAAAAAAGAGAAGAAGAGGCAGACCTAGGTTAGACTACTGCACACAGATAGTAAAAGATGTAGGCTGTAGAGGTTTCAGAGAGATGTGTAGGCTAGCCCAGAATAGAAATCAATGGAGGTACGCATCCAACCAATTCCAAGATGGATAAACTAATGACGAAAAGATAACTGTGCTTAAACATGATGATTATTATAAGTAGCTACAAGAATTGGTTGGGCAATATTCTCGAATAATGTTAAGTGTGTGAAAGGATTTACTGGAAAACCATTATTTCGGCAAATGTCTAAGTGTTGGGGGATCTTGGTAGCCACAGGTTGCTTAACCTCCTTCACTGAATCTCGGTAAAATAGGGTATAAAATTAGAAAACAATAGAAAGGGAACGAGCTGAATACACATACTCCCTGAAAAGAAGAAAACCACCAAAAACGCAAAATCAAAGAAGCTGCCTATATAACCCTACATAAAAATAACTGCGTTGCAAACGAATCCGTGACTTTCAGTAAACAATGGATTCCATTACTAAAAGAAATAACAAATGAAAATCAAATGTCCACAATATCTAGGTAGCATTGCAAGTTTTTCCTGGGTTTTCCGTGCAATATTAACATGAAATACAGCCTACATACATGATTTCTATTTATACATAAAATAACTAATTACATAAAAATAAGCATATTAACAATCCTTGCAAAACAGCATTGGTATCTGACAAGTATAAATCCACAATAAGGTTACCTCAAAACCATATACAATCTTCGTAGAACAACATTGGTATCTGACAAGTGTAAACCCGCCATAGGGTCGCCTCAGATCCATATACGGTGTTGTCCGAAATAAACAGTACTGAAATTGTAATTGTTTTGTATATTTAAAAAATACATATTATTGACACTTTATTATATGTTCTAAATGTGCACCTCCTCGTTCGAGACAGACTTCATAACGATGTTCTAAGTTTCTGGTCATGTTATTGAATAAGGGTTGTCTTAGGGCTGCGAAGAAGACTCTAACGGCATCCTTTAATTCATCGATGGTTTGTGGTGCCCGTTTGAAAACGGCATTTTTAGCCATGCCCCAAATGTATGCGTCTGGAGGTGTGAGGTCTGGAGAATGTGAAGGATAAGGGAAGTCAGTAAATCGTGATATGAATTTGCTTGGAAAATGTTCTTGAAGAAATTGACGAATTGCGGCAGCAGTATGGCAAGTTGCCCCGTCCTGCTGAAAAATTGGTTTCGAAATGCCAAGTTACGTGCACGACAGAATTGACGTAGATCAGGGATAAATCGTGTTAAAATTTGTCTGTACCTCTGTTGATTAAGTGTGACTTGCCTACCATTCTCTTCGATAAAGTACGGACCAATGATTCCGTGTCCGGAAACAGCACACCAGACACTCACTTTTTCACTATGTAAAGAACCTCTTGAACCTCATCGGGTCTGGCAAAGCCCAGAAATCGATTTGTGCGACGATTCACATAGCCTGACAAGTGAAAATGTGCTTCGTCTGAAAACCAAACATTTTTCAAAAATTCAGGATTTTCATACTGTAACGCGAGAATTCTGGCGCAATATTCCACTCTACTGCGATAATCCGAGGATGTAGTTGTTGATGTACCTGAATCACATACGAAAATGTACCCAGCTCCTTCAGGATTCTTTGAAAGGAAGTTCTTTTTAAATCAAGTTGTAACGCTGTCCTTGCCTGGCTGACTTTCGAATTTTCTAAGATTTGCTCAAAAACACGTTCATGGTTATTGTTGTTGTTAACTGTCCTAGGACGCCCCGAGTTTCCTTTTCGTTGGCACAATACACTACCTGTATTTCTAAACTTTTCAATAACCTTCAAAATTACAGCATTACTTGGAGAACGTTTATTAAACCTTTGTGTGAATTGATCAGACACGTATAGCAAACTTGCACCATTACGTCGGCCGATTCCGTATGAACGAAAATAATGCTCTACCAGAAACACTTTCTCCTCTGTACTTAACACCATTTTTAACAATTAGGCCCTACTAATTACTTGTTTGAGGTTTACTTGACAGGTCTATACTAGCTAACTTGAGTGTGACAGCGCACGCATAAAAACACCGCCAACTTAGTTTCAGTGCTGTTTATTTCGGGCAATACTGTACAATCTTCATAGAACAACATTGGTATCTGAAAAGTGTAAACCCGCCATAGAGTCGCCTCAGAACCATGTTAAAATCTACCAAAGAGGTAACTTAAACGATAATGAATTTTCCCCCTCAAAATAAATATAAAAAAAAAACGACTACTTAAGCCTTTCAATAATGCAATCGCACACTTCTTTAATAACCATCCTCTCAATTGTATAAATAGAAACATGTTAAAAAATGTTTTCCAATTCCAAGTTATTGAATTTATATAAAATTCACCAATAAAATTAATCAGCTGATTTCACGTTAAGCGTATTGGCTACCTAAAGAAAGCCGATCCCAGGTCGCAACACAAATTGAAGGCAATCATTCTGTTAAACTTTAAAAATTTTTGCTTAGTATACTCAAACCAAATATTTCAAACATCAATAAATCAAAGTCACCTTCAATTTATGTCATAAATGCCAAACTTGAAGTTTTTATTATAATTTTGACAACGATCCTAGGTCATGGATCGAAACGTAAATAAAGTTGATTTTAAAAACTATGAGTGGTTTAATTCCGAAAGAAGATTAACCTGAATACACATGCTGTGTGAGAATTTCAGGGAACTATGCAGGCTAGCTCAGAATATAAATAAGTGCAGGTACGTGTCCAAACAGTTTTGAGACGGAAAACCTAGTGGCTGCGAAATACCTGCAACTAATGTTAACTGTGCGAAAAGATAAATTGGAAAATATATTAAATCGCCAAATGGTTAAGTGTTGGGAGAACTTGGCAGCCACAGACTGCCTACCTCCCTTCACAACCATTGAAGGTCGGAGAAATAGGGCATATAACTGTAAAACAATAGAAAGTGATCGAACTGCATCTAACAAGAAAGAACATCGCCTATGAGGAAAGACAACAAACAGAATAAGAAGAAAATTGTTGAAAGCATATGTGTGGAGCACAGCACAGTATGCCTATGAAATACGGACAGGCTGAAATGCAGACAGAAAAACGGTGGCAGGCTTTTGAAATGCTCCAGATGTATGAGGACGATAGCATGGACAGACAAAGATAATAACAAATAAGAGTTACAGAAATAGTAGGGGAACAAGGATATCTGGGGAAAAAGAGAAATAGTAGGGCGGAATACGTTCTAAGGCATTTTTGGGGAATAGTATGTGATATATTACAAGCAGAGATAGGAAAAAAGAGGTAGATGTAGACCTAGATCAGACAGTTATAGATGCAAACTGTGCATATTTCAGGGGAATCTGTAGGTTAGTTCAGAATAGGGAACAATGATGGTACGCGTCTAACCAGTTCTAGGACTGAAGACCTAATGTTGATGATGTTGTAATCCAATAGTTCACGGTTTCAAAGTTATTGCAATTTTTATATTTTTTGTAGAAATCGTGCAGAAATGGAGTCTAATAATTCTTAATAAAAAGGTGCTGACTTTTCAACGTAATTCTTTTTTTTGTCGTATAGGTGAAAGTGAAAGCAGTCATAAATGGCAATTTTCCCGAAACATTATCCATCATTTCAAAAGGAAATCAAGATTTTTGCAGCATGTATGTAGTATGAAAAATTGTGCGTGCTTTGAAATGCAAATTGCTCAAAAAGGGTATTGCCAATTAAAAGTGCACACCTATCATAAAACTTCCTTGGTTCTTCCCCTTTTTTTAGAGGTATATCTTATGAAAGCCAGTTTATTAACTAATAAAATATATTAGTTTAATTCTAAGAACAACACTTTTATTGAAAAATTCAAATAATTAACAACCTACTTAAGTATTTTCTTAGAATAGTCGTGAACGGAATTTAAACAGGAGCACACACGAACGCACAAGACATTCAAAGTGTCATTGCATTCTGCTTTTTGTAGTTGTCGGTTGGCAAGTACACACGATTTCTATTGTCCTTTATCGGCGCCTATTATCTTTCGGCGCCTTCCTTCATTGAACAACTTTGCGCGTATATATGGCATTGACCTGTTAAGAAATCCCTCGCAGTTACAACAATAATTATAGTATTGTAGCGGGCTACTACTACCGCGTTCCACTAATTTAACACAAGTAATAACAAGAGTGTTTATTACTCACTGCTCACAAGTCTAATTAACAGTATATGCATTATTTATAGATGTTTTCAGTCCAATTAACAATGAAGCACTATCACACTAATGTTATTTACAAGCACTAATATCTTCTTAAACTAAATCCTTAACCACAAGTTTTAGAAACACTAACACAACTATTTATTTATTACATTTTTGTCTATTTATGTATTCTACAAGCTGCATGTACATTAGACACGTGCACTTAACATTTATGTTTACTCTTGGACTTCCAAAAGCTCAACTATTTAACTTTACACGATATAATTTATGTTCAACATTCTGATATAGACTAACTCTGTACTTCATCATCGGTCTTATTTATACCGCGAATTAAAAAGGATGACTCATCCTCCAGTAATTGCTAGAAGCTTCCCGGTCCATAGAGAATATATAGTGTTTGTGGCACTTGTGTGTTTGACAGGTTGCCTAATAGTAGCTCGCAACACTGCCCCCCCTTTAAAACCGCTACGTGTCGTAACTGTAAATACATTTTGACGCCAATTCGATGACTGATGACGGTATCGGCAGCTATCTCCTCTGGTGCATCCACCACGTCGTTGGAAGTAACAGTCAACACTCTTTTCTTGGTCTTGGTAGGCAACCGGATGATAACAACAAACAAGGACCTGGACGTTGGTTCCCTGGAAAACTACTTCTAGCATATTTCGGACTATCCTCCAATCTAAGCAATCTAGTTCACAGCCTAACTTGGGCACCGCCAGTCTCGTTACTCCATTTTCCATCATCTGAGCCTGAAGATTTAGCAAAGCCTCCCATAGATGTCCATAACTAGGTCTCTGCCATGAAGAATTTTTGGTGACCAGATAGTAAACATAACGATTTTTATCCTGAAGAACCAAAGCTTTTACTACAGTTAGCTGCTGTTGTACTAATTCCTCCACACATCCAAACTTTTTCTTGAAAACAACAGCTATTCCCCTTGACATTTCCAAATCTTGAGCTACGCCATGTGCAAGGGAATACTCTTCTGGTGCTCTAAACAGATCTTGCTGTTTTTCAACAACAACGCTAAATCTCGCCTTAGCGGAGCCACCATACGCCGCCATAAACCTATCAAAATCTACATTTGGCTCATGATTAATAACTTGTCGAACACCATTCTCATTATTTGAGCCTTCCTGGTTTTTGCCAGCGTAGGATGTTAAACGGTCAAAGTGTATCTCTTTCGGTTTACCACGGGGAGATCTTCTGATCCGGTACACTACATCATTAATTCTTTTTAACACTACGTACGGGACTTTCCATTGTCTCTGTAATTTTGGCGACAACCCACGCTGTCTTTGTGGATTATACAACGACACTAAATCTCCAGGTTGATAACCACCTTCTTGAGCTCTCGTGTCATATTGTGATTTCATTCGATCGCTTGCTGCCTGGATATTCTTTCGGACGTTTTTGTGCATGCTATTTGATCTATCACGAAGCTTACTAACGTAATCTTCACCTGCGATCTCTTCTCCAGGTTTAAATCCAAACTGAAGATCACATGGTAGCCGCAATTCATGTCCTAACATCACGCAAGCGGAAGAGTATGCTGTACTATCATGTACCGAAGATCGGTACGCCAGTAGGAACAAATGTAAATATTGATCCCAGTCTCGTTGATGTTTAGAGACAACTTTGGCTAGGTACTTTCCTAACGTCCTGTTCATTCTTTTAACCATTCCATCCGATTGAGAATGAAGTGGCGTGGTTCTAGTCTTCCTGATTCCAAGATGCTTGCAGACGTTTTGAAACAGCGCTGATTTGAAGTTCCGACCTTGATCGGAGTGTAATTCAAACGGAACTCCAAAGCGACAAAAACAACTCCCTCACTAGTACATCTGCAACCGTCTCGGATACTTGGTTTGGTATAGCATACGCCTCCGGCCATTTGGTGAAATAATTGATTGCAGCCAAGATGTATTTACTACCTTTCTTTGATTCAGGAAACGGACCAGCTATATCAATGGCTACCTTCTCAAAGGGATTCCCCACGTTATACTATCTCATTGGGGCTTTCCGCTTTGTGACCGGGCCATTTGCAGAGGCACACAACTTACATTTCCGGCACCACTCCTTCACATCTTCTTTGCAGTTCACCTAATAGAATCTTTCTCTCACTCTTTCGAGAGTTCTTTTCACACCAAAATGCCCTCCGGAAATACCATCGTGCAAGTGCTGCAATACTTCCGGCACTATGTTTCTCGGCACTATCACTTGGAGTCTGTCAGTGCCGTCTTCACATTCCAGACGTCGTTTCAAGATTCTATTTTCAATCACCAAGGAGTCCCACTGTGCCCAGTATGCATTCAGGCTCCTACTTGAAATACTAATTTCTTCCCAAGCTGGTCGTTGTCCTCTACTTTTCCACTCAATAATACGTCCCAATTTGGCGCCATTCACCAGGTCTTCTCGTATTCTTTCGGGTTGCTAAGTATCATCGGTTACCGCCATTCTATGGATGACACTTATTTTCTCTTCCATCTTGGAGCAATGATTGCAGTCTACCGGACAAGGTCTCTTTGATAGAGCGTCTGCATTGTGATGGCTAGTTCCTACACGATGTCCTGTGTCACAGTCATATTCCTGCAGCCGCTCCATCCACCTTGCAACTTGCCTTTCAGGATTTCGAAACTGCAGTAACCATTTCAGTGCAGCATGGTCTGTTCTCAACAGGAATTTATGGCCGTATAAGTACGTATAAAAGTGCTCTACGGATTTGACGACGGCCAACAGCTCCCTTCTTGTCACACAATAGTTCCTTTCTGGCCGCGACAAACCTTGCTGAAATACCCAATAACTTTTTCTTGTTCATCCTGCACTTAAGAAAGAACGCCTCCTATAGCTGTGTTACTGGCATCGGTATCCAACACAAATTTCCCCTCCATCCGTGGATAACTCAAAATTGGCGCTGTAGCTAGTAGCCGTTTTAGTTGTTCAAATGCACTGTGGCAGTCGTCATTCCAATCATATTCTTGTCCATCTTCGGTTAATTTCGTTAACGGTTTGGCAATGTTCACAAACCCAAGTATAAAACGTCGGTAATATGTGCACAATCCTAGAAAACTGCGTAGTTGGTATATATCTGCTGGTGTAGGCCACTCTTGTACCGTTTTTATTTTGTCAGGGTGTAACGAATATATATTCTGTATTCTTGGAAGAATCACATCTGTGCAATTTTAGTCTGTGATATTTGATTCTTGTATTTGATACTGTTATATCTGAAAGAAACAATTCCACAATGGAACAGGAAATCATGACCGTTTAATTAGCTTAAATGCTTTACCCAGAAATATTTAATAATAATATACACTCAGAAAACATATTTAAAAGGGAACTAGTCGTTTGTGTTGCCTAATCTACAGGCGGATTATATCCTTTCAGTCGTTAAAATTAGGATAGCGCTTGCGTGAATACGGTCACGAGGTGACGCGCAAAGCAGATAAGCCGTTCCTTACTTGCTCGGAATGAATAACCAAGTCAGCCATTGTATTTGAGAATGTAGTCCAGACTGCATCATATACAGATGGGCTCCCAAGTTCTTCATAAGTGGGGCCTCAGAATAGGCGTGTTGTGGTAGTTTAAAAATGGTTCGAGTCGGTATTTGTTAACGGTGAAATCGCATTATTCAAGTAATTTAATACTAATATAAAATATCTTTATTTCCTTAGCGCATGAAGTAACTAGAAATACATGTAAAGAGATTGGGACAACGTTCGTTTATTGAGAGCGCATAGCTTTTGTTCGATGTTTTGTTGCAACAAGTTAGTAAGCGGATTCCAGAAAATGTGCTTTGCAGTTCGATAACTAGGGGTAACAGCTTCATTAAAAACAGGTATCAAACCTTTCTTTTGTCATGTTTGTGAGACTTGAAAAGTGCTCACATAAAATTGTAATCGAAGGTTGTTTAATTATACTAAATTTTGTGCACGAAGAACAACGGGGGAATATAATTGTTAAGAAATACTATTAAAATAATTTTGTAAGACACGCGGAGCATCCACGTGTTAAAATATTGTGATTCTAAAGTCCATTTCCTGTTTTTTAAAAAGTTCATTACAGATATCAAATTTTAATAAGGTCATTATACTTGAATAAGTTGAAATTTTATTTATCCAAGTTAGCTGCACGTGATTTAAATTTTTTTAAAGAAATAAATTAAGCTAATGTGAAATAAATGTAAACCAATAAACAGATCTGTCCATTTGGTATCAAAAATTTTGTTATGAAATATTATTAAAATTAAGGTCTTGTTATGTCAAGACAGATTTATAAAGAATTCAATTTTATTATTTCGTATTTGTAATCATATTCGAAAAAAAACGAAAAGAGAGAAACTATATTAAATTTCATTTTTTGACTCAAGTTTTTTATTCCATGCACAATTAATTTTAATAAGAATATTTTAAAGAAAATAAATTTTTTGAATAATGAAATTACACGAATGCTGAAATAATTTAAAAAACACAGATATGCTACAAATAATTTGTTCTAGGTATTCATTTTTGATTCAAATATCTTTGGTGTGGTAATTTCAAGATTGTCCACTCGTAATTATTAGTATGCTTTTTTATTAAAAAGCACAAACAGTGTCTTTTTAATAGAGAATTTGTTGTGTACTTTTTCTTTCAGGGTCATCGAGATCGAAGAGGTTGTAAGTATGTCCCATAGGTTTCCAGATGTGTTAGTTCATTAAGTTGTAAGTTTTTTATGGTGCTTATATCCCATGAGTATCTGTATCTTCTCATAGGGTATTGAATTTCTTGTGTTATCATCCATATAGATACAGTGGCGCTCAATTTCCCTTTTTCTTTTTATGTTAGCTTATTGTAGAGTTTAGACCATCCCCACGCTCTTTCTCATTGCTCACCCTTGGGGTAATTCCCAGACTTAGCCGCGAACAAGTAGAGCTTCACTTGTATCCAACGAGTGGAGGCAAAAAATGTTACAAGGGTCAGCTCTTATTCCGGTCTCCGAAACGACATGTCCTAGGTATTTCACCTCTTTTTAAATAAGTGACACTTCTTGGGGCTCAATGTAAGGTTTGCCTCGCGTAATCTTTGGAATATCTCCTCTAGATTCTTAAGATGTTCTTTAAAAGACCGGCCTAACACTATCACGTTGTCTAGGTACACCAGACATGTTTTCCAGGACAGTCCACGCAGTATCGACTTCATCAATCGTTCAAAAGTAGCAGGGGCATTGCATAATCCAAATGGCATGACCTTGAACTGCCATAATCCAGTTCCAATTGTAAACGCAGATTTTTCTTTATCGTTTGGTTCCAACCCTACCTGCCAGTATCGGCTTTTCAAGTCCAAGATCGACAACCATTTACATCCGGATAGAGTATCCAAGGTGTCATCAATTCTGGGCAAAGGATAGCTGTCTTTCTTTATCACATTGTTAAGCCGCCGGTAGTCCACACAAAACTTGTCGACCCGTCTTTTTCTTGGCAAGCACTACCGGGAATGCCCATGAACTATTCGAGGGTTCAATCACTCCCTGTTCTTCCATATCGGTGATAATTTGCTCGGCTTTTTTACGTTTTGCCAAAGGAAGCCGCCTGGGGCGTTGTCTTATCGGTTGCGCATCTCCAGTATTGATCTTATGTTGCACAACATTCGTCCTTCTCACTATCATCCAGTGCAAACACACCACGATATCGTCCGGCCAGTTCTTTTACCTTGCCCAGTTGGTCGCCGTTTAATCCTTGACACGAAGGTATCAACATATCCAGCAATTCCTGTGAGCAACCGTTGACTGGTTTATCTTTCGTGTCGTCCACACAACGTTTAATATGGCATACTGGAATGCAACTTCCCACAATCATGTCTTTCTTCAGGGTCTCCGTATGCGGATTAATGTTTAGCACCCTTACTGGTATCGTATTTCGAAACTTCACCAGCGTTCTTCCAATCAGTAATCCCTCCTGACCCATTCCCGATTCAGTTGCTTCCATCATGCATATTTGTCCTTCCCGGAGCGTACCATCCGGGCGTCCCATTACTATCATTTCCGCCTTCTCTGGTATTTTCATATCACAAATCATTTGGACTTGCATCGTCTGGTTACTCGTCCCTTGAAATGGGATCTCATCATCATCTATCCGAAGCATATTTTCTCTCATGTTTATATCAAACCTATATTCTCTCATGAGATCCATTCCCAAGATAACTTTTTCTGTAATTTCAGCTACCAACCACTCAATGATTAATTAGTTTGTCTCCAATTGCCAACGTAACGGCAGTCTCTCCGTGAGTACAAATTTTCTCACCACTTGCCGTTCAAAGACACACCGATGCAGGCATCACTTTTCCACGACCAACCAAATCTGGTGTTACAATAGTCCTAGTTGCTCCTGTATCCACGAGTAATCGGACAACCCTACCATTAATTCCACCATCGATATAAATGCTGTCTAAACTTCCCATCAACGATGCAGCACGGATGATAATCTCCGGGGCACTACGTTGTGCTGTCGACGTTCTCCCCCTTACGTCGACTTGCTTTAGTTTTCCTGCTGCTCAACAGGTTGTTTTGCTGGTTGAGTGCAGCGTCTCTGTATATGACCAACTTCACCGCCGCTCCAGCATCGCAGACGCCATCTCCGCAGTCTTTGTCTTTTCAGCCTTTCCGCCACACGGTTGATTATTTCACCTATGCTGTTTTGCGCTTGACCACGTTCCTCTAAGGCAGACCGAACTTTGTGACTCACACTGTGTGATGTCTGCTTAGCTGCCTCAAATACAAGCGCATGGGCCAGTGCGTCATCTAACATTTTTGACCGTGCTAATCTTAGCGCTGGCTGTATTTCGCTGTCTTTAACGCCATCCACAAATGTTTGAACAGCCAGTTGTTCGAGGAAACTATCTGGTGCCGTTGAATATGCCAGTCTAACTAATCTGGCGATGTCAGCTTCGAATTCTTGCAGACTTTCATTTATCTTTTGCGAGCGGTTCTTAACTTGTGCATGGTAAACCTGTTGAAGGTGAGCGTCTCCATATCTCATTTCAAGCTTTGATGTTAAGAGGTCGTAATCATTCTGCTGGTGATCGGGAATCGTTTGTAAGGTGTTAAGAGCTCCCCCCCCCCCCCGTAGAGCCACTATTAAAGAGATAGCCTTCTCTTTGTTGCACCAACCGTTGGCTATTGCAGCAGCTTCAAATTGTTTCAAATATGTGGGCCAAGGTGTTTTACCATCGAATGTGGGTGGTTTCACTTTAAATTTTGACGGCAATGACTCGCTTCCTTCCATGCTTCTTATTTCTGGTATATTCTGATTTTCAATGTGGTTTGCTAATTCAAGTGGCCGCGTTGTTAGTGAAATTACTTGTTTATGCAGCTTCATCACATCTTCTTCCATTTTTACCAATTTACTGTCCAACTTTTGCTCAACTGTTTGTACCTGTTCAGTGAAATCTTCTTTCAATGCAATGGAGCTTTCCATTAATCTTTGTT
Organism: Platerodrilus igneus; assembly: GCA_036346225.1. Classification (NCBI taxonomy): domain Eukaryota; kingdom Metazoa; phylum Arthropoda; class Insecta; order Coleoptera; family Lycidae; genus Platerodrilus; species Platerodrilus igneus. Next base: position 2,293,668 of record JARFIW010000678.1, on the reverse strand, counting down.
CTAACGTGGCTGTATTTTCACTTAACTTTTCTATTTTCTCAGCATTTTTACTAAACTTTTCTTCTATTTTGGCAGCATTTTCACTAAACTTTTCTTCCATTTTGCCAGCGTTTTCACTTAACTTTTCTTCCATACCGTATTTAAACTCTTTAAGGGTCGATTCCAGTTCAATTGACCTCACTAAGTTTTCATTAAGTGTCACTTTCATACCGTATTTAAGTACTTTAAGGGTTGATTCCAGTTCAACTGACCTCACTTCCAATTTCTCAGCATTTTGACTTAACTTTTCTTCCATACCGGATTTAAAATCCTTAAGGAAATTCATTAAAGTTTCTGCGTCCGTCTTACTTTGGGTTTTTGTTACAGGCATATACAAACTATTTAAATGTCTTTAGACTTGTGTATTTTTCCTTTTAAATTAATCGTTATATACCCCACACAGGCCTGACACCAGTGTAGCGGGCTACTACTACCGCGTTCTACTAATTTAAAACAAGTAATAACAAGAGTCTTTATTACTCACTGTTCACAAGTCTAATTAACAGTATACACCTTACTTATAGATGTTTTCAGTCCAATTAACAATGAAGCACTATCACACTAATAAATTTACAAGCACTAATATCTTCTTAAACTAAATCCTTAACCATAAGTTTTAGCAACACTAAGACAACTATTTATTTATTACACTTTTGTCTATTTATGTATTCTACAAGCTGCATGTACATTAAGACACGTTCACATAATATAACATTTATGTTTACTGTTGGTCTTCCAAAAGCTCAACTATTTAACTTTACACGTAATAATTTATGTTCAACATTCTGATATAGACTAACTCCTTACATTCATAAGCGGTCTTATATATACCCTGAATTAAAGAGATGACTCATCCTCCAGTAATTACTAGAAGCTTCCCGGTCCATGGAGAATATACAGTGCTTGCGGCGTTTGTGTGTTTGACAGGTTGCCTAATAGTAGCTCGCAACAATATCATATAATGAAATTATTAAAATACCCTTGAAGTGTAAAGCAAACAAACTTTTTTTAAGAACATGTAATATTCTATCGGTTTCTAAATATATTTAGTTCTCAAATTTTCTGGCTTAAGACTTCTTATTTCTAAACATAATAATAAATCGTGTGATTTTCGCTAAAATCGAAAACATTTGCAATAGTTCTAGTATGCAATACAGAAGTCTCCATCATAAACTAATGTTATAACTATGTTTTTTTTACTGTGAGGAAAAATGCAAAGTTAATACTTACTGTTGAAACGAGAAATAGACATGTACAAAATATAAATAGTGTAAATAAAACTTGGATTAGTGTTAGATATTTGTAGATCCTCTCGAGGTCATCACAAATTCTGAAAAAAAACAAGACTTAAACAGTTTTAATCACAGCCAAAAATATTAATTCTAAGGTAAGATTCCCATACCTCCCACTTCTGACCACTTTCTAGTGGGTAGTTTGTCTTTCCTTCGGATATTTTCTTCTGTTAATTTTTTAGCTAAATGCGGTGGCGCTTTTCCTATTTTTGTTTTTCGACCCACGACTGTCTCACACTCCCGCGAAGTTAAATCACTCGGCTAGTTGTTCGTATATCGGAGGGTTTCTATTGTCTAGAACTTTTTGTCAACATTTCTGTACCCTGGGTTGGTTCATTTATTTCCACAGGAAATTCTCATTAAAAATAAAAGTTAATTTTCTAGCCATGTATATTTAATTGTGTTTTTTGAACAAATTTTGTTATTTCGTCACTAGTACTTTGGCGTGTTGGTAATTTTCTTAATAACGGTTCAAACCCTCGCTGAACTTTGCTAATTTATTCGAGCAAAGTCGGTAGTTTTCTGTGATACTGACGCCTAGCTAGGGGTTGAGTTAAAACAGTAACCCTTTTTCATTGCAAAATGGCTACAAACCCAGATTTTTATATATTTTCACGTAAGAAACTGTGGACTATATTTTGCAAAAATTATACCACAACCGTTTACCGCATACTAAGGCGTGGAATCACAAAGTCAGTTTTAACTTTTAATTTAATTTGATGTAATTTTTAAGAGTTACGTTTATTTTTTTACATAAGTTAAATACCTTTTTTTTCCTGGTTAAGTCATTACCCGCTCGAATAAATTCCATTTCTATTCTTAAATTCTCCAACAATACCTTATATAGTGTACCTGTTCAGTATAAGCCTGCTTAACATAATTTTAACTCAAATCCACTTTGCTTTTAAAACGAAAATTTATTCGATAAATTAAATAGTCAATACCTTGTTTTAGGTATCCGGTAAATTGTTAAACATTCCGACAACGTATAATTGCTTTCTCGTGTGTTTCCCATTTAAAGACTTGTCAAAATAATAGATCCTACTATTATTTGATACCGTGTTTTCCAGTTTGCTAATCGCGCTTTGATAACGCGAGGACTGCAGTTAGAACTCGTGTTATTTGAACCCATTTTGACTTCGATTCTGCAGCTTGTGCGTTGAAATATTTTCTGTATTATTCGTCACAGTACTTCAAAAGCAATGCATGTTTTTTGTTCGACAAGTAGGAGGCATTGGTGAGTTTTCCCGCGCTTAGCCATTCTAATCAAATTCTCTTTTTAGGTCTTAGCTGGAGGCCAAATGGGTTCTTTCTTTATGTAGGCCCAACTGTTTGTTGAAGTAGACCAACTGCTTTTGTCTGTAGATCGCTGCTGCAGTTATGGTGGAAAAGCGAATGAATCCTGACTACCGTGGCGTTGCTGGGCTGACTCACTCTCGACGGATTGCAAGATAAGCATCCCGACGCATAGAGGTACGTGATTCGTTTTCTTTTATGCACATCGAGGATTATTATTTATTAGCGGTTGATGTTGTGAAACCAGTTCATCATACATGTTTAAAGGCTAGCTACGTTAGTGCTTCTGGTTATATTTCTTTAATTCTTACTACAACTTGTTCTACATTTAATACTTTAATTTAACACACTTGCTATGGTGAAAATATAGATTTAATATTTTAATTTAACACACTTGCTATTGAGAAAATTTTAGCATTACTTTTTTCCAATGAGTTTTATTACATGTTAGTTACGAAATGCGCACTTCGTGGATCCATTATAAAATTTGTCCTTTACAATATAACTTAAATTTAATACTTTTTTTTGTCCATGTGAACCAAGAAATTTTAATTTATTTTCATTGTTAATAGATAATCGTGGGCGACGTGCTTTTTTTGTGTTTTTTGGTATGTAGGCGAATCTCCCCACTCTCCGCGGTTGGCAGTTAGCCTGGTATTTACTTTTATTCCGCCTACGTCTAGGTACGTAGCAGAGTTCAGTTTAAAGAAGGTTAATTAAAAGTTGTGAAGTATATAGTTTATTGTACAAATCTTATACTGTTAATTGATCAATTATAAATTGCGGCACGGGATTTAAGAAAGGGGCGCCTTGAGGGATTTGTCCTTGAGTTTAATGTATGGTATTTATTAACAGTGTGAAAAGGGATAAATTCAGATTTTTGAATTTTGTTTTTAATTATAGAAATATTTTTGGTGTAGTACATAATTTTTGGAATAATAATGATTTTATATTTAATCATCTTGGGTACAAATATGTAAATACTAAACAATACACCGCGTGTGGTCATACTGCCTGAGATGGTTTTATTGGGGTATTATGTGCTTGGTTTTGCGAATGATAACAGAGTGATTTTCTGATAAGTTTTTAGCTTTTTCATCTGGTTACTGATTAACGAATCTTTTATCTAGGTATTTAGTTACATATTTCTATTATTGTTGCTTATAGTTGAGATAGATTTTAAATGTCGAACCATAGTTGCCTTTATTTTAATTATGCATGTTTTAATTTAGGTTTCAAATTAATAGCCATATTTATTTATATAAGTTTTACTAAATGTTATTGAGCGAAAACTCTATTTGCATTAACAACAGTTCTTTATTATCAAATTGATTATATGCCTTTTCAACAACTTGTAGCTACAGTGAATCTAATTGCCCTTACAACAATTTACTTCCAGCTAACCGCTAATGGAACAAATAATAACTTCTAAAATTACGATGTTATCTTAATGCTATTTTTTGTTCTCACGGTCGAGGTCAATGTCGTTCTCTTTGTGTGACCGATTATTTGTTCACACATTTTTGAAAGCGACGTAATTTGTTTACATTTGCAATACATTTTTTATGGTTGTAAATTTATGAGTATATGAATATTGAGGATAATATACCATGATGACAGTTTCTTTAAATCCACGTGAGCTCTACCCACGGTTTACATCTAACGCATTAATTTTTAAGGACGGTTTTATGGCTTGTGGTTGTAGGGTGTGTCTGTCCAATTTCATGATTCAATGGTTTGTTTCTGAACTTGTATGGCTGTGTACAAATAAATTTTCCTATGCCAGTTATTCACTGAGCTCTATCTGTATTTTTCTAAATTGTATACGAAGAATGTAAAATCCTAATCGTTATTTACACTTGTGTTTAATAAATTGGACGTTTTTCTGTTTCTTTATGTATCCTAATTTAATATGACATCGAAATAGCCATGCTATGAAATGTAAACTACCAAAACTTCTAAAATTTACAGTCTCTTCGTGCTGAAAAAGTTTTTAACTAACCGAAATCAATAAACTCATTTCTGCTACCTAGTGTTTGCTTAAATAACGTACTAGCGTTACAACTTTTCATAAAGAACTCATAAAGAAGGCGTATATAAACAACGTAAGTTAAGCTATTTTACTATAAAGATTGACTTTTACAAAGAAACGTATCGTTCTATTTTAAGTTTGTTCATTTTTTGTAAACAATTCTCTTAAAACCTAAACGTTTGTTTATTTCAATAAAAAGTTCTGTAGATTCTGCAAAAAATGTCGTATTTCATACATCTATTAAAAAATAGGGTGATCTATTTGAAAAATCTAAGTTACACTTGTCCCTGTCACCTACATGTTTTGCACATCTGCAAAATAGATCCAAGCTTTTTTTTAAAACAAATAATAAAACACTCTAAAGATATTATTTAAATTTTTAACCGCGCAAAATAAAAAAATATCATTGTTCAATAATCACAAAATCGAACACAAAAGATAGGTACCAAAAACTATGTTTTTAAGCTTTTGAGATTGACGCGTTCAAAATTATAGTACAAGGTATCTCGGTGCGTGTGTTTATAAGCTCTGACCAATGAATGAGAAATTTCCTGCAAAATCGTCTGTGGCTATACGGATGTTCTATACGATATAGTCAAGCTCCGACCCGACGCAATCTGGTGGATTAAAACGTGTTGAAACAAAAACTAACTGCATATTTCCCAACTGGTTGCGACGTGAAGTTGCGTTTTCAAATCCAATATTGATTTGCTTTAATTCTGGTTATACTTGTAAAATAGATTGAAGTACCTTCACAATACAGACGCTTTCATTCATACCATAATTGTAGTTATTCTCTCATATATTAGTATATAATTTAAAACATTTATTATTTACCTTTAATAATAAGCATAGAATGTGGATCAAATATTCTATACGGTTTTGTAATGTATTTTTCACGTTTTAAAGTTAACGTTTGACCATTTAAAATTCACGAAGTCGATTGTTTTCTCGACGCTCTCAAATATATGCGATCAGTTATAAATTAGCTAGGTTCGGAAGAGCTTCATAATGTTGAAGGAGAAAGGTGATCTACGTATCAACTTGCTGCCTTAGCTAAGACAGCACATTTTACCAGCTTTTTGTTTCTATTTTTTAACAATGGTTAGTACTATCAAATTTATATACACTTTGATTAAATAATTTGTTACAGTATAACCTTGAGGTATTTAGATTTTGGGCGTGAATTTTAAAGTAACAAGAATCCGCATCGCATAAGTATGGAACATAAAAATTAGTAACTTATATTTGAAGTACCATCAAAATTCACAACGTAATTATTTCGTATTGCAACAAACAGTAGTATTGTTATAATTTGCAAACTATTAAATAGCAATGCATTTTTAACGCCGGTAGAGATTCATTTTTTGGGCGTATGCCGTCTGTTAGTTGAATTTCGACATTCGACAGGTATTAATCTAAAAGTGTTCAGCTTGTGTTGAATATTAAAAATTATAAACCGTTCTGAATGAACTTGCACCTTGAAGATGTTCTAGATTACTAGAATGGGTGGAACGGTTTAAAAGTTCCAGTGATTTAAAGAGCCGAACTATAGGTCCAACCAAATTAGTAGGGTCTTTAGTGAGGAACCAGATTAAGACAGGTCCCCGAAAGAGGACAGCAGCTCTTTCGGTACTTAGATTGGCAGAGACCATTGGAGTTGGTATAGTATTCTAAGACACACTACTGCGCTGTGGAAGGCAACGGGAAATCATCACATTACTTCCCAAGTACATAGTATACTTAAATTGTTACTTAAGATGATGGCATTCTTTGGGGTAAAAAATTCCGGAGTTAAAATAGTCCGCCATACGGATCGTCGGGAGGGGACTACTTCGGAGGATGTGATCGGAAAGTTTAGAAAAAGAGTCGGGGACGTTTTGCGAGTCGGAGCGTGGAATGTCAGAAGTATGAAGCATGTAGGTAAGCTAGAAAACTTGAAAATTGAAATGGATAGGTTAACATAATACATAGTAGGGATCAACGAGGTTTGGTGGCCAGAAGTGAGAGATTTTTGGAGCAGAGACTTTAGAGTAATTTACACAGGATCAGAGGAAGGAAATTTGGGAGTGGGGATAGTTACGAAAAAAAAGATAAGACACTGTGTATAGAAAACTACCTACAAAAGAACGAAAGAGTGCTCATGGTTAGATTAGAATTTAAACCAGTGAATACAGTAATAATACAAGTATACATGTCCACCTCTAGCTACAACGAGGAAGAGGTAAAGGGGTCTACAGAGATATTGAAGACATACTAAGATACGTAAAAGGACATGAAAATTTAATAATTACGGGAGATTTTAATGCAACGGTAGGCGAGGGTAGAGAAGGGCGGTAGTAGGTTTATTTGGTTTAGGCACAAAAAATGACAGGTGAAATAGGTTGGTAGAATTTTGCGACAAAAACAATTTAACCATCACAAACACATTATTTCAACATCATGCTAGAAGACGATACATGTGGAAGATGCCAGGAGATTACATTATTGTTAGAGAATAGTTTAGGAGTCAAGTAAAAGACTGTAGAAGCTACCCAGAAGTAGATATAGACACTGACTAAAGCATTAAATTTAAAAATTTGGGAATAAGAACGGAAAAAGACACTTTGACTTTGAGAAACTAAAAGACAAAGATACTCACGAAAGATTTGAAAAAAGTCAAATGAATTGCTGAAAGATATCGGGAAAATTTCTGATACTAAGGAAGTAGAAACAGAATGGACTAAGATTAAATCTATAGCTTAGACATAACTAGCACAGATATTCTGCGGTACACACTAAAAGAAAATAAGAACCCGTGGATCAACAAAGATATCTTGAACTTAATAGAAGAATAACGAAAATACAAAAACAGACCGGACGAAGCTGGAAAACATAGATACAAAGCCATAAAATGGAAAATTATTCGCAAATGCGGAAAAGCTAAAGAGCAATGAATTGACGAAATTTGCTAGGAGGTACAAACTAAGATGGAAATAGGAAAGACCGACAAAGTATACAAACTAATTAGAATGAATTTTAGGGATATAAAACGGAATAGCAAAAATATAAGGTGCGCTGAAGGAGAGATCATTATAAAAAATGTCGAGAAAGTGGTGAGATGGCAAGAATATATACAGAACTTATATGCAGTAAAGGAACTAACAACATTAAAACAGGAATCAGAAATTGAAAACGATGACGTGGAATATCCCATACTTAGAAATGAGTTTGAATTAGCATTAAAAGGCCTGAAAAATTGTAAGGCACCGGGTATAGATAAGGTGCAAGTAGAAACTCTAAAAACCGCTAGACAAGCAGTAACAGAACGTCTCTTCCAACTTGTAAGCTATATGTATGAGACAGGCAAGATACCTTACATGTGATTTTCCAATGCTTCAGCCGAAGGTACTACATTGGCTAGGAAGCAAGTTTTGTTTTTAGCTGAAAAATTTTTAAATTTTGCCGAACCCTTGCTACAGGCGAGATACCTTACATGCGATTTTCTAATGCTCCACCGGAAAGTACTACATTGGCCAGGAAGCGGGTTTTTTTTTACATGGAAAATTTGGAATTTTGCCGGACCCTTGATGTTTCAAGCAAGGTAGGGATCTTTAACGTGCGCGACAACACTCACACACGGGACCTCCATTTTACCTCTCATCCGAACGAGGGTGTATTTTTGTGAAAAATGCTCGTCTATCATTTTTCAAGCGAGCCTTGTCGGGATTACATGCGAATTACCCCAAGATTTCAAACGAAACATCATAGTCACTATACAAAAAAGAGAGGCTCGAACATTAACAGCGTACGTTTACAGCACGCGTGTCAAAAATATTAACTAAAATTGTACAAAGACGGATGGAAACACGGACCGAAGAAGTATTAGGAGAAGATCAATTTGGGTTTAGGCGAAATAAAAAAACACGGGTGGCTATTTTAGTTCTGAGGGTAATAATGGAGAAGATAATTGAAAAAGAAGAGAAAAAGATTGATATGCTTAGATTTGCAGATGTAATAGCGATACTAGCATTTAGTAAGAAAGAGTTAGACGCAGCTCTTTATGAAATGGAAACAGTTCCAACAGAGAGATACGGTATGAAAATTAACAAAAATAAAACTAAAATACTGGTATGCAAAAGAGGGGAAAATATATATAAAACTAGAATACAAATAGGAAACGAGATCTTACCAGAGGTTAAGAATTTCTGCTGCCTAGGAAGCAAAATAACGTAAGATCGGAAAAGCGCAAAAGATATAAATCAAAGATTACCACAAGGTCGTGCTACATTTAACAAGAAAAAGCATTACTGTGTTTAAAGAAAATACACGTAAAAACAAGGAAAAGATTGCTGAAAGCATGTGTGGAGCACAGCACTGTACGGCCGTGAACCTTGGACAGTAGGAGAAGCAAACAGAAAAATGTGGTGCTACAGACGTATGGTGAAGATATCATGAACAGACAAAGTTAACAACAAAGAGATTCTAGAAATGGCAGTGGAAGAAGAAATATGCCGAAAACAGTAAAAAAATAGGAGAAATGGGATGATATGACACATACTAAGGCATGCGGAAATAGTGCGGAATATATTAGAAGCAGAGATAGGAAAAAGGAGAGGTAGAGGTAGACCTAGGTTAGACTATTGCACACAGATAGTCAACGGTGTAGATTGTGTGAATTTCAGGGAAATGTGTTGGCTAGCTCAGAATAGAAATCAATGGAGGTAAGCGTCCAACCAGTTCGAGACGGAATATTTTATGGCGAAAAAACAAAATAATTGTACTTAAACCTGATGATTATTATTATAAACCACTACAAGTGTTAATTTTGCAATATTCTCAACTAATGTTAATTGTGTGAAAGAATTTACTGGAGAATTATTAGTTCGGCAAATGTCTGTGTTGGGGGATTTTGTTAGCCACAGGCTGCTTAACCTCCTTCTCATACCAATGAGTATCGATGAAATAGGGTATATATTTAGAAAACAATAGAAGGGGAACTGAACTGTATCTAGGCTGTAGGAATGTCAGGGAACTATGTAGGCTAGCTCAGAATAGAAATTAGTGGAGGTACGCGTCCAACATGTTCCAAGACGGAAAAACCTATGACAAAAAACTAGTTGCATTTAAACCTGATGAGTACTAGAAACAAATACAGGTGTTGGTTTTGCAATATTTTCAACTAATCTTGATTGTGCGTAAGGATTTATTGGAAAACTACTAATTCAGCAAATGGTTAAGTGTTGGGGGATCTTGGTAGCCACAGGCTGCTTAACCTTACATGTGATTTTTTTTCAATGCTCCACTCGAAGGTACTACATTGGTCAGGGAGCGAGTTTTTTGTTACCTGGTAAATTTGGAATTTTGCCAAACCCTTGCTGTTCCAAGCAAGGTAGGGATTTTTAACGTGCGTGATAACACTCGCACACGGTACCTCCATTTTACCTCTCATCCGAACGAGGGTGTATTTTTGTGAAAAATGCTCGCTTAACATTTTTCAAGCGGACCGTGTCGGGATTCGAATCCGGGACCTTGGACGTAGTAGTCACACACATACCACTACGCCACGGAGCCGCCTAGGCTGCTTAACCCCTTTACATACATACCCATGAATATCGTTGAAATAGGATATATATTTACAAAACAATACAAGCGAACCGAACTGTATCTAACAAGAAAGAACAGTGGCTATGTTCGAACACAACAAACATTAAAACAAGGACAAAAGTGTTGGAAGCATATGTGTGGAGCACAGCACTGTATGCCTATGAGACAGAGACAGTAGGAGAAGCAGATAGAAAAAGAAAGAAGCCTTTTGGAATGTTATACTTCAGATGTATGACGATGGACAGATAAAGCTAATAACAAAGAGGTTATAGAAATAGTAGGGGAATATAGATATCTGTGGAAAACAAAAAAAAAATAGGACAGGATACGTTCTAAGGCATTTTTGAAGAATAGTGCGGATTATATTACAAGCAGGGATAGGAAAAAAGAAGTAGAAGTAGACCGAGATCAAATTATTGCACGCAGATAGTGAAAGATGCAGACTGAAGGAATTTCACGGAATGTATAGGTTAGCTCAGAAACCGAAATAATGGAGGTACGCGTCTAACCAGTTCCTGGACTGAAGACTTAATGATGATAATGAAACCTTCACAACTTTATGGGTTCGTAAAAATTCTTGTTAGTAGAATTTTCATCAAACTTTGGTACCAGCTGTCGTTTTTATTCCACATATGACAAGCAGTCGTTTGACGCATAAAGCTTGTTTTCATTGCATCAATCTTGGAACGTTGAAAGTTACTTTAAAGTTCAGTATATATAAAATAGAAATATTAAGAGAAGTATATATATCTGATTTATATAAATATTTACGTTTATAAAATTGTGATATATATTTTGCCCACCTTAGGTTTCTTAATTTAGATAGAACAGTTTAACAAGAGATTACTTGTAGTGGTGAAAGTATTATTTTAATTGAAACCTATGAAAAATATTTAAATCTTTTAAATATTGAACAGTATCAATTTTCTGCTATACTATTTTACAACTTAAGCACTTGGTGTCAGAAATCAGCTGAATTCAAACATAACTAATTGTGAACTTTGGGCATGTGCATAGTATTAAGAACCAGTTTTTTTGTGTATACTCATAAATGAAAATGTTAATACTTTTGAGCATATTTTAGAAATAATTTTATGTGATATTTCAAAATTCCTATTATGAAAAGTTTTGTACATACAAAATAAAATGATTTGATCTGATATTTAGCATTAACCAGTTTAAGTTTTAAAGGGCAATTATTTAAATTATCGTATTCGTGTTTTATTCTTTGTTGTTGAATAATTAATTTACAATTATATGCATGAACAGACTTTGAAATTTTTATTTGTAAAGTATACGTTTCGTGATTTAAGATAAATATAATTGAGGTCAGCAGCTGTTAGAAGAGGCACCAAATGTTTGTTGAAGTAGTTTTAAGTTATACAGAGAGTGAATGAGTATCTGAGTAAAAGTTTATAAGCCTTTTGTAACTAGAATTAATTCTTTTATTGCTAGTTTTATTTTTGAATTTTGAGACGCAAGAAGCGGTTTCGTGTTTGTATTTCCCTAAAATGTGTTCTTTTCAGATATAAACTCTATGCTCGTGACTATTGATTGCCATTACGATACGCGACCCGAGGTTTCCTAACCATCCCTGGGTTAAGTTCTTATTTTAATTGTTTAGGTACACTGACTCTCAACATTTTTAGAATCTTTATTTTTTTGCCTCCTCTGAAGTAAAGTTCTGAACTAGTTCGTAAAGACTTTTCCATCAGTCATCCACCGGAAACAGTACCTAGAACTTTTGTTCCACTGATGCTTTACAACAACAACAATAACTAGGAAAAGCTTACCTATACAAGATTTTTGTGTCTAGGTAGGTACCTAGTATAAATTTAATATTTTTATGCTGAATATTTTACTAATAAATTAGTTTTTGCTGTGAATTCTGAGGATTTAAATTTTTTTAAATGGGCGGCTATCGCCGCTCCTTTGACTTGTCGCCTGGCTACCCCGCATCCCTAGCACCCACAGGTCGGAACGGTCTTGTATCTACTTACTTGAAAATGGTTTGCATGTGATTCACACAGCGCCTATATTCAATGGTCATCAGCATATTCAAATCGTTTTCGCCGACTTTGTGGTCCTTTGTACATCTAATTCTAATGTATTTAAATGCCTCCTTCAAGACTGACATATGAGCACCGGTGAGATTAAGAATATTCATAAACAACGTGTCCATTCCGACGATGCTATATGCATATGAGAACATAGGACCCATTTGATAAGCCAGAGCATATAGGTACGACTTCGGAGTATCGTATTTAAACGGCATCCAACTGAAATAAGGTAAAGGTTGGCTGAAGGTCGAATTTTCAGTTTGTTCATATTTAAAAGCCATCATAATAGGTGGAACATACGAAGATGATAAAGTCACATGTGCTAGTAGATAAAAAGCAAACGTATATTTTAATCCAGTTCGTTTTGCTTCTCGAAAAATTAAATCTGGCCGAAAACTGCCTTCGTTTTCATAACGGTATTTTTTACTTTCCAAAAGTTTAATAATACGTTGCAACTCCTTATGGCGGTAATACCAAAACGCTACTTTAATTGCACCCAGTAAATGAGTTAGTCCAAAACTAAGATTCTTAATCAAAGTATTGATGTTCTTATACGTTTCTATGAGCGATATAAATTCTGTAGGCGTAAAATATAAGTTGACAAAGAGTATTACAAAAACTGCGTACACATTGAAAATAAATCGTATGTATTTAGACGACGTTTTGGGTGCCCAAAGACCAGCGCCTCTTAATATCCATCTATTTAGTATAAAATGGTCTTCTGTGAGCTCACTTAAAGGCATTCTTAGTGTGGAAACGAATTTATATAAACGGTTACATGTTAGAAATTTAGCATGCGTTTGCTGTATAATTTAACAAGACCGAGTAGTATCATATGAGTTAAAACTTTACCCTTTAATTACGCTTCAAAGCATTTCTGTCGTGTATCATATAAAACTTGCCCTTTAAATAAGTACTTTGATTTCACGTAGAAGCGAATGTAATTGAAGACCGGATCATCTTTTCTGAAATATTTATCTATTGGACAGTATCAAATAAATTTCCTTAAGTACGTATGAATGTGTTATTAAAAGAATTGAGTCTTTCTCAAAAAATTTTATTGCGAATTAGATGCAAAGAGAAACATGCAACCTCTTCAGGAACGCCGTATAGATGGACTACGCTAGACTGCATACATTTTTTATGCTACCCTTTACTTTCTTTAATAAAGTGTTATCGGATTTTAATTTCGTTTTGCCTAAATCTGAATCACAAGATATTAGTACAGATATGTCGTACGTTCAAGTACGGACGGACCAATGTAAAATATCCTCCGATGCATAAATTAAAACTGCACTTTTTCAGTTAAATAAGTATATGCTACAAGTTACATACAGGGTGTTCAGAAACTCATGTCAAACGGGAGCCACACATACTAGACATGATTTTGTGTTGATTTAACTTAAATTATCTTAATCCACGAATGCTTCCTATGGGAAGGTAACGAAAACTATTTGTAACAACAACAGTTTTTTATTTTAAAGCTCATTATACAAACCTTTTCAACAGCAATGGAATTTGCGTAAAGCTCACCCAATAATTTATTTTCAGCTAATCGCTAACAGTACAAGCATCTTATTCTTAACACTATAATGCTATCCTCTAAATCACTATCGAAACACTACAATTAGCTATTCAAATATTAATTATTAGTTGATATTATCACTGCAATAATTTACATCAACACTAATTTATATTGACAGTACACCGAAATTTATATCACATCATTCAAAGCTATAAACTTCAACATATCGTAATCAAAGCTTAATCACAACTGCACTAAACTAACTAACGCTCACCACGGCAATTTATATTTCATCTAATCGTTTGAGTACATACCAGAATATGCAAGTAATATTCGCAAGATTTTCTATTGCAACTTGTTAAATGCAATGTCTTATATTTGCCAATCAAGAGATATTGCACCACAGAGTCTATCCATCATCTTTTGTGCACAAACTCTTCGTTTACGTTTCAAAGTAATTATTCTGGTAGGAAGTAGTCCAATCGGCGCTACAGTGCCACCTCCTAAGGCTATTCTGTGCCAGAACACTGTCACTCGGACATCAGAAGTCCATGTGATAGTAAGGACAGTCAAAACAATTTCTGCATTTTACAGGTAGAAGTAGCAATCAACACTTTCATTAACAGGAGCTGTACCACATGGATTGTTACCACACACCAAAATCTGGACCCCTGTTTTTTGGAACAGTACCTCTAGCATATTTCGTACAACCTTTCACTCCAAACCATCGAGCCCACAACCGATCTTGGGTATGGCCAACTTCTTTTGTTCAAATTCGATCATCTGACCCTTGAGGTCCACTAACATCTTCCACAGATCTTGATAATTCGGTTTACCAGAAGACTGTTGCTTAGTCATAATGTAGTAGATACTCCGATGTTGGTGCTTTATCTGTATGGTCTTTCCGACCTCAGCTTGTTGTCAGCGAAGTTGATACAGAACACCAAATTTATTTTTAAACACCTGAGCAAGTCTTCGGGACATATCAAGGTCCGCCGTTACGTAATGTTCTAGGGAGTATTCCAATGGAACATCGAATAGATCATCTTGAATCTCTTCCATGACTCCAAATCTCGTTTTGCCTGTGTCACTGTACAGAGACATGAACCCCTCAAAACTCGGTTCAGATCTTCGCTCATCATGACGAGCGTAACCGTTTGCTCGTCTCACTCCGTGCCGTCCTACAGTGCTACCGGCGGCATCACTATCGTAGGGTGCTAACCTTCCTTTTTGGCGCTTACGATTCCGATATACCACGTCGTTGTTTCGTTCGGCGACAATTCACGCCTTCATCTGGAGTTGTATAGCCAGACACGGTCGCACTATTCAAAACCAAATTTCTTTGTTTTTATGTCATATCTGCTCTTCATCCGATCTCAATATTTTGCCTAACGTCACCATGGATGTCGTGCATCTTACAATTGAATTTCTCTAAGTTGCTCTGGCCCACAATGTCATCTCGGGGCTCACACTCAAACTCAAGATCACACGGTATACGTATCTTGCATCCCAGCATAGCACATGCAGGTGTCTGTCCAGTGCTCTCAAGAACCGAAGACCGATAGGCCAATAAAAATAGATTTATATATTGGTTCCAGTCTCTCTGATATTGGGAGAACATTCTGAAAGGTACTTTTCAAGGTGCGGCTCATGCGCTCTACCATACTATCTGATTGCAGGTGCAATGGTGTTGTTCGTATCTTTCTTATATCCAGAAACCGCGAATTTCTTGAAATAACGCTGACTCTATATTTATACTCTGATCCGAGTGCAACTCCATAGAAACTCCAAAACGGCAAAGGCACGTCAGCAGATATCTTAAAACCTCTGACACTTGGCTTTTAGGAACCATCACTTGAAGCGTGCTCATGAATCCGGCTCCATTCTCCAAGGATCGCATCAAGATCCCATTCTTTACTTTCAGGGAATCCATTGTACCCAGAACGGCTTCAGGGTGCTACACAACGGGTTAATGTTCTGATAGGATGGACATTCTCTTCTGGCTTTCCAATTCAGGATGACATTTAGATCTTTGTCATTCTCCTGTGAGCAATGGCAACTATCTTTGGGACAAGGACGTCTCGATAGCGCGTCCGGGTTACGGTGACTTCTACCAGCACGGTGTTCCGTGTCAAAATCATACTCCCGTGTGTGAGTGGTGACATGCACGTTAAAGATCCCTACCTTGATTAAAACAGCAAGGGTTCGACAAAATTTAAAACTTTCTAGGTAAAAACTCGCTTTCTGGCCAATGTAGTACCTTCGGGAGAAGCATTGGAAAAAATCAAATGCAGGGTCTCTCCAAACCGACCGCTGTCAACCGCGAACACGTTCAAGTACCGTCGGATGAATTTTTTAAGTCCTGCCAGTTGTTGTTCAAAATGATGGCATGGTTTTGCCGACTGGTTCAATAACTGTACGGAACACTCTTTGAAAGTGGTTATTTCTCAACACCGTCACACCCGGTCATATGAGCGACCGAAGAATATCATCTAACCGTTGCATTTTTTTTTTGCAAACCTCATGTTAGTTTCTTCTAATTTCACGATTAGGCTCGTAGAGTTTTGGTTTTATTTTTTGCGTGTTTTTGAACGCCTGACTTGAAGTCCTTTAAGAAACAAATAAGTTCGTTGTCCATTTTCTTTCTTTTTGGCTATGAGTGACAGGCATGCAAATACAAAACTTCCAAAAATCTTTAATCTCACTACTAGACACTAGTGTAACGAAAACTCTATTTGATTTTTTAACAATGGAATTTGCTAAACGCTCTCCCAACAATTTTTTTTTTAGCTAATCGTTAACAGAACAACTATTGTCTTTTAAAACTATGATGATATATTTTAAATTGCTATCAAAACACTACTATTAACTATCCAAGTACTAATTATTAGTTTATATACCACTACAGTAATTTATATCAATACTAATTTATATCGACAGTACACAGAGGTTTATATCACATCTTTCAAAACTTTAAACTAAAATATATCGTAATCCAAGCTTAATCAAAACTGCACTGAAGTAACTAACGCTTATCACGGTAACTTACATTTTATACAATCATTTGAGAACATACCCCAATATCAAAATAATATTATCGAGATTTCCTATTGTAATCTTTTAAATGCAAAGTCTTGTACCTGTCAATCAAGAGTGCGCCGCAAGGCCAATCGGGGCGCATTTAAGTAGGATTTTTAAATATATCTTTAAAATGCCGCTATATAAATTGTTCAAACTTGACAAAATGATTAATACCTTAATAATAATTCGTCCACTGTTAGTACCATTTCTTTATTTTGATCACAAGCGCCTGGTTGGGGGATTTAATTAAAAAGACCAACATCCAATAGCATAATGGAACCATGTTTACAATAAGTGCTCTACATGACGGCTACCTGTTTGAATACATAAATTTATTCTCTTATGTATAGATACTCTAATTCTTGCAAAAATTACATAATTTTTTCTAATTTCATTGTAAGCATTTCAATTTCTTGCCACAGCTGAATACGAGTTTCCTTTGGAACAGCATAAACGAATGACTTCAAGTAGCTCCAAATACAGAAACCACATGGGTTCAGATCTGTTGATCTTAGATTAGACCACCTGTTCTCATCCATTGGTTTCCGTAAATGCTGTCAAGAAATTGACGAACGTCTTGACTATAATGAAATGGGCAACCATTGTGTAAAAACCATAAAATCTGTCTGATTATGGTGGGAAAGCTTTTTAGTAAAGCAGGTAAAACATTTTCAAGGAATTTATAATCATTCTGACCTGTTAAACGACCCGATAACACTAAAAGTCTTAGCAGCTGATCACCAATGACCCCTGTCCAAATATTTATTCCAAACCCTTGCTGTGCATTTGATGTGCATTTTGTAAATTAAAAATCACATCTTTACTAAACGTAGTTTCATCACAAAATAAAATATGAGAAAAAAAATTAGGATTTTGAATCTTTTTGTTACGCAACCAGTTTGAAAAATCTACGTGAGCAGGGAAATCATCATCTAACATTACATGCGCTTTCTTAAAATGCAAAGGATGAAGGTTTTCTTTATGCATGATATTCCACATGGAAGATTTGGAAATGTCAGGATACATAGCAGCGAGTCTTTTGATGCTAGTCTCTGGATTATTTTCAATTTTCAAGAAATTATTTTCGCTGTATTCCTCTGTATCATCAGGGTATTCTTCTAGGTAACGTAGCATTGCAGGCGTAAGAGTTTGAAAAGCATCAATAATGCTATGTTTCATGTTCTGTTATCAAGTTGATGATTCTTTTTAAATTACATCATCATTATATCTTTCCAAAAAGTATATAAAATGGAAGATCAATTTTGGAAATTAAATAATACCATTGAAATGCATGTCGAATTTTTATTTTTGATTATGATGATGATAGTGTCAGTGATTATACTTATACTGTAATGATTTATTAAGTGCCCTACGACTCTAGGGGTTGATTACGCACCGAAAGGGGGTCCACATCGGCGAAAACAAAAATTGGAGATGATAAGATGTAAATGGGGGTCCACGAGAATAGATCCCATTTAAGCAGGTCCTGACCAAAATTTTGGTTTTCCATAAATGGAATAATTCGCATAAGACAGATAGAACCTTCATACTTATATAATATTTTTTTATAATAGACATATAAATTATTTATAAAGTAAAAATTTTTAAAACAAATGTTTTATGAAACATGATGAAGATCTGGGAAACTTTGTAACGTCATTCTATGGGAAAATTCGAGATTGATGATGGGATCACTCACTGTCGCCAGTTTAAACCAACAACTTAATTACTTTGAATTCTAATTAATGCTTGTTAGAATATTTTTTTAAAATTTAGATCAATCTATTGCGCTACCTATAAAATTATTGTTATACTTTTGTTATTGCAATTCAAGTTATTATTTTCTTATATATAAAAACGTTTATAAATTATTACAAATTTCATAGTAAATAATTATTTTATTTACTATATTCAATTTTACATGTAAGTGGACTATTCGCTTTGTGGTCTCAACACTTGCAATTTGTAAAAAATTGTACATTTGATACTAATATCAATATGTAGCGCACATATGTGAAGTTGCAATGCTCGTCGAGGCTTATAGCAGAGCTTTGTAAGGATGGCGCAGACTTGTACCAATTCCACTTGTACGAACCTATTTAATTCCTCAATTATACATACGAATGTCAGAGATGAACACCGTTTATTTTTTTTCGGTATTTGGAAAAGAAAAGTATTAAGCAATGTTGCGCTTTTTTCGAAAAGGCTTCACCTTTTATTGTATTATTTAGGTTCAGAAGATTTTCAAAACTTGCACCAGGAATTATTCAATGTTATTATGTTTATTATACGCGTTACGTGAAAACCACACAAAGATTTGATTTTTACATAAATCCGGATGTTGATTTATGATTTGTGATTTGGGAAACCGTATGATTGCATTTCTCATGCTTAACGTGCAGCTGTGTTCACAAATTTGCGTCAGAATATCAACTTATCTTGAAAGACGGACGATCGTTCGTGGGAGTCGATGCGTCGAAACAAGCAGACTTTGCTACCAACCTTCCTTGAGTGCAGACGTGTTTCATAGAGTTCAAATAGTCGACGAAGTAGTCGCTTTCCTTTCGTCGCCTTTTTCTTTTTTATACAACATATCGGCGCTTCGTCGATAGGAGAGCTACCTACAACCAAACAAGGGGACATCTGGGCACTACCGTGAGATGAAAGACGCATAGGAATTAGGATAACCACGGAGTAAGTGTTAACTTTAAAATTTGAGACGCATTTGACACCCCGGGGGAATATTGCGTGTAAATTGGAATATATTTCTATTAGCATATCATGTAGTAAAAATTAACATTACAGCAAATATTTTTAATCATATAAATAGTTAGTTAGGTACATACAGGTTAAATGAATCAATATAATCTTACTTGGAAGTGCTCGAGAAAAGTAAGTTAATTATTCTTTATAATTTTTACATACGTAGGAGTATGCAACCAATACTCCTAACTAACTGATTAATATATACGCAGCATGCAAATAAATAGCATGCACCCGTAAAACGTCCTGCAGTCAATAATAAATTCATTCAACACTTTGCGAAAAACAAATAGAATCGTCCGAACGTACAATACAAACACTACCTCGGTATAAAAGGAGCTCCAACTACAAGAGCAAATTACTTCTTTTTGTTCTCTCTTTAAGAAAGCTACTAAACTTCTTGAAGGGAACGTCAGAATAGTGCTCCTTCTTCCGAGTTGTCTGTGCTCGAGTATGAATTCAAAACCCTCACTTATGGTCTTTCACCATAACCTTTCACTACGTAGCATGTTCTTCAGCAGTTAGTTACAGATGAACGGTCCTTTTACCCTATGGCATCCCGTGTGCTATTAAATAATATATATATGTACGACATAATTTTTAGCGCCGAATCTATTGACGCCGCCAAACAATTCCAAACTGGATTAAAACACCTTTTATCGCTAGGGCAATTTCAACTTCGTAAATGGTCCAGCAACGCGACTGAAATCATAAAGGATTTTGAGAAAATCGATAAGGAAACCTCATTATTCTTCTCTGGTAATGTTAGTGATATTAAAATTTTGGGCTTAGTATGGGGCCCCGCTTTAGATATTTTCACCTACCACACCCTTCCTTTTGAATGACCTCTTACTAAAAGAAATGTCCTTTCATATATAGCACGTATTTTTGACCCGCCAGGGTTGCTATCACCTGTTATTTTTGTAGTTAAATATTTTTTGCAACGGGCTTTGGTTACCGCACCTCGACTGGGATGAAACCCCAGATGATATTTGGTGTTGTGAATGGAAAACTTCTGTAATCAATTTTCTATTTTATTTCAGACCAAAATTCCGCGTAGATTATCACGGCTTTATGACACTTACCACTTGTTAGGCTTTTGCTACGCTAGCGAAAATGGGTATGGTGCATGCGTCTACCTACATGTAACTTTTTGAACCTCTATTTTATGCAATTTATTGCAGGCCAAGAACAAAGTTGTACCTCTAAAATCTCTTACAATACCTCGTTTAGAGCTTTCTGCTGCTTTGTTGCTTTCTCAGTTGATCCACTCGACTACCTGCAACCCATTTGACTATCCTTTAGAAGGGATACAATTATACTGCGACTCTCAAGTTGTCTTAACTTGCTTAAGAACTTCTTACGCATTTATTTAAGTTTTGAAGCAAATCGTGTCAACCGCATTCTCGAACACACTAATTTATCACAATGAAGGCACATTTCCGGTATTTTGAACCCGGCAGACATCTCATCTCGCGGTTTGTCCCCCTCGCAATTAATTCATAGTAATTTATGGTGGCATGACCCCATCGATGATTATAATTTATTTTCTTCTAATAATGTCGAGATTTTACCTCTACCAATTGAGAAAATTTCTGAAATACAACCCTCTTTTACAATGTTAGTAGTATCAACATGTAATTTTTCTGAGTCCATTAGTACATTTTCTTTTTTCAGTAAACTGCAATACCGTCCGGCATGCATATATCACTTTATTAATAATTGCTGACATCCTCAAACAAATTACTAGATCCAATTTTTGTTGATGAACTGCAAACTGCTTTAGAGGCATGTGTTAAACTCGTTCAACAACAAGACTTCGATTCAGAAATTAAATTATTAGAAAATAGCCAACCTCTATCTCGTTACATGCGTGTCCCCGTTTCTTTACCCCATGACCCCGTTAGGGTGGGCGGTCGCCTTCGGCGTTCTTTGCTGTCTTATAAAAGTGAATATCACACTCGTCGATACCGGGGTTTCTGATTAAAAGAAAGCTGCGGGAAAGCTCAATTCGACAATCGGAAGAGAGGTGGAACAACGCTGCCACGGGCAGGTTGACCCACAAATTCATACCGAGCATAGAAGCTAGAGATAAGATCGAGGTGAAACTTATGATCATAAAATGGTGCAGCTAATAACAAGGCACGTCGCCTTGAAAGCGTATTTGCAAAGATTCGGTTTAAACGACAATGATCGCTGCGCATGCGGTGAGAGCGCAGAAAGCGCAGAGCACGAGCTCTTCGACTGCCCGCTCGAGGTGGCAATTCGAGGGAAAGCTGATGTGAAGTTAGCTATAGTAGGGTTAGCATGGCAAAAAAGCCTAGAGGAAGTCAGGGAAGTAGCAAACCAGAAGGCGTTCTGGACAGTCTTCAAAGAATTTGCGGGAAGGGTCACGAGATAATCGCGCGTAAATCGGTGGTTGAGGGGGTGGGGAGGATTAAAAAATTTTTGAATTTGACTTGGCATGAGCACGATATAACTAAAACCTGTTAATTTAAAAAAAGAAAAAAATAAAAGCAAAATAGATAAAAAAAAATAAAAAAAAATAAATCAAAAGTCTAATATGCACGACGAACCCCCACACCACTACAACAATCACTGAATCACTGTCTCGCCTTATACGCGCGGAAAATCGGGAATAAATAATTACAAATAAATAATAGCAAATAAATCAAAAACCCTAACTAAATTAAAGCAATTCAGTAAACAAAGAAAATAAAATAGAGGGAAACCGCGCATCCCCCAGGCCTTAAAAGTGATAGCGATTGTGACTCCCCCAGGACGTTTAGTGCATACCCACCAGGACTTAAGCAGTGCATATTCTTTTCCCCTTAGAAGTAAGATAGATGTACGCAGACGAAAAGATCTTCGGATGCTGGAGAAATTTATACACGAGGTAAGAATAAAATTGTGGCGGCTGTACTCGCATAAGCATTGATGTGCATTAATAAGAAGATTTTGTAATAATTCATCGAGCACGTTTTGTGTGTAATGGCGCTTGCCATCATAATGCTTATGCGAGTGAAACTGATAATTTTGGTGATGCTTTTGCTAATTTATGCACTGTTACATGCTCTTGCTTATTTAGATATTTATTTATTAAATATTTATATTTATTTTATAATTTTGCATGTACTTTATTATTTGGCCGCTTGATTCGTTTTGTCTGACGTTCTGTCGCCCATTTTTGGTTGCAGTATCTATAGGAAGGAAGATTGTTATTATAATACAAATCAGTTACGGAACGTTAGGAACGAATATAAGATTGACTTAGGATAAAATATTTAAACCAAGGACACGACTTTGTAAATTTAAAGAGCATGCAAAATAGCTGGATTCACCATTAAAATATTTGCCTACTGTTTAGAAATCTGAATCCATTTTTTTAAAA
This sequence comes from Platerodrilus igneus, assembly GCA_036346225.1. Classification (NCBI taxonomy): domain Eukaryota; kingdom Metazoa; phylum Arthropoda; class Insecta; order Coleoptera; family Lycidae; genus Platerodrilus; species Platerodrilus igneus. The sequence goes on along the minus strand of JARFIW010000678.1, from coordinate 2,270,603 downwards.
ATTAGTTAGCTAAATTTGGTTAGTTCTAAGACGACCCTTCAGGTCGATCCGAAGAGCAGAGATGGCAGCTGCTATCCGGTATTACGGATTCCTCCCCCTTTTCATTTTTGATTGTGTCTTGTTGACCGGACACGCTTTAAAATCAACGCTAGGAATACCATTATTTAAACCCTATTTTTAGTGTTAGTTTCAGTTTGTAGATTTTTATTTGGATAGATTAATTTGAAGTTAGATTTAATTTGAGGAACGTTTACTTCGCGTTTAAACCCAATGTAGAACCTTCGGGTGGAGCATTGGGGACGTGGTCGCAAGCATAGCGGCCCTTATTCAAACTATAATGTCTTATAAAAGTAAACACCCTTTGTTACTGCCCAAGTCGGTTCATTTATCTCTTCTCATATGTGATTATTATCATATTTTATCGATACATTCTGGCCCCTCTACTACACAAGCTCTCATTTCTAGACAATATTAGATCATTAACGCTAGATCTTTGCTAAGGTACCTCAACTTATTATGACTGATTACCTTCCTTGCGCGTATGCATTACCCGTACATTTACTCATGTCGGTGTCGATTTTGCTGTCCCACTTCCCTCTGAAATCTATTACTCATCGGAATGCACATATTCTCAAAGGTTACTTAAGTATTTATGTTTGTTTATCCACTAAAGCCGTTCACTTGAATCTTGTATCAGAGCTTACTACTGATGTCTTTATGACATGTTTTACCCGATCCGTTTCTCGCCGCGGTCTACCTCACTCTGTTTATTCCGATTGTGGCAGAAATTTACTAGGTGCACCAAGTGTAATTGAAGAAAGCGCTCAGTTTTTGAGAAACCATCATGACGATTTATTTTGTCTGCCCTTGCGCCGCGACAAGTCCGTTAGATTTTTAACTTTCCTTATGCACCAAATTTTGGAGGCATTTGTGAGTCTCGTGTAAAATCAGCGAAGCTGCTCTTGACACGTACTCTCGGAAGGCCACCTCAAAGTTATGAAGAACTTACTACAATGTTCACCTGCATAGAAGCTGTTCTCAATAGTAGGACATTGTGCCTTCTTTCCTCCGATCCGAACGACGATATCGACTATCTCACTTTAGGACATTCTTTGATTGTCGGTCCAATTTTAAGTCTTCCCGAAGTTACATTTGATGAATCTTTTGACCTGCGTTCTCTGTGGCACGTCTTTGCCAGTTTACTCGGTTATTTTGGCAACGCTGGTCTAAGGAGTATTTACATACCCTCATTCAGCGAAACAAATGGAATCGTCTTTCAAATGATTTAAAAAGTGGTGACTTAATATTACAGGAATCAATACCAGCCCCTTAGTCTGGCCTCTTGGCGGAGTAACCAAATTGTTTCCACATCGTGACGGAATCGTTCGCGTGGCTTTGATTAAGACCACCAGCTGTGATTTTATTCGTCCTATAAATAAACTTTTCCCTCTCCCACTTCATTAAATTCAATTTAATTTTTATTTTTTAATTACTTCATTTAGTTTAGTTTTTTACGATGTTCTTTCGCCTCTTTTGTAAACCTGAGTAACGGCGGGATAACTGTACTCTAAGTTGGGAGGAAATGCCTAACTATTATTTATTCCCCTCCATATTATTTAATCAACCATTTTTCCGCGTTCTTAAAATTCTGTAATTTTAGGTGGGCGGTATGTTCGCGCCGCTCCCGATTCAGTGCGCATATCCACGGAATTGTCCGATTATATCGTTCGGATAGTATAGCTATTAGTTGGTAAGAAGTTCGCGATGACACTAGAAACTAGTTATATCCTTGCATATCCTACTTATTTTCCTCTTACTCCTCCTTTATCTACCTTTGTGGGTTTCGGGTTAGTGCTATTCATAAACAATTGCGTACGCCGTTCCGGTGATGCATCATAATAGATAGAACTTCAGTGTAGCAGTATTGGTGAGTGACTTTTTATTGTGCATATTATTATCAATGTTAAAACCTCTGCCTCTCACCCCTAAACTACAGTCCACTTCTTTCCCTCTGAAATACCATGGTTTAATAAAAACTCTAATGTTAAATTGAGAAAGGTAACTTAGAAATTCAATACTTAATCATAAAAAGTAGAGTATAATTACTCACCTGCTGTTTTGTTAGCATAATTGAAATTAAAACTGTGTTTCTATCGCAATAAACCTTATCGAAAATGCATGTCATGGGCGATACAATTACAACCGATTTTATGTCTATGAGCAAGCGTTTTAAATAGATCAAGACTTACGTTTATGTGGCAGACAAAACTGTAAATTTTACACGACTTCATTTATTTGGTATTAAGATGGTGTCTTTTATCTAAGTAAGAAATGGTTTGCAAACGCATGGCATTAAAACCTCGATTTTAACCAAATATACAATTCAAAACCATTTGTTATTAATAGGACGCAAACCAACTTGGTATTGTTATTATACTTATGCAATTTTTAATATTAAAACATATCAAAATAACATTTTTTTAGTGCGAAATCCTCAAACTCTCAGAAAAAAAAAACGGGCACCACCTATCTCCTAAAAACGCTCAGAGTTCCTATGAAACATAAATTGAAGCAAAAGACATTTGCGTTAATAATTGATACTTAGTTAATAAAGCTTGACAATTGTCTAAGGGCACATAATGCAGTCCTATACAAACGAAAGTGCATTCGCATGCAATTTGTGTAATTATACAACATCACGAAAAAGCTATTTACAAAGACATTTGTGGTCGCATAGTAATGAACGTCGATTCTCATGCTACTTGTGTAATTATACCACATCACACAAAAGTAGTTTGCAATTACATTTGAGGTCGCATACTAACGAACGTCCATTTGCTTGCCATTTGTGTGATTATAGCACGTCACAAAAGAATAATTTACAAAGACATTTGCGGCCTCATACAAACGAACGTCCATTCACGTGTAATTTGTGTGATTATACCACGGCACAAAAAGTTATTTTCAAAGACATTTTCAGTCGCATACTAAAGAACGTCCATTCGCATGCAATTTGTGTAATTATACGGCATCACAAAAAAGTAGTTTACAAAGACATTTGAGGTCGCATACTAACGAACGCCCATTTGCATGCAATTTGTGTAGTTATAACTCATCACGAAAATGTGATCTACAACAACATTTGCGGTCGCATACACACGAACGTCCCTTCACTTGCAATTTGTGTGATTACACCACGTCACGAAAGAATAATCTACAAAGACATTTGCGGTCGCATACAAACGAGCGTCCATTTCTTTGTAATTTGTGTGATTACACCACGTCACAAAAAAGCTATTTACAGAAACATTTGTGGTCGCATACTAATGAACGTCCATTCGCATGCAATTTATGTAATTATACCGCATCACAAAAATGTAGTTTACAAGAACATTTGTGGTCGCATACTAACCAACGTCCATTTGCTTGCAATTTGTGTAATTATAGCTCGTCACGAAAAAGCGATGTTCAAAAACATTTGTGGTCGCATACTAACGAACGCCTGTTGGCTTGCAATTTGTGTGATTATACAGCATCACAAAAAAGTCATTTACAAGTACATTTTCGTTCGCATACTAACGAACGTCGATTCGCATGCAATTTGTGTGATTATACCGCATCACAAAAAAGTAGTTTTCAAAAACATTTGCGGTCGCATACCAAATTGTGTGATTATACCACATCATAAAAAATATTTACAAGCATATTTTCGGTCACATACGAGCGCCCATTCGCGTGCATTTTGTGATTATACCATGTCACAAGAAAGTTATTTACAAAGACATTTGCGGTCGCATACTAATGAATATATATTGTGGTGCAATTTGTGTTATTAAGCCACAATACAAAAAAGTATTCCATTAATCCATTCCTGTCGCATACTCTGGAACGCCTATTCGTTTGCAATATGTAAAAGTCGTTTACAACTATATTGACGTCGCATACTAACAAACGTCTATTTGCATGCAATTTGTGTGATTGTACAACTTCACGAAAAGGTTATTTACAAGTACATTTGCGATCGCATGCTAACCAACATCCATTCGTATACGATTCGTGTGATGATACTAAAAATTACAGCTTGGGCCTTGCTAATTGATTTTTTAAAAACCAATATTCATTTAATCACTATAAAAATCATACAATTAACAAACACTGTACTTTATTTATTTATTGATTCACAAAAATGAACGTTGCACTCAACAGAGAAGTAATATTAAAACTTCAGCTGTTCGTACACTTCTACACATTAGTCACTTCTGATCTGATTGTTAACAAACTTTGACGAGTCCCTGGTGTCTTCGTATATCAACTAATTCTATTTATTTTGGACACATAAATATTACTAAATCTATTCTTGTCACCATTAGGTATTTTAATTGGGTTGACGAGTTACAATTGTCGTTTATCTTGTACCATATGTCGCCCTTAAGGGTCGAACCTCAATTAGTCATTTTTTATTCCATTTAGTTACTTTACAGTTTAACAAGGTACTTAGGTTTAAATTTATGTTTACTTTCGCTTTAGCATCAATCTTCATAAAATAATATATTACACAGTCTCTACAGCGCGACTTTTACATTATTCTTATTTATTGCTTATCACCAACTGGGCGGTTATAACCAAGGATTGACACTTTCCCTTTTCTCACAAATCTTTACAAATACAAGTATCTTATGAATCAAGCTTTTAAATATATCATTCTTAGTGCTACTTATTGAGATGTACCTCACGTCACAAAAAAGTCATTTAAAAATATATTTGCGATCACATACTAACGAACAGCCAATTCTATGCAATCTGTTTCGTTATGCCACATCACAAAGTAATTCACAAGTAATTCACAAACACATTTGTAGCAGCATACTAATGGACGTCCATTCCCATGCAATTTATGTGACTATTTCACCTAAAAAACTATTAAAAAACTACCATGTGTTATAGTATATTATGAAACATTTATTTGTGTAATTATTCTGTATTGTACAAATACTTCTGGAGTCCCATAATAACAAACGTCCATTTGCTTGCAATAAATATGTGATTTCTTTGCATAGGAGAAAAATAATCTAAAATAAAATGCGTGATCCCATAGTAACCAATGTTCATTTGCAAGTTTGGTATGTAATAATGTTTTATCAGAAAAATACATTTAGGAACACATACGATTGTACATTAATCCTTCATTATCCATGCTGTCGGCTTTCTCCCGGGTAAGACGCCTTTTTTTTAAATATTTTTGTTTATAAAATTATGCCAAATCTTTAGTACCCTCATAAAATATGCTCTGTTAAATGATACTAAAGTATCATTCGTTGGATGCATTTCCTGAATAGCGATGTTTTGTCTCAAATATTAACGAAAAACTCTCGAAATGCCTATATTTATGGACTTAGGATGTAACAATAGACGTTACCTTTTTAAAAATTCAGTAATTTTTTTTATGTTTTTGCTAAAAATTAGTGTCGCTCTAAATTAGTTTCACATTGAGTGTTGAAAAAGGAGGTAGTGTGGCTGCGAAAATTTACTATGTTAGCGATAACATACTCGTATACAAACGAAACTGAACTTTAATTGCAATTACATAACGATTGTTAATGCGATTGTTAATGAGGAGTTTGCTAATAGGGATTGTGTTTTGGATATCAATGACGTGGACGTGGACGCAACTACACAATTAGAAGAGCATATTTCTGAGGTAAGTGATTCAGAAAATGATGATTTAGCAACTAACGTACATTTTGTTGGACGTGATAATTTGACAATTTGGAGTAAACTTCTATTAGCTGCAAAAAAGAACCACAGTATAAAGGAAAACCTAGGGAAGAGCGGGGCTCTCTCGTACACTTAAGCAATAATTGGATGGTAAATGGCTTTGAGTAAAAAAGGATCCTTTAAAGAGATCTTCCAGCCAGCTAAGCTTCTTAAACTTAGGGCAGAGCTATGAGCTAGGGTCGTAGGATGGTATACGATAATAAAAGAATTTTTAATGGACGCCACCGTATCTTAATGATTATTATACTATGAATCAATCCGAAGACCAGATACGGAAATCTTCGAAAAGAAAAAAAAATATCCTTGACGAGTAACACATAAAAAAGAATACTTACTTATGACTCTGCAAACTGGAATGGGAACGACGATCTCGTACTATCTGAAAATTTAATCACTTCTAAACATTTTTAGACTAGGGCTACGTTAGAGCCTAGTCACTTTATCACAAAAAAAAAATTATAAAAAGATCAGCTAGTCAAAATTATACTTCAAAAAATTTTTTAAACTCAACACCAATAATATATCTTTCTTTACTACAAAAATTTTATAAGTGTGGTTGTTAACTTTTATAAAAAATTATTGATGTCTTCAATTAAAGAAAGCTTTAAGACAACTTATTATTCATTCTATTAATTTACAATATATATATATATATATATATATATATATATAATAAAATTGATTCGTGGGTTTGAGGTCTCTGAATTAAATTGAAAACTCTTTTTTATGGCCTAAATTTTCGAATTTATTTTAAATTCTTGATCACAGGCTATCTAAAAATTTTATACGCTAGATTATAAATATGGTACATAAATTAAAACTTACAAACTTGAGGTTGGTTGAAAACTAGCATAACAAACATAATAAAATCTTGGAAAAACTTGTAAAACCAACAAAATTAAAATTTTAAATAAAATTATAAACATTAAACTTGTATACATCAATTTGATGTCATAAATTTTGATGTAAAAATTATTTGTTTTATAGGATATACGATGACTTTAATTTGTTTGATGACAGAGTATCGTTTGTGTACGTGTGTGTGAGTGTGCTTGTATATTATGTGATGTGAGTGTATAGTGTATGAAAGTTTGTGTTTGCATGTGTGTGTATGTTTAGTTTAATTTTTGTCATTAATTTTGTTCAAAATTTAATAAATATGTGTATATGGAATTTAAGTTACTAATATCTGTTTTCTTATTTAGAAAGCAACAAATCAAAAAGAATTTTTTTGGAAATGTATCATATTTATAAAACTAAAAATACAATAAATAAGAAAACAGATATTAGTAACTTAAATTCCATATACACATATTTATTAAATTTTGAACAAAATTAATGACAAAAATTAAACTAAACATACACACACATGCAAACACAAACTTTCATACACTATACACTCACATCACATAATATACAAGCACACTCACACACACGTACACAAACGATACTCTGTCATCAAACAAATTAAAGTCATCGTATATCCTATAAAACAAATAATTTTTACATCAAAATTTATGACAGCAAATTGATGTATACAAGTTTAATGTTTATAATTTTATTTAAAATTTTAATTTTGTTGGTTTTACAAGTTTTTCCAAGATTTTTATTATGTTTGTTATGCTAGTTTTCAACTAACCTCAAGTTTGTAAGTTTTTAATTTATGTACCATATTTATAATCTAGCGTATAAAATTTTTTAGATAGCCTGTGATCAAGAATTTAAAATAAATTCGAAAATTTAGGCCATAAAAAAGAGTTTTCAATTTAATTCAGAGACCTCAAACCCACGAATCAATTTTATTACAAATATTTAGGTCGTTATTATTTTCACTTTATATATATATATATATATATATATATATATATAGAATAATCCACTTTTGGAATGCAAATGAATGCTTAATATATATTAATAGTTATTAAGATGAAATGAAAACCCAACCTTGTATTTAAAGTTGAATTACCATTTCAAATCGAACTAGTAATTGAAAACCACTAAAAGAACGGCTACAGCAGGATTTGAACCCGCAACCTCTGATTCACCGGATCAGTGCTCTAACCAATTGAGCTATCTAGCCTAATTGATTAGATGATGTTATACTTAATACTACTGAAGCTTGGTCCTTGTTAACGATTTTCAATTACGTCCTGCATTTAAGGAAATTGAATCTAGTTATATACATAATTCATGTACTAATAACTTGATCCTCCATTTTTGCAACGTTCGGAATAATACAAACATGTAATTATATTATTATTAATAGAGAATAATCCACATTTGCATTCCAAATGTGGATTATTCTCTATTAATAATAATATAATTACATGTTTGTATTATTCCGAACGTTGCAAAATGGAGGATCAAGTTATTAGTACATGAATTATGTATATAACTAGATTCAATTTCCTAAATGCAGGACGTAATTGAAAATCGTTAACAAGGACCAAGCTTCAGTAGTATTAAGTATAACATCATCTAATCAATTAGGCTAGATAGCTCAATTGGTTAGAGCACTGATCCGGTGAATCAGAGGTTGCGGGTTCAAATCCTGCTGTAGCCGTTCTTTAGTGGTTTTCAATTACTAGTTCGATTTGAAATGGTAATTCAACTTAAATACAAGGTTGGGTTTTCATTTCATCTTAATAACTATTAATATATATTAAGCATTCATTTGCATTCCAAATGTGGATTATTCTCTATTAATAATAATATAATTACATGTTTGTATTATTCCGAACGTTGCAAAATGGAGGATCAAGTTATTAGTACATGAATTATGTATATAACTAGATTCAATTTCCTTAAATGCAGGACGTAATTGAAAATCGTTAACAAGGACCAAGCTTCAGTAGTATTAAGTATAACATCATCTAATCAATTAGGCTAGATAGCTCAATTGGTTAGAGCACTGATCCGGTGAATCAGAGGTTGCGGGTTCAAATCCTGCTGTAGCCGTTCTTTAGTGGTTTTCAATTACTAGTTCGATTTGAAATGGTAATTCAACTTTAAATACAAGGTTGGGTTTTCATTTCATCTTAATAACTATTAATATATATTAAGCATTCATTTGCATTCCAAATGTGGATTATTCTCTATTAATAATAATATAATTACATGTTTGTATTATTCCGAACGTTGCAAAATGGAGGATCAAGTTATTAGTACATGAATTATGTATATAACTAGATTCAATTTCCTTAAATGCAGGACGTAATTGAAAATCGTTAACAAGGACCAAGCTTCAGTAGTATTAAGTATAACATCATCTAATCAATTAGGCTAGATAGCTCAATTGGTTAGAGCACTGATCCGGTGAATCAGAGGTTGCGGGTTCAAATCCTGCTGTAGCCGTTCTTTTAGTGGTTTTCAATTACTAGTTCGATTTGAAATGGTAATTCAACTTTAAATACAAGGTTGGGTTTTCATTTCATCTTAATAACTATTAATATATATATATATATATATATATATATATATATATATATATATATAATGATCTTGCTGAAAATGGTAATTGTACTTGGGATATTGTAGTCCAAAAATAAACTAAATGTTGTTTTGCATATATTCAATTAATTATCTGACGTTTCGGCAAGGGTTGTTGCCTTTTTCAAAGATACTACAAAATTATACAGTATTGAATGGACATTAAAATTATAACATAGGCACTTACTTAATTACTAATGTATAATTATTAGAAAAGTTTCCTCACACATGTGGATTAGTGTTGGTTGATACATAAACAAAAATTATAAAAAATAAATTTTAAATTAAATGTCATATTGACATATTTGTTAAGTTTGATACATAGACTGACAGGAATTCTTGATTTTAAATTTTATATGGGTGCATGTAAATCTTAACTGTAATTGAACTATTGCTTTTTTTGTGTAATTCTATATAAATTAGAGTATATTGGATGTAGATTTTGAGTGTCCTGTCTAAAGTTCATCGAATTAATCTCATTTTGTATATAATAAGCTTCTAAAAAAAGTCTCATTTTGTAATTGTTTTCAGAATCCAAAATTTCAATATCTTTATAATTTGAAACATGTTGGGTTATATTAATATGTTGAGAGAGAGCACAATTCTTTTTTCCTAATTTTATATCTGACTTATGTTGTGTAAGTCTATTTTTTAACCACTGGGTGGTGTTACCTACATACGTCTGATTGCATGAACAAGTTATTTTATAAATAATATTGCTACTTAATAATTTGTTAGGTTTGTCTTTGAGTTTTGTAAAAAGGTTTCTTACAGATTTTTCATAACTAAATCCTATAGTTAGGTTATGTTGTTTTAAAATTCTAGCTAATAAAGGAGTTAATGTTTGTATAAAAGGTAATTTTTTATATAAAATGGTATTGGGTCTAGTTTCAGTACTGTTAAAATGGATGTTTGTGTATAGTAATTTCTTTACTAATTGTTTGGGATAACCATTATTACATAGCATAAATTCTAAATATGTCAATATGACATTTAATTTAAAATTTATTTTTTATAATTTTTGTTTATGTATCAACCAACACTAATCCACATGTGTGAGGAAACTTTTCTAATAATTATGCATTAGTAATTAAGTAAGTGCCTATGTTATAATTTTAATGTCCATTCAATACTGTATAATTTTGTAGTATCTTTGAAAAAGGCAACAACCCTTGCCGAAACGTCAGATAATTAATTGAATATATGCAAAACAACATTTAGTTTATTTTTGGACTACAATATCCCAAGTACAATTACCATTTTCAGCAAGATCATTATATATTAAACAGTCCATATTAAGAAGACATATCTAAGATGGGATTTTATAATCTTATACATATCAAATATGGAAAACCTACTATGAAATCACTTAAAGAATGGAGTAACATCACACGAACAATGGCAAAATTAGATACTAGGAGAAGTTTTCTACTAAGATGCAGACAACAAACCATTTTTCCACGTCACATAACTGATAGAACCAACAAATTGAAAGATTTATTAACTCACACAAACCATTATGTCAACAAAAGGATCACTAAATTTATAACCAGGTCTAATATTACTATGCTAAATTTTGAAATAGAAATTACACATTCCAATATAGCTTTTTGGAAGAATAAATTAACCTTTTTGAAAAATTCTCTTCAAGAATCTCTGACACCTAACATATTTTTAGAATTTGAACGAAGACAAGTTTTGTCCTATAAAAAATTGTTTGAAAAACAAAAACAGATTCTATTAATAAAGTTTCATTCACTAAATAATACCAATACCGGATGTAAAAAATTTTTCAATGATAATAGTAAATGGATCGTTAATTTAAGTGATAAAGCAATACCTAATGATATAAATAACTTTTTATCATTGGGACCCAAGTTTAGTTTAGATATTAACGTCAATGATATTAACATGGGAAAACTATTAGCTAATATCAAAAACATTTTAGACAACAATAAACTTTTACAAGAAGAAAAGAATAATCTAAGAGCTAAGGCCACAAATTGTATTACAAACTTTGTTAGTAATCCAAAAAATAAAATTAACCGCAATTTAGAATCAAAATTATATATCAAAGTAAAAAAGTTTCTTAAAGAAAATTCTGATATTTTTATTACAAAAGCTGATAAAGGAGCAATCACTGTAATTTTAAATAAAAATGATTACGTTAAAAAATCTATACAATTACCAAAAAAAAAAAAAAAAAAAAAAATGATCACACATATCAACAAATTCAAAAAGATCCCACTTTTATGATTCAGAAAAAATGTAATGACCACATCAAAATGTTACATTCCAAACATTTGATTACAGATTCCCAAAAAAAACAGTTATCCAATACCAATTCCATACCAGGCAAGTATTATAGGCTTCCAAAGATTCATAAAGAAAACTTTCCATTACGACCAATAATTTCTACAGTAAATACACCAACCTATAACTTAACAGTCTTCTTTGCAAAAATTCTACAAACATCGTTTCCTTTAGAAGGATATAATACCAAAGATTCATTTACGTTTGTAAATCAATTCCGCCAATTTCAACTACCTAAGAACCACATCTTACTTTCATTAGATGTTTCATCACTATTTACAAATATACCTCTAGACTTGGCTGTAGATATAATCACGAAAAACTGGGATGTAATCAAACCACATACCACCTTGTCAAAAACCCTATTTCTTGCCTCCATCTCCCTAATTTTCAATAATACCTATTTTGTCTTTCAAAATGTATTCTATCAACAAAAATTTGGTACTCCAATGGGTTCCCCATTATCTCCTATCATAGCACAAATAGTTATGGATCATCTACTAAACTCAATCTTACCTAATTTAGATTTCGATATGGTATTTTTAGTAAAATATGTTGATGATATCATTTGTTCTGCTCCACCAGATAAAATACAATACATTTTAGACCATTTCAATAATTTCAATGAACACTTAAATTTCACGTATGAACTTGAAAAAGAAAGAAAAATTCCTTTTTTAGATACTTTTGTCATCCGAGATTCGTCCAACAAACTTCTATTTGATTACTATAATAAGCCTTCTAACTCAGGTAGATACATTAATTACTATTCCAGTCATTCATTTCACCACAAAATAAATACAGCTTTAGCACTTAAACACAGAATAGAAATAATCTCTGAACCACAATTCAAAAAAACTAATCTAAAAACTTTAGAATTTATGCTATGTAATAATGGTTATCCCAAACAATTAGTAAAGAAATTACTATACACAAACATCCATTTTAACAGTACTGAAACTAGACCCAATACCATTTTATACAAAAAATTACCTTTTATACAAACATTAACTCCTTTATTAGCTAGAATTTTAAAACAACATAACCTAACTATAGGATTTAGTTATGAAAATCTGTAAGAAACCTTTTACAAAACTCAAAGACAAACCTAACAAATTATTAAGTAGCAATATTATTTATAAAATAACTTGTTCATGCAATCAGACGTATGTAGGTAACACCACCCAGTGGTTAAAAAATAGACTTACACAACATAAGTCGGATATAAAATTAGGAAAAAAGAATTGTGCTCTCTCTCAACATATTAATATAACCCAACATGTTCCAAATTATAAAGATATTGAAATTTTGGATTCTGAAAACAATTACAAAATGAGACTTTTTTTAGAAGCTTATTATATACAAAATGAGATTAATTCGATGAACTTTAGACAGGACACTCAAAATCTACATCCAATATACTCTAATTTATATAGAATTACACAAAAAAAGCAATAGTTCAATTACAGTTAAGATTTACATGCACCCATATAAAATTTAAAATCAAGAATTCCTGTCAGTCTATGTATCAAACTTAACAAATATGTCAATATGACATTTAATTTAAAATTTATTTTTATAATTTTGTTTATGTATCAACCAACACTAATCCACATGTGTGAGGAAACTTTTCTAATAATTATGCATTAGTAATTAAGTAAGTGCCTATGTTATAATTTTAATGTCCATTCAATACTGTATAATTTTGTAGTATCTTTGAAAAGGCAACAACCCTTGCCGAAACGTCAGATAATTAATTGAATATATGCAAAACAACATTTAGTTTATTTTGGACTACAATATCCCAAGTACAATTACCATTTTCAGCAAGATCATTATATATTAAACAGTCCATATTAAGAAGATATATATATATATATATATATATATATATATATATATATATATAGAATGCTGTGATCCACCAAAATCCGGGAACTACGGTTTTCGAATCGAGCCCCACAGATTGACGTCAAGAATGCTGTGATCCATGTATTAGAATCGAGCCTCACGAATTGGGCGTCAAGAATGCTGTGAAACCTACAAAAAGCTATTAACTTAACTTGTCCGTCGACTTTCGCCTCTTTACTCTTTTCCGCCTCGGCTGCTCACCTAGTTAAACCTTCATCCTCATTCATAAAAAAAAACAAACACATTCCTACCACAAACATCAACGTTAACTCTATTTACATCAATATTCACAATACATTAAAATTTCAAAATTAAAATTCAGCATAAATTTCAGTATCAGAAAATTTCAAGATTAAATTTGTTATCATTTTAATGTGCATCCAGAATTAAAGTCCTTGTCGGATGCCTACTAATTACTATAACAATATATGCAGACCTGAGTCTGAGTACAAAGGGAGCATCTCCCACCTCTTTACGTTAATTAACCAGGTTCGTCTAATTGAGCTCAAAGACATACCCAAATTTTCATCCTAATCAAGAACATAAATACTAAATACCCCTTTCTACTTAAACAAGAAAATTTCACCTTAAAATTAAAAATTTGTTGTTAGTACAATTTCACTACTGTCCATTTTAAGTAAATCAATTATAAAGTTATTCAACACACACCAACACATCAAAAATCGAACAACAAAGCATAAGTTACCTGAAGGTTACTGCACTAGTGGCTTCAATGTACATCGTCCTTGCTAATTTCACCATTCCAACTGGGTTATGTTTACGTCCTCGGATTACTGGTCGCTTTTAAACATTTCTCTACACCACCATTCATCTAAAGTTGTTTCAGTGCTTTTCCGGAACTCATTTGTGTATATCTGAAGCTTGTTTTGTGGATCCAGACACGTTTACGAATCATTTAATTATTACCACCCCCGAAAAATAGCAAAGAAATTCATACTTCTTTCACAAATATACGCCAAAACTGCCTACTTTTGTGTATTCATTTGTCGTTGCAAATTTGATTAATTGGTACAGTGATACTAAACTTTATTACCTTGTATCTTCTTTTCTAAGTGCACTAAATTACATTCATTGTAGCACGTAAAGAACAAACTGTTTTAAATCACCAAAATATACGAGCAAACTGTTTAAATTATTCAATCAAAATCGGACAACTAAAAAGCACTGTTTAACGCATTGAATCAAATCGAACTTCTAAGAGAGCGAAACTCATATTAACCCGGGTATATATAGTGGTTAGCCTGTCTGTCGGTTTTGTCCTCAAAACGGCCAGTTTCTAGAATTTCGTATACTATGTTCCCATCTCGCCCGCCTGTGCGTCGGTTCTTATTAAATTTGCGCTCGCACCAGTTAAATCTCAGAAATTTCGACACGGCTCGCAACGTCTGGATATAACTAATTAATTTTTATACAGAAATGTTATTTTTACCTCTCAAGTTTGCCTTTTATTTTCAACCAATCGCAACCCAGTGACGTTGCTCCACTCACGCCTTTTACTATATGTGTCTCGGTCTTGCGCATATTATCTGTCTCTATCTACCCTGTTCTTATTGGTGCAAATTGATATTCTTTATTATCGATTATTTCAGTCCATGTGGACTGTGAAATAACCCACCTTATTAGCATTTCCCGTAACTATTAAGCTACCGTTTCTCCAGCATTTTCTGTAACCATTTGTTATCTGCAAATTTTACGCGGAACATAAAACATTTAAAAATACGCAGGTGTTCAAACATAATACTTCTACGATCTGAATATTATTGGGTTTTTACTAGCTTTTATACATATTATATGTAGGGCTGGGTCGGCGTATCGATATATCGATACGTATCGATACGACCCCCGTATCGACCCCCCCGATACAGCAAAAAATAAATATCGATATATCGATACTCGATATGTATCGATACGTATCGATACGTATCGATACGTATCGATATGTATCGATACGCATCGATACGAATCGGTACCTATCGATACGTATCGATACGTATCGATATTCGATATAGAATATGTATCGATATTTGATACGCAAAATTTCGTTTCGTTCACCCTTATATACATATACTTGTGTCACAAATATTAAACTTGAAACTTTAATTATTTTGATAACAAACAATCTTAAGTGAAAGATCGAATTGTCAGTAAATACATTATTTTAAAACGATCTTGTGATTTTATTCCCAAAGAAAGAGTAGAAAAATTTATAGATGCGTATCGATTCGTACCGATAGGTATCGCTACGTCTCGATATGTATACTTAATCTACACATCCAAACGTTCCGATACGAATCGCTTTATATATCTATACGTACCGCTACGTATCTATACGTATCGATATGCATCGATACGAATCGATATGTATCGATACGCACCGATACGCATCGATACATATCGATACGCATCGATACGTATCGATACGCATCGATACGTATCGATACGTATCGATACGTATCGATACGTATCGATATATCGATATTCGATATATCGATACATATCGATATAGAATATGTATCGATATTCGATACGCAAAATCCCGTATCGCCCACCCCTAATTATATGTTACTAATGGTTCAATTAACTCAAATTAAAATAATACCCTTTAATTTTTAGTGACTCCTAATCAAATATTAATTATTATCTGTACATTTTGTTTAATACCGGTTACTTAAAATTGAGTTAATTAATATAAATTTGCACGTAATTTCCATTTGTTTCTTTACTCGGAATAATTAAATTACACGTAGAGCATTTTAATACTGCTTCCTTTTTTTTATAGCAAG
Source organism: Platerodrilus igneus (assembly GCA_036346225.1). NCBI lineage: Eukaryota > Metazoa > Arthropoda > Insecta > Coleoptera > Lycidae > Platerodrilus > Platerodrilus igneus. The sequence goes on along the minus strand of JARFIW010000678.1, from coordinate 2,254,311 downwards.
CGTCTTGTAAATAATTTAACTCCCTTATTTTTAATGAAACGAATGAATTTTTATTCTCCACGGTTTTTTAATAAAGCGTACCTTTTCCCAAAGCTTCTACACGGTGATTAAAATTATTTGATGTGATTATTTAATTTTCTACCCTGGTCTAAATATGAGTATTTTCCCCCTATTTGAATACAAATAATCCCACTTATTTGAATGCAAATATAAAGCATTTAGACTGCCAAAAAAAAAATTAAAAAAAATTGCCTCTCTCTTTCTCCCCTTATCTATCTAACTTACCTAACTTATATCCAATCCAAAAAAAATATCTACACCTATCCTATATCCCTATCCTATTCCTAACTCTCACCTAACTTTATACACTGAAATTATCCCTAACTTCATCCTACTTATCCATCTAATCCTATATACATCCTATATACCTATCCTATTCCTAACTTTTAACTAATCTTCACTATACTTTACTTCCCCCTACCTAATCCTATATACCTATCCTATTTTCTTCCTACATTTAATCTTTATTCTCATCCTAAACACCTATTTCTAACTATCCCCCATATTTATTCTATACCTAGCTTTATTTTCTATAAACACCTACTTCTACTCTTCTATATACACCTATTCTATCCCTATCCTATTTAAATTTTACTCTATTATACACCTATTTCTCCTGTGGTGCTGGTTCTCCGGTATAAGGGAATAGTAGGTTGACGTGAAACCGTCCACTCTCATTTCCCGTATCTACTTCCCTTAATAAATACGTACACTCTCCTACTACTTCACCTATCTCAAAAGGTTCCTCATAGGGCAAGTGTAGTTTAGCACATGTCATCCTATCTCTCTTCCCTACTCTCAAGCTTTTTACTACTACCTGGTCTCCCACTTTAAATTTTACCCTCTCTCTAATTCTCGCGTTTATCTTCCTTTTATATTTTTCAGCTTTCTTCCTTAACCTCTCCCTCACATCTACCAAAAGTTGTTGAAATTCATCGTCCCTAGGCACAATTTGCCATGGTCTTTCGGGATACTGTTGCTTGATCAGCATAATGGGACTGGTTTCTGTCACGGTACTAGGGGTTTCATTGATAAAAGATTCAACCTTGGACAAATTGTCCTCCCATAAACGATGATTCCTATGTGAAGCCAAACGCAAGAATTTAACTGTCTCTTGAATATATCGCTCAGCTGGATTAGCTTGAGGATGCCTTATGCTGCAAAACACCACTTTAATGTTTTGCCTCTCCCAATAATCCCTAAATCTTTGATTATTAAAATAAGTAGCATTGTCTGCTAATACTCGTTTAAAAGTTCCTACTTCCCTACAAAATTGTTCCAATTTCTTGTTTGTTCCGACTGTGTTACAATCCCGAGTGGGATATAATTTGGTAAATTTCGAAAACACGTCAGTCACAATCAGCACATGTTTGGGTCCCTTTGTACTTCGGACTAGATTACTCAAATAATCAATAGCAACTAAGTCCAGGGGATTTTGTACATGTATACTTTGTACCACATCTTGACTCGTACTATTTTGTACTTTCCTAAAGTACATAAGTGACAAGTGTTGCTGACTGACTTTACTAACCCTAAGTCTTTAGTTGAAAAAAACGTTTCCCTAAAAATTAACCATGTCTTTCGGATCCCTATGTGACCATATCTTAAGTGCAGATCTTTGATAATTAATTTTGCTTGTACCCTATCCACTACATACACTTCCAAGTCTTGAATTTTTTTACACAAAAATCCGTTTATCATATGGAAGTTTTAAATCCCGGTTCGTTTTCTAACTTCGTTCTAATAATCTGTAACTCCTCACTCTGCCTCTGGTTCCTCAAGATCTCCTCTTCTCCATATACTGAATCGTTTTGTAGTAGACTGTTCATGGCAATCATGATGTCACACGGTCTTTTGTTATCCTTGTCTCGGTTTCTACTAAACGCGTCTGCTATAAAATTGTTTTCTCCCTTAATATATTTAATCTCAAAGTCAAACTCCTGTAGTAACAGCCCCCACCGATATACTCGATTATTCGAAAATCTTGTATTCATCAACGCACACAACGCCGAATGATCCGTTTCGATTACAAAATGTCTTCCGATCAAAAAAAACTTTATTTTTGAACACCAAACACCACTGCAGCCATCTCCTTTTCACTAATCGTGTAATTTACTTCATGCGGCTTCAGTGTGCGTGAAACAAAAGATATGGGCACCTCTTCCCCCTCTTGTACTTGGTACAACTCTGCTGCTAAAGCACTATCCGATGCATCCGTCCTCAGTACGAAACCTACATCAAATCTGGGATGCCTCAAAATTAGTTGGTCGTGAAATTGTTCCAACAATGTTAGATATGCTGCCTCTTGACTTTCCGTCCAACTCTATCTTACTCCCTTCTTCAGAAGTTTAAACAATGGACTCGCTTTTTCAGCAAATCCCGGTACAAACTTTTTATAAAAGTTAAGGACCCCCAAAAAAGCTCTTAATTTCCTAATGTTATTAGGTCTCGGATATGTCAACAGTTCGGACAATCTTTCTTTATCGATACACATACCTTGAGTGTTCACCACGTACCCCAGAAATTTAACAGTTTTTGAAAAAAATTCACATTTTTCTATATTCAGCCTCAATCCAGCTAATTTAAGCTCTAATAATATTCGTTCTAAATGGGAGTAATGTTGTTCCTCAGTTTCACTAAAAATTAATATATCATCCACATAGTGTATGCAGAACTGCTCATATGCTCCTAAAATTGCTTGCATCGCCTTAATTAATGCTGCACTTGACGTTGACAAACCATACGGTACAACCTTAAAATTATAGATTTTTCCCTCTACGGAAAATCCTGTGTACCTTCTAGAATTCTTGTGTAATGGAATCAGCCAGAATGAATTCCTTAAATCTAATTTACTAAAAATAAACTTGCCACTTAACCTCGTCAAAAGTGTGTCCATGGATGGTGGACAATGGAATTGCGGTTTGGTCCGTTGATTAATTTTTCGTGCATCTAAACATAAACGAATGCTATCATCCTTTTTCTTAACTACCACCAACGGATTTATGAAATGAGTGTTTGATACTTCTATTATGCCATCTTCCAACATTTTATTTAATTCTGCCTTCACCTGCTCCCGATATGCTGCTGGAATAGGATAAACCTTTGCGTTGAACGGTTCTGAATTATCCACTTCCAATATGTGCTCATAGCCTAACGCTGTGATTGCTTCTACCCCCACTAATTCTGCATGTTTATGTAATAAACCTTGAACCTCTACTCTCCTATCCTCTGGACATCTTATTGTGTTGATCTGTTTACCTTCATCATCCTCTACCTCTACTACATTAATACTCAACCCCGTGTCATCCTCTGTGACTTCATAACTGCCCTTCCATGGCACTACCTTATCCTTAATCCTTACTACCTTCCTTTCCATATCTATCAAAACCCCTAACTGCATCATACAGTCAACACCTAAAATGCTCTGAAACTTCAGTCCAGGTACAATTACAAACTCCTGTTCACAGCTTAAATCTCCTATATCTATCCTAAGCACCACAACACTATTTACTACAGCAAATTTCTTTTTATTTGGAGCTACTAAATGGCTACGCTTTATAGGCATAATTCTATCACAAACCTTATCCCTAATTTTGCTGACGAATTCCTCCGATATTAAACTCGCCTCTGCCCCTGTATCAAGTAATACTTCTACATTATTCTCAAAAATTCCTATATTAATAATTGGCAAACATAATTTTTCCTCAGTTTCTGGCTCTACGTCCTCCTCAATTTTGAAAAATTCACGTGGATGTTCATATACATTTACACTGAAATCTAGTGGTCTGTCGCGTTCTAAAAATCCTGTCCAGGTCTGTTTTCCCTACTTGGTCCTGGTCTAGCCGTCACCTCTGCGTATGTCCTAGGCGTTTCCACTCGTTCCGTGTCTGTATTAGCAGTCCCCCTCATGTCCGGTGAACTATTCCTTCTGGTAGGTTCCGGTCTCGGTGCAGGTCCCCTTCCTAAACTATTACTTCTAAAGTATGGTCGTCGCTGTTCCCAATTCTGTCGCTGGCATCCGTAACTATTCCCCCTCCTAGCATAGTTGTCCCGTCTATTGTCAAACCTAACTGTGTTGATCTGTCTTTCCTATTATCCGAGGTCGTCCACTACTTACGTCGTCGTACCTCTGCAGGTATTCTAAAACATTTCTCTGTCCACTATGTTCTGTAGTGCTACGTGTTGTCTTACTTCTACCTCGAAGTGTCGTGATAAATACTTGATAATTTGTCGGTCCGTCAGTGGTGGGTTCAGTTGCTTTGCTATGCTATACTTGCGTATAGCATATTGCTCCCTACTTCCTGAAAATTCTCCCTTAAATTTCCCTGTGATTAAGTCGTCTCGTACCTGGTCTTGTCTGTGGTCACTCCAGTAGTGCTTTAAAAATCTGTCTTCAAAGTCCGTGTAGGTGTCAATTTCCTGTCCTACTAAATTGTACCATGCTTCCGCGTTGTCTTTCAATAAAGCCTTTATCGTATTCAGTTTAGTCTGTTCGTCAAATAACTTTCCCACTAGATTTCTTACACTATTAATAAAAATTTGTGGATTTACCCTGTTATTGCCATAAAACTTCATGTGTTGGTCCAATGCTACTCCACCTGTAGAAAATCTGGGACCATCCCCCGTTAAACTTGACATGTTATATTTGATACTACTAACTTCGCGTTCTACCCTGCCTAACTGATCCCTACATGAGTCCGTTACTTCAGTCATTTTTACATTTATTTTTTCTTCACAAAAATTGCGTACTTCGGACCTTAAATGTCCCATTTCCTGTCGAAGACCTGTAATATCACGCTCATTTTTTTCAACCCTATTTTCTACTTCCCTCAGTTTCACGGTAAGACTATTTTTAAATTCTGTAAATTCTTTAGTATTTTGTTCAATTTTCCCGCTTATCTGCTCTAATTTTTGGTTGGACTCCTCCCTCGCTCTATTCGATTCTTCTCTAGCTCTATTAGATTATTCCCTAGCTCTATTAGCTTCATCGCTCATCCTCTCTAGCATTCTCATTATCATCTCGTTTCCTTGATCCCCTGATTCCGTCCTCGACTGATCTCTACTGCCTCCAGCTTCTTCCATTTTAGAATTTTTCTCACACAATGCACTATCGTCACTTCCAATTTCCACTCCTTGACTCCTTAACCACTCTTTTCTCTGCATACGTTCTAATCACTCTCACACACTCTAAAATACTCCTAAATTTATACACACACAGAAACTCTCTCTCTCAGATCGCCAGTTTCCTGGAATAAAATCACAAAAATTTTATTTGGAACTCGAGCCTCAATTTTGGGTCGCCAAGAATGCTGTGATCCACCAAAATCCGGGAACTACGGTTTTCGAATCGAGCCCCACAGATTGACGTCAAGAATGCTGTAATCCATGTATTAGAATCGAGCCTCACGAATTGGGCGTCAAGAATGCTGTGAAACCTACAAAAAGCTATTAGCTTAACTTGTCCGTCGACTTTCGCCTCTTTACTCTTTTCCGCCTCGGCTGCTCACCTAGTTAAACCTTCATCCTCATTCATAAAAAAAACAAACACATTCCTACCACAAACATCAACGTTAACTCTATTTACATCAATATTCACAATACATTAAAATTTCAAAATTAAAATTCAGCATAAATTTCAGTATCAGAAAATTTCAAGATTAAATTTGTTATCATTTTAATGTGCATCCAGAATTAAAGTCCTTGTCGGATGCCTACTAATTACTATAACAATATATGCAGACCTGAGTCTGAGTACAAAGGGAGCAACTCCCACCCCTTTACGTTAATTAACCAGGTTCGTCTAATTGAGCTCAAAGACATACCCAAATTTTCATCCTAATCAAGAACATAAATACTAAATACCCCTTTCTACTTAAACAAGAAAATTTCACCTTAAAATTAAAAATTTGTTGTTAGTACAATTTCACTACTGTCCATTTTAAGTAAATCAATTATAAAGTTATTCAACACACACCAACACATCAAAAATCGAACAACAAAGCATAAGTTACCTGAAGGTTACTGCACTAGTGACTTCAATGTACATTGTCCTTGCTAATTTCACCATTTCAACTGGGTTATGTTTACGTCCTCGGATTACTGGTCGCTTTTAAATATTTTCTCTACACCACCATTCATCTAAAGTTGTTTCAGTGCTTTTCCGGAACTCATTTGTGTATATCTGAAGCTTTGTTTTGATCCAGACACGTTTACGAATTATTTAATTATTACCACCCCCGAAAAATAGCAAAGAAATTCATACTTCTTTCACAAATATACGCCAAAACTGCCTACTTTTGTGTATTCATTTGTCGTTGCAAATTTGACTAATTGGTACAGTGATACTAAACTTTATTACCTTGTATCTTCTTTTCTAAGTGCACTAAATTACATTCATTGTAGCACGTAAAGAACAAACTGTTTTAAATCACCAAAATATACGAGCAAACTGTTTAAATTATTCAATCAAAATCGGACAACTAAAAAGCACTGTTTAACGCATTGAATCAAATCGAACATCTAAGAGAGCGAAACTCATATTAACCCGGGTATATATAGTGGTTAGCCTGTCTGTCGGTTTTGTCCTCAAAACGGCCAGTTTCTAGAATTTCGTATACTATGTTCCCATCTCGCCCGCCTGTGCGTCGGTTCTTATTAAATTTGCACTCGCACCAGTTAAATCTCAGAAATTTCGACACGGCTCGCAACGTCTGGAAATAACTAATTAATTTTTATACAGAAATGTTATTTTTACTTCTCAAGTTTGCCTTTTATTTTCAACCAATCGCAACCCAGTGACGTTGCTCCATTCACGCCTTTTACTATATGTGTCTCGGTCTTGCGCATATTATCTGTCTCTATCTACCCTGTTCTTATTGGTGCAAATTGATATTCTTTATTATCGATTATTTCAGTCCACGTGTACTTGTGAAATAAACCACCTTATTAGCATTTCCCGTAAATATTAAGCAACGGTTTCTCCAACATTCTCTGTAACCATTTGTTATCTGCAAATTTTACGCGGAACATAAAACATTTAAAAATACGCAGGTGTTCAAACATAATACTTCTACGATCTGAATATTATTGGGTTTTTACTAGCTTTTATACATATTATATGTTACTAATGGTTCAATTAACTGAAATTAAAATAATACCCTTTAATTTTTAGTGACTCCTAATCAAATATTAATTATTATCTGTACATTTTGTTTAATACCGGTTACTTAAAATTGAGTTAATTAATATAAATTTTGCACGTAATTTCCATTTGTTTCTTTACTCGGAATAATTAAATTACACGTAGAGCATTTTAATACTGCTTCCTTTTTTTTATAGCAAGCGTCTTGTAAATAATTTAACTCCCTTATTTTTAATGAAACGAATGAATTTTTATTCTCCACGGTTTTTTAATAAAGCGTACCTTTTCCCAAAGCTTCTACACGGTGATTAAAATTATTTGATGTGATTATTTAATTTTCTACCCTGGTCTAAATATGAGTAATATATATATATATATATATATATATATATATATATATATATATATATATATATATACATGGCTTGTACAAAGTTATATGTACTGAAACTTTTGAAACAAATACTTTTATTAATATCTAGTATTAGTTTCTGATTATTTATAGGAAATTTATATTTGAAAAATTTATGTTAATTCTCTATAAGAAATATAGTGTTTTCATTATTATTTTACAATTTATGAATAGGATCCTGTTCGAGTTTACAATTAATTGAATACATGTCCTGACTTTCCGTAGATTACAGAACTACATTTTTAGTTAATTTACTTGATGGAATCAAAGGTCAAAAAACACTTATTGTTTGATTTAAGCTGTTCTTCAAGTGTACCGTCAAAAAAATTATATTCTGTAATGTGACAAACAAATATCTACGTATTACGTGTTTAGTTACAAATACATTTTTGTATAACACTATATAACATAAAACTTGTTTGTCAATACTATAAAATTTGTGTTTCGAAATTGAACTTGAGATTTGTTTCGATATTATTTGTTCCAATACTGTATAAACATTTTTACTTGATTTACTTGCGCTGAAAAGAAACGAGAAAAATAACTTGAAGGTAAACTTGAAAATTATTCACCTACCGTAGATATATTTCCTTTTCACTCTAGGTCGATACAACTAAAATGAGGCCATGGTATCCGTCGACACCATTTCACTTCTCTGTGGGACCTTACATGTGATTTTCCAATGCTCCACCCGAAGGTACTACATTGGCCAGGAGGCGAGTTTTTTGTTGCCTGGGAATTTAGAATTTTGCCGAACCCTTGCCGTTCCAGACAAGGTAGGGATCTTTAACGTGCGTGACAACACTCACACACGGGACCTCCATTTAACCTCTCATCCGAACGAGGGCGTAATTTTTGTGAAAAATGCTGACCTGCCATTTTTGATGCAGTCGGCCGTGTCGAGATTCGAACCCAGGACCTTGGGATCCGTAGTCTTACGCTTACTACATTGATCCACGGCGACGCCCTCTGTTTGGGACCGCATGTTTTATCAAACCTGCTAGCCCATGTTTCAACACTTCTTTTGCTGATTACATTCGGATCGAAAATGATGAACTTAGGCCACGAGGCAATTAAACTATCCAAGCACGCGCAGAAAGGGGATATTGTATCAAGATCCATACAAATAAAAGAAATCTTAAATGTTTCTTTGAGTATTTAAATATAGGTGGAGCTCTATGTATGAATTAGTAATATATTGTTACTATTGGAATTTAATATTTACTGTTTAATAATAGATATTTGTTAAATAGATATATAGAACAAAAGCGTATATTTATGAAGCAGGTAATTGTATTCGCTACAAGGTAATATTAGATATATAAATGCAAAAAATAAACAATACATAGTTTGGATAATCGACTACTAGTTACACACTATAAAATTAAATTTACGATACTGTTTATATTTTCATAACTAAGTAGTAAAAAATGTTTCCCTATACGGAATAGTCCCAGAGTTCGGGGATATTCCGTATGGTAAGAGGGGTGTACCATACAGTAAAAACTTGCATGAATATGGAAGTAAATTATAATGAATTATCACAAAAAGTTTTTTATTACTCACCAAGATTTAGTTAATACATACTGTAGAGTAAGTATTAATGCCCATTCAAATATACAAGAGCTGAGAGAGACTAATAATCGAAAACTTTCTATTAGAGAACCTAGAGCAGTGTAGAATAGTATAGATTCTAGCTAGACGATCTAGCGAGAGCGGCAGCATTGCTCTATCGCTCTTGTAGATAGTTTCGCTAGAATCTATACTATTCTACACTGCTCTAGGTTCTCTGTTTTACACTACTCTCTACTAGAGAGTTTTCGATTATTAGTATTTTTCTATCTCTCGCATGTTTGGACGGGCCTTAAACGTTCAACTAATAAAAGTATAAGAAAACTGGAAATTTAATAAATCTGTACAACCAGATTATTTAGACTTCACATATCCACACAAAAATCACAAACAAAATTATCTTCTGTCGCGACAGAACTGTAAACCGACTGGATCCACCCTGCATAGGAACAGCATCTAAACCAGAGTCCTTTGTCTTTGCCAAAATTCCTACACAATAGGCGCATATCATTTGAGCCAGATGCTTCTCTTGTAATTCCTATTTCCAATAATAACATCTTTAGATCCATATCGTCCATTTACTCATCTTGACAGATTTTTTTAAAACCAGTAAGGTCGTCTCCTAATGATGACCCGTCAAACTTAATATTTCTTAGGCTTTTGGATTTCCCAGAGCCTGCTGTCTTTGAAGTGGTGCTTCTTTGTTTGAAATTCCCTTTAGGTACTCTTCTTGGACATCTTTTTGTCTTGGTTTGATTTTTTTTCTTCTTTTTTAATTTTGATCTTAGCTTGCAGTTGCTGAATTTTTTTCTTCAATTATTTCACCTTATCCGATTTTTCCAATTTTGTTTTATTTGGTAACTTTGAAAAAATAATTGAATGTTGTTTTCTTGGAGTTACTTTCACAGTCTTCAACTGAGGTGTGGGACAGAGAGATTTGAAAGATACAACATTAGATTGATTACTTCTGTCCATTTTTCCTTGTCCAAGGTCCTTGTCATCTGTAGTTGGGTTTTTGTTTATATCCACATTAGTTTGGGCCGAAGTTGAGCTGCTCACATCTCCGGCAATCGAAGTATCCATTGAAATTACACCATCACCAACATATTTGTCTTCTATTTGAGGCAATTTCTGCTCTACCTCCGGCCGCACTGCAAAATCTTCGTCAGTGAATATATCTGGATCAAGAGGGAATATTTCCGTCGATTCAAAGCTGCTTATGCCTTTTGCTGCATTGGCAACCTTAACATAAGCATTGTTGAAAATAGCAGCAATATCATTAGGTGTTATCTTTTCATGATGGGCTCCTCTTTGCATAGACGACAAAATGGCGAAACCAGATCACAATCAAATCTTCTGTGATCAACCCATTATAACTGCAATGATAAATGGCATTTGGTGGTCCGCCTCTGGTTAAATTATGGCTCATTCTCTGCCGAAGGAGGATGAACATTAGAGGGTATTCACCTGCAGCACTCATTGTACAGTCCACGGTAATATTTTTGCCCCGTTCCCAACTAGTTACAGCACCCACTTGTCTTTAACGACCCCATGTTTAATTATTATACGATACATTTTAAACTAGGTTACAGTCGCTTATGCACGAATTACAAGAGCAAATAATGTCAGACTCCCTAGGTTTGTGCTGAGACAGATAAAACCTCAACCACACTGCGCTTCTAACTGCATAAGTACACTTCTCCAAGGATGGGGTGGCGAGCAAGCAGCCTGGGTACTTTTACTATTACGAGATGTCAGCTGTTACTCAGACATACCACATGTGACAACTGAAGAAAGGTTACTGTAGTATAGCTAATCTTTTCTAGAGGGCACCACGGACGACTAAGCCATGACTACCTGGCTAAAGTTGAAAAGATTATAAAGAAATGGCGTCTGCCGAGAACCGGCAGTGCATGTATAGAAACGTATAGGTCTTTGTAAATGCATTATTCTGATGCACTATATTTAAATATAAAGCATGTAAATAAACCTTGGTTACTACGTGATCGCACATACATTTTTAGATTACTTCTCTTCGATGCGAAATAATCACATATTACAAACAAATGGGTGTTCATTACTATACGACCGCACAAGTTTTTGTAAAAAATTTTTACGATGTAGAATAATCACACAAATGGATGTTTATTAGTATGCGATAGCAAATGAATTTTTAGAGTACTTTTCTGTATTGCGACATAATCACACAAATTGCATGCGAATGAACGGTTGTTAGTATTTGACCGCAAATGTGTTTGTAAACATTTTTTGTGTGATGTGGTATATTCACATAAATTGCATGCGAATGGCCGTTCGTTAGTATGCGACTGCAAATGCACTTGTAAACAACTTTTTTGTGATGTGGTGTAATCACACAAAATGCATGTGAATGGACGTGCGTTTGCATGCGAACGAAAATGTACTTTTAAATTACCTTTCTGTGAAGTGGTATAATTACATAAATTGCATGCGATTGGACGTTTGTTACTATGCGACCGCAAATGTACTTGTAAATTACTTTTTTGTGATGTGGTATAATTACACAATTTACATGCGAACGGGCGCTCGTTAGTGTGCGATCGCAAATGTATTTGTAAACTACTTTTGTGTGATGCGGTATAATCACATAAATTGCATGCGAACGGACGTTCGTTAGTATGCGATCGAAAATGTGTTTTTAAAGTACTTCTTTGTGCTGTGGTATAATCACACAAACTGCATGCGTATGGACGTTCGTTAGTATGGGACCGAAAATGTACTCGTAAATTACTTTTTTCTGATGCTGTATAATCACACAAATTGCATGCGAATGGACGTTCCTTACTATGCCACCGCAAATGTCTTTGTAAATGACCTTTTTGTGATGCGCTATACTTACACAAATTGCATGCGAATGGACGTTCATTAGTATGTGACCGAAAATGTGTTTTTAAAGTACCTTTTTGTGATGTGGTATAATTACACAACTTACATGCTAATAGACTTTCCTTACTATGCGATTGAAAATGTACTCGTAAATTACTTTTATGTGATGTGGTATAATTACACAAATTACAAGCGAATGGACGTTTGTTACTATGCAACCGAAAATGTACTTGTAAATTACTTTTTTGTGATGTGGTATAGTAACACAAATTGCATGCGAATGGACGTTCGTTAGTATGCGATCGCAAATGTACGCGTAAACTACTTTTTTGTGATGTGGTATAATTACACAAATTGCATGCGCATAGATTTTCGTTAGTGTGGGACTGCATAATATGCCGTATCCTTAGACAATTGTCAAACTTTATTAATTAAATATTAATTATTAATACAAATGTCCTTTGCTTCAATTTATGTAGCATAGCAACCCTGTGCGTTTTTACATGAAAGACGGCGCGCAAGATTCTCTTTTAGAGGAATTTGCAGATTTCCCACTAAAAATGTTAGTAAGAATATAAGGTCAATTTGCGTTCAATTAATAACAATTGGTTTTGAATTATATCGTCGGTTTAACCTGCAAAAACCTAAGTTCGTAATTTCTTAAACTAGATGTTTTAATGCCGTGGGTTTCCAATAATATTCCTTACATAGATAACGGAATCTACGGTAATTTCAAATAAATGAAGCCACGTAAAATTTGTAAATTTATTTAGCACGTATGACCTCACATATTTTGAACGTTGCGCAAATCATAATGTCCATAGTGGATGTATCCTGCAAGACGTACAGTATTCGATAACGTGACTATTATTGTGATAGAGAACATATTTAATATCATTTATGCAACTTACGTTACTTGTTATTTATTTACAATACGCTTATATCAGACAGGGTGATTATTTATACACGGACAATTTTATTTTCCGCTTGTAACTCAGTGAATAAAAGTACGTTTGTATTATAAAGGGCGTGACCATGAATTTTCGGAAATTTCCATTTTTCCGGATTTCTTTATATCTTGGTGGGATTCATTTGTATAATTAGGGTTTGAATGACCTCTCGTGACCCCTTATCACGTATAAATATATATATATATATATATATATATTGTTGTGATAAGGGGTTGTTTAGGGGTGTATTGAGTCGTAAGGGTCGCGTAGTAACTGTAAATAGCAATAGAAATAAGAAAACTGCATTTTTTTAGCAGGAAAATTAATAATTCGCACATTATGTAAATAGCAAACATTTAACACCCTGTATGTGGACCGCAACTAACTTTAATCAATGCCAGTAGGCGTATCTTCCAATAATAGAACGCGTATTCAGCAGAGAAATAATTATACATGCAATGATTTCTACTTCAAGAAGCGTTCAATAAGTTTATAAAATAGATACGCATGAGATAAGATATAACCTAGTAAATCTTCATGCAATTACGCTCGTAATAAAGAAGGAATAATAAAGCGCTTTGATAAGAAACGCACTTTTAAAGATAAGTTTTAAATAGAGACATAAATGAAAACATCACTCATGTTACATCAGTTATTTTGTTCAATTCTCCAAAAGCTTTATCTACATAAACAACAGACATAAGCTAAATGAAAGTCCAACAATAATAACAAAACAGGCGGTCAAAGATCGTAAAACAACAGCAAATGCCAGCATGATAAGGAACTTTAGAATAGTTTTGTCAGAATTCAGCTTGTAAACTACTAGGAATGTCCAAAACAAACATGCTTGGTTGCAACACTTTGTAAGGCTGTTTAGACAAACCAATCCAAATGTAGATAGCAACAGCTATATAACGCCCAGAGTTGATAAGAAAGGGCAATTTCAATTTGAAGCACTTCGAACTTGCAACACTCTGACTCGAATATTTACGCGTCAAATAAATAAATTTTAAATTATATTATTGTGAAAAGTAGTGTTGTGTAATAATAGTTGATGACGAAGTACGTTGAAGATATATGAAAAAGCTTTTGCCGTTTTGCAGAAAACGTAAGTAGAAATTGGTTAATTAATTTAAATTAAATGTTTATAATAATATAAGGCTCTATTTCACGACTCCAAGAAATCCAAGTCTAATTCGAAGGTGTATCTAAGAAACCTACGACTTCTAAGGTGTCCCTAAGAAATCCAAGTCTAATTCACGATTCTAAGAAACCTTCTAAGTGTGATATTAAGAAGGATCTAAGTCTGGTATTCAGAACTTCTGAGTAATATTCAGAAATCCAGTTTGTAATTAAGTGGAGAGGTCTAAGGCGTATCCAGAAAAATATAAAGTAAAGCACGAGGTGAATTTTGGAAATAAGGAGTAACAAAACTATTCGTTCATTGATGGAGTACAAGGCAGAGCATTGGTTTTTGATTGAAGATAATAAGGGGGTGTTGATTCACAACAAGCAACAGCAAATCAGGATATCACAGGTCAGGGCTAACTAGGATAAGGCATCTTTTCAAATTTAAATTTAAACACTGAATATATAATTTTTTTCTCAAATTTGTAAGGAGTCAACAAAAATAGTTAATACGTTAAAATTTACGTAGCGAGCATAAAAAGGGTCTTGAACGTTCTAGATTTTTTTTCAGTAAAAGGTATCGTTTTTGGCGACTTTAAATTAAATTAAAGGAATATAATTTTTGGGATAAATGATCCAAATAATATTAGTCGATTGAAGGGTGTATTTAAGGGATTACAAAATTGTGAAGTGTAGATATTATTTCCTTTCATTATACGAATATTGATTGACTTCCAATTCAAAGAAGTAAGGATTAAAGGGGTAAATTAATTTGATCATCGTAACGTTGTGCACTCTATGTAAATTAAACTGGGCTAGACGTGGCATAATTAAAATTAGAAGATTAGAGAAAAACACAGAGCGGTAGCGTTCAGCAGGAAACTGGACGTTTATTACATCCGGCTGCTCAAGCGTGGGGGAGTACTTCAGCAATTAATCTGACGCAACAACGTAGGGTGAGAATATCATAGCAATATATATATATATATATATATATATATATATATATTTTAATCGAGAAGTTAGTTTAATGAGTCTAAATTAATGAAAAATGAAAAAGAATTAATGGCAAGTGACTCAAATTCAGCCACGAGGGCATCCTGTCGACGCGTTTCGCCCTAATTGGGGCTCATCAGGACAGGAGTAGCAAAGTTGTAACATTTAATATAGACTCCTTATGGGAAGTACAGCATCACCTAGCTCACAATTTGTGTCTTCGTATCGTTTCACCTAATATCGCAGGTTTTAACAACAGTCGGCACGGAGGAGATCCGGCTCAACTGCCTTTTTCCATAGCCAAAGATATAATTTAATCGAGAAGTTAGTTTAATGAGTCTTAAATTAATGAAAAATGAAAAAGAATTAATGGCAAGTGACTCAAATTCAGCCACGAGGACATCCTGTCGACGCGTTTCGCCCTAATTGGGGTTCATCAGGACAGGAGTAGCAAAGTTGTAACATTTAATATAGACTCCTTATGGGAAGTACAGCATTACCTAGCTCACAATTTGTGTCTTCGTATCGTTTCACCTAATATCGCAGGTTTTAACAACAGTCGGTACGGAGGAGATCCGGCTCAACTGCCTTTTTCCATAGCCAAAGATATAATTTAATCGAGAAGTTAGTTTAATAAGTCTTAAAACGCATAAGAGCATGAAAAATCAATAATCTCAAGGCGAAAAGCTTTGCTCAACAAATAGACAGACGTCCGTTATATAGAATACCATGAAACGTAAACTCCTAGAAATGTCGTTTTAAACGATCATTAATTAGGCACAGCTGCACGTTGAAAAAGTCACTTTCCGCTTATTTCTGTAGATAACAGCGCAAGCTTCAAGGAAATATTGTTTAACCGTCGGTGGGTTTTGTAATAAACACTAACAAGTGCAGAAAGAATGCACAATTAATAATATGTTACAGAATGAGACGGGCATAAGAAGCATGCATTTTAGCAGGCATATATTCAATCCACGTGGGGTAGACAGAAGACGCAGGCAGCTATATCGATTTTCTACCACTCAAGTAAGATTAGAACGCGACATCCAATATGCATAAGACAGGAATAGATATATTACAGGCGGGGTTGTAAGGCGTCACTGAAATGTATGATTGGTCGAAATAGGTAGTTTTAGAACAGATGAAGATGTGATAGTTTTGTTGTTTGTAACATGTTGACGAGCAATATTTTTCTAAAAGTTTAAAAACGGTTACACCAAAATTTGCGGAAATGTTAGTTTGCAATTAGGATTTCGGGTAAAGTGTGGTCGAGAGGGGCCTGGCTTATGATATAAATAAGCCAAGGAAATTGATAGCTCTCTCTTTTATCTCTTTTATTTTGCATCGCTTACGACGTACAAAAATCTACTGACGAGGCTTGTAAGTATTTGAAAATTCAACAGTACAATATTAGATTGTTGTGGCCATATAGTTAGAAACGCGTATTGTGTCGAGTTTATTTAAATGTAACTAAGGTCCAAAGAATATTTTAACAAGCTCGTAAATAATAAAGCGATAAATAACAAGTGTAACATACATGGGTTTGGATATTGAAATTGATATTGGATGGGTAGCATGAAGCGCAGCTTAGATGGTGGTTATCTTTAACATCTAGTGGAGACGCACGCAGAATCACTAGACCGAGGGGTGCAGGAACATAATACATCGTCAACGGAGATGGAATCTTCAAGTTTTTCCAGGTAACGCATTAGAATTTGCTGTTTTTTTATAAACTGTTGAAAATTTTGTGATGTGTGAGAGTGAACTTTGATCGTAATTTTCGTTATTTTACGTATTGGAAAGGATACGTATAACTGACTATTAATATGGTATTTTGAATATAAAACAAAAGGTGTACGTAAAGCTTATTTGAATTGCTTGATGAATTTTAAATTTAATTGTTAAGAGTACATGGTTTTTTTTTTGAAGTTTATAGTAATAGTATGCCAAGTGGAAAGCATACATTAATAAACTGGGTTATCCTGAGCTCACCATAATCCAGTGTTTAGTAAGAAACCAAGGTCAGGTATTATTTGGGGCCCATTTACTCCTATTGCTTTAAATGTGTTAGAAATTTTCACTTTACAAAAACTTGGACTTTACAAAAATAGCATGTATTGAGGTGTAACTTGAGCACCGAACTGTAAATAACTCTGAATTATTATTTGTAAATAGTGGTTAATAAATATTGTATGATTGTTGTATTATTTTGTGATTTTATTGTATGGTGTGTGAACGGTAAAGAGAATGAGAGTAAATTTAGGTATATGAGAAGAAGCACAGTTGAGCAAGCCAGGGAAGCTGCTGAAGAAAATAATTCGATGAAGCAGAAGATGGGTAAGAAAGTTTGGTAAAACTTTTATATGTTTGAAAATAAATTTCTTTTTGAAAACTGGTGAGGTCTGTACCTTAATTTAGAGAGAGTGCCACGGCAATTTATGACGGCCCAACGTTGGGGCTCGAATTGTTTTTTGTTTTACTCTGGCGAGGTCTTTATCAGGGTTCCACGGCAATTTATGACCGCCCAATCTGTGGGGCTCGAATGTTTTTTAGAAAGCACCAGTTCCTGTGACCAAAAGGCACATTCCACGGCAATATATATATATATATATATATATATATATATATATATTGTGTGTTGAATGGGGTTTTCCATTCACCAAATTAGACTTAAAATTATTTATTAAAGGTTATCTAGACAGATGTGGTTGTACAGCAACAAGGTTTAAGAATAACCTTCCTGGGAATGAACATGTTTTTGGATTTTTATAACGGCATGAAGAATTAAGGGAACGGTTTGGTCAAAATATTAAACGCGTTCGAGCAGCAGTAGCATAGCAGCTATAAATACATATTTTAATAAGTTGCAACCTTAAAGTATAATCAATTATGATGAAATGAATTTCACTGACGGTCCGGAAAAAGTGAAAGTGCTATGTAAACGTGAAGTCAAACTTCCTGTCGTCAGGAGATTCGAGTAAGACAAGCACATCCGTTATGATGTAAGGAACAACCAGTGGAGTATTATTACCAAACCGCTGCTCGTTATCGTTGCAGGTCGTTAAAACTACTTCTAAATAGGTTCTTTGGAAAGATTAAATGCTTAAATGGGTTTGTTATTTGCTCGTAATCTTTGAAATTTCGTTTTGTTATATGTGCACGTGTTTGTTGCAAAAGTTTTATTGGCAGCAAAGTCCCTTCTCATTAAATTATTCCGAGAATGCTTATAGCGTGGATCGATAATTATACAAACCCCAATTCTTTTCTAAAAAAACAGACAACTCGACTTGCTTAACTGTGTTGCTATTTGTCTATATCGCAGGAGCATTTTATAATGTAGTTTGCTTTTACCTACGATCAACGAAATTCAATGGAATTAATTATCGTATTGTACTTTCTAAATTCTAAGACAGTTTTGCAGTTGTATAAGTTTTTGCTTGCCGTCTCAGAATATTCTACACCAATATCAGTGGGAATGGTTTTATATTTTCCCTTCGATGGTTTTCAAAGCTGTATAAATACAATTCCAACTTTGGAAAAGCTCTCTCACTAATTCGACTCCTCTCTTATTAATTCGACTCTTCTTTACTGATTCGACTGCTCTTTGAGCGTTGTAAAATCGCGTGCTTAACATGCGTTTGTGCTAGTGCAGAACTGTTAAATTTCCCCAGCCCCCAGTTGCATTTCGTAAGATGGCACCAGAAAGAAGATAGTTCCAGGTACAATATGTTTTTCTGTTTACTTTATTTTGTATTGCTGTTTTGGAAGATATACACTTACTTTTGATTAATTCTACAATACATTACAGACCGACGTTTCCTCACGCTTAATTAAGTATAAATTACTCTGTAACATTTTTATTTTTCAGTCGTAATTTAATTGCATTGAATTACAAGAATAATGCGCTAAGCGTGCATTGTTCCTTAGGGATCTAATTATATTAATATATCTGTGTCGCATAAAGCTATTTCCAAGTACATCTCTATTTGATTGTTTCGTGTTCCCCCCTCTGACGGCGCGACCGCTCGGCTCTGGTTTCGACAAACAGTCGGCCGCCTGCAACAGCTGTGTTAAGATGTATTTTCGGCTGGAGGCTGGCAACCTTCGCATCAACTATTGATCGTTGGGATATCTTCTAATAACGGTTGGTAAAGTATATATTATACGAATTAGAGTAATTTGAGGTAATTTATTTAGCGCGACAACGACAATGTAGAATGCGACAACGACAACGACAACGACAGCGACAGCGATAGCGACAGCGACAACGACAATGCACAATGTAGAATGCGACAATAAAGAATGGAACAAATATAATTCGTCATCTAGGATCCAAAGAATTACCGTTATTTAGGAAGAGTCGATTTGAAATTTACCTAATAAGAAATTTGTCTGATAAGAAATTATGGAAGTTAATTTGGATGCAGGCGTTTCAAATTAGAATGACTGGTAACTTTGCTTGAAGAACTGAAATCCCGTCTCCATTTGTTGTCAAGCGGCTAATGCAGTTTTTGGTTGGTTATTAGCTGTAAGATATTTTTTTGCATGTGTTTTAAAGTTTAGAATAAGTAAACTTGCTTTTATGTTTAGTACACGTAAATTGTGTAAATTTCAATTAATTGTTGAGCTGGTTTTACAAGCTGTAAAACGAAATTTTGTCGAATTAGCTTTCTATAATAACATGCTTTGTTCCATATGAACCTTCGATAAGTTCAACGTATGTTTTCGACGTCATATTTTTCTGTTTTGCACAGTTGGCAGATGTTGTCTTGAAAGCAAATGCTTTGTGCAGCTGTAATGCAATTTAAACAAACATGCCTATTTTTGTGATCAGCTTTATCTATACATAGATTATTAAACGTAAATATGAAAGTTGAAATTCTCATTACGTTAGGTTCTAGTAATTTGTTATCTACCTAAAAAGATCTGCCCAGGTTAGAATTTAATTCACTGTGTTATGCTTACAAATCATTATCACTTTAATTTGTATAACAAGTTCATGTTTAAAGTACAGTTGGTTGATTAATGAAAGAAAAAAGGAAAGTTAAAACTTTAACTTTGATGTAGTTGATTATGACAATTTTTTCTTACAAGTTCCGATATTTTAAAAGAGTTTTTTTTTAGTAAACATTTAGTTCAAAATCTAAGACTTTTATTTTGGTCAAATGCGATCAAATCTAATTACATAAAGCTAAAATTTTTCTGAGTAATAATTTGTTGCCAATATTATATTGGAAATATTTTTTTTATTATTTCTTTATATATTTTTATAGTATACAAATGGTGTTCTACTTTTTTATTTATTTAACCTTTGCAATTTCTTACAGGAGCTGAGTCTTATCTTAATAAGACGGGTTTTTGTTAACGAAGGCGATCATTTTATCTTTGGGTTTCCACGTCCGCCCTTAGAACTGTGCTTTGCAATTATCGTAATTATCTCAGGACATGGTGGCGCCTATTTGATTTAGCTTAACTTTGGTTTGCAAACAGAATTCGACTTACCCCTCCACTTCTCATTGCTCTACCCAGGAATAGACCCCTAGCTATGTCGGAAGATTTTTGTTTTCTAGCGCTTTAATGTAGAAAAAAAGGCGTTTCAGTTTTTTGTAAAACAGAAGTAGTTACAGTGACGCCGCAACGTTTAGAGGGCCAGCCAACTTCAAAATTCGTATCAACTCTAAGAATTTTAATGCGTTTAGTGCGCTTTTCTAATGTTTGCTTTTTACTGATTAAATTAAGGTGGACGTCAATAATGACTATTTAAAATTTTAATGATACGAGATGCATTTCCTACAGAATTTCTTCTTTACTGACAATATTATTATTTTGATATTTCTGGTACATATTTAGAGTTGGAACAGATAGTAAGATTTTGTGCTTGATATTTTTCTATGTAAACTGTATATTGTATATTATGTAAATTTACGCTCTATGTTTCCAATTCAATTTTCGTTCTAGGTCACTCACCCCATTCTTTGACATTTTTGAGCTAGCCCGAACTCTGGTTCTTTTGGAGTTCGATTCTGTCCCTGTTTGGTTGCGGTATTTGGTGTAGGCAATTTTCTACTACTTACCGTGTTGCTTTCTTTCTTGTCCGCACAGAATACCGTAACACGTGACTAATATTTTGCAATTTGTTGCTAAAGAGTGCCACACATTTAACATAATTTTTATATTACTTTCACCCAATGCCACACATTTGTGCCAGCCACTAGATGTGGCGCTTTTGTCTCCATTAAAAGGAAAATGGCATTCACTGCTAACGTTGTGGAAGAACAAATACAGTGGAGTTAAATTTTCAAGATTATTAAAGAATGCCATTGATTCATTGAGAAAGCATCGGGAAACCTAAAATCGGGTTTTGCTGCATGTGGAATTTACCCCATGGATAGACAAAGAATTTAAAAAAACTACAAGAAAATAAAGAATTCGAAACTAATTTGTTAAACGACCATTTAACCCAGAGCTTAGTAAATGTATTACAGGATGGACGTGCACAGTACGTCGGCCAACAATTGCACAACAAGCCGCGAACAGAGAAATTAGATCTGCTTTGCTACGTACCGGACCGGAAGGGACAAGGAAAGAATAACCGGGCTCAATCGGCGAGTAGGCGGGGTTTTACAAGTAAAGAAATTGCCTGCAATAAAAAAATTAAAAGTTCAGTATGACCTGCAATAGAAATCAACACATTAAGTTATAACAGAAAAAAATGGTTTATTGGGTTAAACTGCATTTAACTTAACGGTTTCACCAAACTACAGAGCATACCCACCGAGAATTTACAAGAATTTACAATTTTACAATATATACAATGTTTAACAATTACTGTCAGGTAATCTTGGGCTAAGTGAAAACGTTTCTCCCACCCCAATTGACATAACTCAAAATGGATTCTAGTCTCGGCAATATCTAAGTATAAAGAGAATACAAATATGTGTAATAGCAGTACGTCAGGAATTTCTTTCACCTATGGGTTAAATAGCATAGGTACAAATAGTAACCTGAAACGCATTCCTGCTTAAATATATCACACTCTTCAGTCACACCAGTAACAAACAGGATAGTCCAATTAGCACCGGGAAATTTCTTCCTGGTACAGTGATATCAGAATCACTCGAGGTGTCGTCAATTATATAAGTTCCATACACGTAAGCGTTATCAAACACACAGCTGTTAATAGAAACTCGAAACAAACTCTATCAGAGAAGTGTGATCATTTTTTTCAAAGAGTCTTTAGGTTTCGGTATTATAAAAAGTAATCACACTCTATCATCATATGTATCAAACCTACGGATACTTGAAACAAGGAACCGATTATTTAAATTATAGAAGAATTTTCCATTTAGCAGCAAATAGGTTTAAATGAAATTGTAGTAAAGCGTATTTATTGTAGGAATGTTTAATATACAGGATGGTGTATGAGTATCAAAAGCAGAATCTATGCGAATGAATAATGAAATAAAATAGTTTAAGGCTTAGTACTCCGTCTGAAAGTGGACATAGCAACTTCCTCGGTAAAGCGTAGAAACTAAAGGTGGCACATCGTCAGAAAGCAGCGAGGACGAGTTTGAGAATAGAGCTCATAATTCATTTAGCAATGAATCATTCCATTCTGACACATTGTCAGTTCAGGAATGTTGCGAGGAGACAGCTGTCAAGCCAACACAAGACGGTTCTAACAAAAATTTTCAACTTGGACAGTTTGTGCTTGTACAATACCGAACTGTTTTAGGTAAACGAAGCTTGCTATATGCAGGGCAAATGATTGAAAAAACTGATAACCATAATTATGAGGTAAACTTTTTACAAAAAATAAGCGGGAAAGGGGAAACTTATTTTATCTACCCGGCTATTGAGGACAGGGTCCTAGTTAATTCTACAAGAATCTAAAAATATTAGAAGAAAAAGAAGTAGATACAAATTTTTATACGTTAACTGCAATGAAATTTCGTAGTGGTTATACAATTTATGTACACCTATATATATATATATATATATATATATTTATATATATATATATATATATACATAATATATATATATTGCTGAGAAACCTTATGAGAATCGCGCCTCTCGTTTAGAGCGCCAAGAATTGCTGTGATTCTCTTGTCCGTTGTCTTTCTTCTGATAATCGCCTCTTGACTCTTTCCGCCTCGGCAGCTCACCTAGATAAAACTTTCATCCTCATTCATAAAAAAAACACATTCCTACCACAAACATCAACGTTAACTCTATTTACACCAATATTCACAATACATTAAAATTTCAAAATTAAATTTTTGCATAAATTTCAGCATTATAAAATTTCAAGTTCAAATTTGTCATCATTTTAATTTGCATCCGGAATTAGAGTCCTTGTAGGATGCATACTAATTAAATAAACAATATTTGCAGACCTGAGTCTGAATAAAAGGGAGCATCTCCCACCCCTTTACGTTAATTTAACAGGTTAGTCTAATTGAACTCAAAGACAGACCCACATTTTCATCATAATCAAAAACATAAACCTGATAAATACTCCTTTCTACTTATACAAGAAAATTTTACCTTAAAATTAAAAATTTGTTGTTTATACAAATTTACTACTGTCCAATTTTATCAAACAAATTATAAAGATATTCAACACACACCAAAACATCAAAGATCGAACAAAATTGCATAATTTACCTGAAGGTTACTGCACTCGTGGCTTCAATGTACATCGTCCTTGCTAATTCCACCATTCCAGCTGGTTTATGTTTACGGCTTCAGATTCTGAACGCTTTTAAAATTTTTGTACACCACCATTCGTCTAAAAAGTTTCAGGGTTTCTCAGGAACTCATCTAAGTATATCGAAATCTTGTTTTGTGGATCCAATCACGTTTACGAATAACATTTGATTACTAACACTCCCGATACATAGCACTGAAATTCATAATGCTTTCACGCTATACCAAAAACTGCCTACTTCTATTTATTTATTTATCGTTATTAATTTGGATAATTGGTACAGTAATACCCGCAAATATAACTAGACTTTGTTACCTTCATTTATCTTCTCTAAGTGTATTAATAACTTTTATTGTAGCACGTAATCACCACGTATTCTACTTAAAGTATTGAATAATCAAAAAATAAAGAGCAAAACTGTTTAAAGTATCGAATAAAATCAAAAATATAAGAGAGCGAAACACCTATAAGCACGGGTTTATATAATGGCCCGCTTGCAAGTCGAATTTGTCCCGCAACGGACAATTTTTAGAAATTCGCATTCTCTTATCCCTTCCGACGGCTCGGCACAGCGATTCTACTAAAAATTTGCACACGTCCAAGTGGAAATCTAAGAATTTTTCACACGACTCGCAACACGTCTGTTTACAACTAATTAATTATATATAGAAATTGTTATGTTTCCACCTCTCATATCTGCATCTTATTTCAACCAACCGTAGACCTAGTGACGCTTCACAAATTACGCCTTCTATTATTTGTGTCTCTGCTTTACGCGTTTTATCCGTCCCTTTCTACCCTGGTCTGAGTGGTACAAATCAATATTCCAGTCTATATGCTATTTAAATCCACGTGGATGCCTACGTGAGTAAAATAACCCCTCATCTAGCATTTCCTGCTAAAACATCCGACCGTTTCCAATATACATAGAAGCTGCATGTTTATCTATTCAAATTTATTAGAACTTGACATTTAAAAGTTTGCAGGTGTGCGCTCCTAATGAACGTTTTAATATAATTCTCCGAGCTTTGTTTCATGGAATTTTAACCTTCCTTTTAGCTGTTTGTTACCAACTTTGGATTTTCACAGGCTTTTATGCATATTATATATTACTAATGGTTCAATTAACTCCAATTAAAATAATAATGAATGGCATTGACTTCTACCCTTTAATTTTTAGCGAATACCAATTAAATATTAATTATTATTTGTACACTTTGTTTAATACCCGTTACTTAAAAATTGAATTAATTAATATAAATTTCGCACGTAATTTCTCGCTAGTTTTAGTACAATTAAATTAAATACAAGTTGAGCATTTTAACTCGACTTCCTTTTATAGAAAGCGTCCAGTGAATAATTTAAAACCCCTTTATTTATTTTTTTAACGAAACGAATAAATTTTTATGTTCCATGGTTTTAATAATGCTTATTATCCAATGAAATTCTATACAAACCCTACATTCTAATTGAATAATTTAAATCTACACAGTAGGCCTTTAATTACGCGTACTATTTTCCACTGCTTTAATATACACGATGATTAACATTATCTAAACAATATAAACCCTATGTTTAAAAGTAAATGACGAATGTATCCAACATGCTTTTAAATGAAGCGTATTATTACCAAAAGCTTCCTTATACACGGTGATTAAAATTATTTGATGTCGTTAATTAATTTTCTATCCTGGTCTAAATTTAAGTAATATATATATATATATATATATATATATATATATATACATATTTTAGATAGTTAATTACACAAGGTAAATTGATAAATACTATCGTATTACAGTGAATAAGATGAAATAATAAGTTGGCCTTTTATGCAAAGCCCAAATGATCATTTCAAATCGAGCTAGTAATTGAAAGATGGAAAATATAAGGTCTTACTAGTTTGATTTGAAATGGTCATTTGGACTTTGCATAAAAGTCTAAGTTGTTGAAGATGTTGTCCACCCCAAAACCTCGTCGTTCCTTTCCATCCACCTTCTCTGCAGACGCCTTCAATATTTCTACCCATATAATTGTTCAAAACAAATTAATCACCTTCCGTATCTACCAAACACCCAGCATCCTCGTTCCGAAAAATTATCTAGGCACGCGTACCTCAGTAACATCTTTCGTTCGTTCTTTGTATGTAGCTACAGCACCGTTTACACTTAGCACCCACTCGTGCTTTCACAATTTTAATTAAATTAAGACGGAATGCACTATCACCGATTTATAAATTTTTAACTTAGATGTTACCATATAAGT
This sequence comes from Platerodrilus igneus, assembly GCA_036346225.1. Taxonomy (NCBI): domain Eukaryota; kingdom Metazoa; phylum Arthropoda; class Insecta; order Coleoptera; family Lycidae; genus Platerodrilus; species Platerodrilus igneus. The sequence continues at coordinate 2,228,209 of JARFIW010000678.1, read as the reverse complement.
CTGAAGCGGACCGAAGAAATAAGTGAAGTAAGAGAGCCCTACTACGTCTTCTAGTGTATTTATAATAGTTGAAACACACCTCCTGTACCCCGTTTCTATCGAAAAGCAATACCACCGTAACTGATTCTGAAAATTTTATATGCAACGAACTTTCTAAAACTCAGAATTTCTCATTCGATCGTAGCTTTAGTCCGAAACACTGGTTAACAAACACAACGGTCGCGATCTTCTCGAAATTTCTCTCATTCCACTCTGCGATCACCCAATCAAAAACATTTCTCCCATTCGTAGGTCCATCATCCAACTATGTTATTCTCGTCTAACTTATATTTACCGTCTTTGTTAAATCCCAATACAGCAACTTAAAATCGACATTGTGGTTAGCCTCTACACCTTATCGCGCGCTTTACACGGGTGTTTTATCCAACGTCTGTTATTTTTCCTGTTTATTTACCCAATGCTATTGACTCCCCGTCTCTATCTTTGTTTCAAATCACATGCTGTTTGCAGCATTCGCTTCGACCGTTAACTAAAATTTTTAAGAATTATGTTCTAACGTACATTCTGGCCTCTAGAATTTGTTTATTTGTCTGTCAATCTTTCTACGAACCGATTGCCAGTTTGAAATTGTACTTTTCATGTTGTTTAACCTGTTGATTTCTTAAGATTTATCTTTAACGTACGCTTTGTTAGTTAAATGGAAAATATGCGTCTACATTATCGATTTTATACACAAAAGCTCTCACTTATTATTTGATATGCTCAATTTACAACCTTCGAATATTAAAAGTAATTATAGTCGTATTATCCGTACGTTTTTATATACTACAAAGCTTTCACATATGCAAATTTAACACTACGATTTATTAATACAAATGTATGCTATTATCCGTTTGTTTTAAGGTGAAAACTAATTAAATTGGAGCGTAATAATTTATTCCTATTTTCTATATACACCGTCGTTACAAACTTATTCTCTTGACTTATCTATCCCTCCTAACCTATAATTTACACGATAATATATATATATATATATATATATATATATATATATATATATATATATATATTTATAAAAACTATTTATGGTTACTGAAGTATAAAAATTAAAAACTGGATTGTATGCTGACGTTATATATTAAACACTAAGATAATTATTGATATATATATATATATATATATATATATATATATATGCTATGATAATAGGGTTATTTAGGGGTATATAGGGGCCGCATACTACATGTAAATAGTACTAAAAGCTAGAAAACTATCAATTTTATCATGAAAAGTAGGTAATTCGTAAATTATGCAAAAAGCTAACCTAACACACTGTATAAAAATCACTGTTAACTTTAATTAATGCAGGGTAGCCTATCTTTCAATAATACAACCACATTCAGGAAGATAAATAACTTTGTACGCAATCAAATTCATTTTAAATCAGCAAAGTATTCATAAATTTTAAATAAATACGCATTAAAAACTTCGAAAGCTAGAAAATCATGATATGAATCCTGTTAAAATAAACACGCAATAGTGTAAGGAAGTAACAAAGCATCCTCGTAATAAACACACCTTTTAAAACAAACACGTTTTAGAAACACAGGATGTAAATAAACGCATTTCAATTTACGTCATTATAGAAATTTTGCCTACGTTATATTTAACATGGAGTAAATACAAAACCCAAAAGATTATCTTGATAAAAATAAAAGCCACAAGTTTGTCTACGTGAGAGGTTGAATTAAAATTTCCTACAACAAAACAAAACAAGGCGGGTGAAAGTACACGGGCTATAGGAATCTACTATATAGAACCTGAATGCTAGGTGATCGACAACATCATTTCAACAAGCTATTATTAAATTTATACCTTACATGTGAGTTTCCAATGCTCCACCCGAAGGTACTACATTGACCAGGAAGCGAGTTTTTTTTACCTGGAAAATTTGTAATTTTGCCGAACCCTTGTTGTTCCAAGCAAGGTAGGGATTATTCGCGTGCGTGACAACACTCACACACGAGACCTCCATTTTACCTCTCATCCGAACGAGGGTGTATTTTTGTGAAAAATGCTCGCCTAACATTTTTCAAGCGGACCGTGTCGGGATTCGAATCCAGGACCTTGGGCGTAATAAAATTCATACCTTACATGTGATTTTTCAATGCTCCACCCGAAGGTACTACATTGGCTAGGAGGCAAGTTTTTGTTGCCTGGAAATTTAGAATTTTGTCGAACCCTTGCCGTTCCAGGCAAGGTAGGGATTTTTAACGTGCGTGACAACACACACACACACGGGACCTCCATTTAACCTCTTATCCGAACGAGGGCGTAATTTTTGTGAAAAATGCTCACCTACCATTTTTTAAGCAGTCGGCCGTGTCGGGATTCCAACCCAGGACCTTGGGATCCCTAGTCTTACGCTTGCTACATTGATCCACGGCGACGCTTGAGAATAATCAAATACATACCGGAGAAAAGCCCAAGGTATGGACAATAACCTATAGCACGCCTTAAACTTTGACTGAAGGACGCAGATAACCAATGAAGTCAGACGGAGGCATTGTTTTAAATACCATACAAATTTGATAAACAATCAGTCTTCCTTCAACCAGAGCACGCTTTATAGCAGTTCAAATTAGACAATTACTTAAAGTGAACATAGAAAAATTAAATAATTATATTTCGTGGAAATCGTGATAGAAAAGGTTTGAAATTAAAATAATAGTGAAAATATACGAGAGAAGTTTGCCCTTAACTGAAAAACGTAAGTGAAAGCTTATTAATTAAACATAATTTTAATATTTATAATTTAGGGCTCTAGGTAAAAATCTAAATTAGTACATATAAATTAGCACATCTAAATTAGTACATATATCTAGATTGGTACATAAATCTAAATTTGCAAATAAATCTGAATTTAAATATACATCGATCTAAATTTGTATAAAAACATTGATGAGAACTAAACGGAGGATTGTTGTAAGCATTGAATGGGTGTTTGGCCCTATAAAATCAACAAATGAACTGAACTGCAAACAGCACGCAGCAGCAGATCCAAGATTATGGAGAACAAAAAGACACGCAAGGAAAACTACAGGTCAGAACACTATCTAATAGCATAAGGCATTATTTTCTTTTTTATTGAATATTTACATTTTTGCTTATACCAGAATATTTATATAAAAGGTCGTCAGAAATCTTTTTATACGTGAAAATTTACATACAAGTGAAAAGTCATTGAACTTTCAAAGGTACTTCCAATAGTATACAGTGTCATTTTTGCTGACTTTAAACTGACTAAGGGGAGCTATAGTTTGGGGATAAACAAATTGATATTATTACTTTGATTCAGGGGTTTATTTTTGTTGAATAGTGAATCATATTATCAAGCTGTAAAGTGTACATATATTTTTTGTCATTATACAAATCTTGGTTAATTTCGTCTGTTTCGTTCAAGTAGGAAAGTGTTAGATAAAAAGGGAGATAAAAAATTTTTGTTATCGTACCGTCGTACACTCTGTATGGATTAGACTGAGCTAGTCGAGGCATATTTAAATTTCAGGTTATTTAGAGACAGAGCGAGGGCGGGCAGCAGGAAACTGAACGTTAATTATATCGCCGTGCGGCGTTATTATAGCAATATATATATATATATATATATATATATATATATATATATATATATATATATATTGCTGTGATAAGGGGTTGTTTAAGGGTGTATTTTATAGCCATGGTCGTGCAGGAATCAGAAATTAAAATAGGAAGCAGAAAACTGCATTTATTTATTAGAAAATTGAGTAATTGGGATAGTTTGTAAATAGTAAGCAGTCAACACCCTGTATATAAAGTATAAGTAGTTTTAAGCGACGCAAATAGGCACATCTTAGGACAAGAAGACGCATAGTTAGCATAGAAATAAGTAATACATGCATTAAATAGATAGCGAATATTTAACACCATGTAGATAGAGTTTTAGTTAATTTAGGTAATGCAAATAACGATATTTTTCAGTAGAAGCACGCGTATTTAGGAGTAAACATAATGAAAATAATTAAACACGCATTTAAAAGAATTTCGGTCAGTTATGATAATACGGAGATAAGAAATAAAGCTTCAAGAAGCATAGTGTAAGTGCGTACAAACAATTAACCATTTTGATAAGTAAAGGTGATTAAAAATTGCGTAAATAAACAAGCAGATCTGAAAATTGAAAGTCGAATTGCATCAGTTGTTTGTATACAACATGGCAAAGCGATTATATAGCTCAAAACACCGCATGTCTGATAACGAAGCAGCTGCAAGCAAATAACAATTATTTGAGAGGACGAAAATGTTACATCAGAAACTACTTTAAATGCAAAGACTTGATTGGTTAAAATTAGCGACGAGCTTGTAGGCCATTCCCACAGACGGAGTAGGAGATCAATCATATATTAACAGCGACCATGATAACGAAGTCAGTTCTCAACTCAACAAAGTCCAAGGTGCGTCACTTTGAACATAAGTGCAACACGTAAGAATAATTTAAAAGTGAAAATTGTTTAAGTGCGACGAAGATGAAAATTACTATTACCTATTAAACGGCTCTAAGTTGGAGGCGGATGAAAAGGTTCTGAGGCCGGTGAGCATAAAATCCAAGTCTAAGTTTGGGGTGCATAAGTCTAAGTTGAATAATAATAATCCAGAGAGTGATGACAACAATTTATATGCAATAATTCAAGCGTGTGGATAGACAATATTTCGAATGGGTATATAATAATTCTAAATTGGTGGAAAATAATTTTGATCCAAATGGATGGTATAATGCATGGAAAATATTAGTTGATAATGGGTGCGTCGATTGCGAGAAGGAAATAGCGAAGAAAATAGACCAGGTTAGATTTTTAGTTTTAAGACATTTTTTTCTATTTGAATTTACATATTGAATATTGAATTTGCTTAATATAAATTTATGTGACGGAGTCAACAAAACAACGAACTTGCATACGTAGAAAGTGCGTTATATGATAAAGGGGTTTTGAACGTTCTAGGATTCTTTTTATAAAAACAATAGGTGTTTTTGGTGACTTTAGATTGATTGAATAGCATATGATTTTTGAGGTAAATGAGATTTACAACATTAATTAATTGAAAAGTGTATTTTAAATAATTTACAAAACCTGTACATAATATTTGTTTTCATTATATGGAATTGAATTAACTTCATTTTATAATTCAAAATAAAAGCTAGTTGAGGTCAAAAGATAAAATTTATAGGAGTGTAATTTGATAATTTAAAAAGAGAGGAGGAGTCAGGTAGAATACGCCATTGATATCAAAGAAGGCGTTATCATATCAAGTTTTGTTATTGGTCGACACAAGGTCGGTTCAAGATAAAATCCTGTTAGTTCCTGGAGGGAGTTCGTAGCAATATATATATGTAATAAAGACAAGTTATTTGCAGTCCGCAATAAGAAATTGTGTAGAACAATATATAAAATAAGATGTATCTGTAAACAAACTCTATGAAAATAATAGAGCCTATTGACGGATACAAATCGGGCTAGTAGTTATATAGCCATTAACAAAACAATAGCTTTATTACTTCACAGGGGAGGAAACATCCACTGACCGACGGTTTCGGCTTTGCTAAGCCTCATCAGAGCGAAATAGTTTCCAAGAACCCTATGAAGTAATCGAAGCTATTCTACTGATATAATTTCGAAACAATCTCTGTACTATGGCAAAAGTAAGTAAAACCGCCATCAGGTGATAAAACACCAACACTACTAAGTGTGGAAGTACAGAATTGAAGCGAAAGTACATAGTAGATTCTATAGATGGCTATAAAAGTACGTCTGACCATTTGAGATTTGCGGAATGTTACAGCAAAATTTATTTGCAAACGCAACAAACCTTATCGTGGCGACACACGGGTTTATGCCCCAAAGGCAATTCAAATAATAAAGACAAGTTATTTGCAGTCCCCAATAATATATATATATATATATATATATATATATATTATATATATATATATATATATATATTTATTTTTCCCGGGATTTTGAGATAATGTTGAACAAACAGAAAAACCGACGTTAGTTATATTAGATTTATAGCTCAGGTATGTAGAGAACTGTTGAACGTTACAAGTTCAAGTTGCCAACGAGAAACAAGGAGGCAGTAAGGGATAAAATGAATACAAATGAGATGAGTATAACACGTGTTAGGGTAATGGAATTGTAACAAAGAGGTGGCAATTCAAACAGAAGTAAGTGGAAATCAAAAAAGAGATAACGTTGAAAGCGTACGTTGGAGAGAGATAGATGTTATCCTTGTTGTAATAGATGCGTATTGAAAGTTAATTTTGTCAAGTTGGAGATTTGAGAGTCGCAACGTGATTGGTGACAGATGTTTAAATACGGGGATTAAGAATCAAGCAAGAGTAGTGTTGCGGACTTTAAATTAGTTTATCAAGGAAATATTTTCGAAAATCGTGACGGTTGGCAGATTTTACTCGGAATTTTAAACACACGTTATGAAATTTCGGGAAAATAGTATCCGTTAGTGTTTGTTTGTATTGTACAGTTGCGAGAAAGCGAAGACCGTTGAACATTTTACGTGGAAGGCTATGTTTGTATTGACAAGTTTTAAGGAGTAAGAAATGATATATAAACTCTATCAGGTTGTTGTGAGGCTCTCTTTAAACTTCTCTTTAAACTTCGTTTTCTTTTAAAACTTCGATTTATGAAAGTTCTCTTCGAGTTCTATCTGAGTTCTTCGATCAAACCCGATGTTAGTCTACAAGTTTTAATAGCATAAAACCAGCTAATGGCTATGAAAGTGTTATATGTGAACGCAGTTCAGTAAGTAAAATGTTGTTTAATTTGATTTTGCAATAAGTATGCAAATGAACGTACGTATGGAAATGAAATAAATATCAGTGGTTTTAAAATCGAGTGTGCTTCAACATTTAATGGTATTCGGCTAGGAGCATGTTGAAAATTGAATGCATTTAATAATGGTAGATGAGTGCTGTTATGGTTGGATGGTTACTGTTAGAGAATATGGTTATGGCAAGATGGTATTCCAGTAAGCAGCAGTCAAGATGAAAATAACGGCAGTTGTATCCTGTAATATTATCCAGGTAACAGTTGTTTTAATTGATGATTGTATTATTTTTTTATTTTTTTACGTGTATGAACTAGTGTTTAATGACCTTTGGTGCTTTGAGTATAGAAATTACGACTAAAAAGGGACATATTTGTAACGTGACTGATATAATTATTATATGGCTTTATTGTATTGTACTTTTATTTGAAAATTTTGATTTAAATGATTGCTAATAATTATTGTTGGTATGTACAAGGTAAAAGGGTATTTTTGGGCATTGATGTGCTATCTTTGTACGATGGTTTCAGGGTTATTATGAGCTCGTACTAAATCTAAGGTTGTAACAGTTTTTTTGACCACTGCAGAGCACCAATAAATTATTAGTTGTATACACCTTTTGTCTAGTCCATTATACCAGTAAACATCTTCAATTAAATAAATATCTGTATTGGAATCATGTGGTCTAACCGCAATACAGGGATGCTAGTTTGGTTGCCAACATCAGGCGTTAATTATATCAAGGCCAAACAGCCAAACAGCTTTTCTATTTCGTGCACAATGTGTCAGCGGTTACTTTAGCTAGAACACTTGGCACGAAGATATCATGGGAAACCTGAAGGTTCTAGCAAGTAATTTGCGTGTGGCTTTACGCCGTAGTGTAGCTCAAGTGTAATGAACACATGACTTAGTGCTTTCTAATAATGGTAAGCAATTAAATATTATTTACTAGACAAACTAAATAATTCTGTTGTAGTGCTCCTTTTACATACTCCTATAATTATTCTTTTAAGTATTTCTCTTACAAATTCTTGTGCATATTTTTATGAATACCCTTTAAATAATCTTTTTATATATTCATTTGAAGACTCCTTCGTATATTCCTTTGTTAGAATGATTCCGTTTTATCTGGTTTTATAAAAATTAGACCTACACCAAACTATATTAGTCAAATTATTAGAAATTCAGGTTGTGAAGGGCATGTTGAGCTTTTTAGATTAGCACAGAATAGAAAAGAAGTTAGAGCTGCGTCAAACCGACCTTAAGTAAGGTCGAAAACAAAATGATGATGAAATGTTGTGTTTCAAGATGATATGGATCCTTTCTTTGCATTTACGATTATCGAGTTTATAGTTCAATTACCTCAACGTAGCGATAAGAAAATATTGATCTAGCATGACTGTCGTTCAACTTTACTATAATAGTTGGATTTAATGAAATGTTCTGCGATGAAACCATATGTTTTAAATTTTAAGGAAATGTTCTGCAAAGTGGATAGCAATTTTATGGTTCGAATCTAACGTCCGATAATTAATAATAATGGTCTTTTTGAAATTGCTAGTATGAATTTACAATAGTACATCAAAGTTTTGCGTATTTGTGATAACCGTTGTAATGGACTTTGGTTTGTCCCGTTGGTGCGTATAGAAAATACGCTTTAAGCTCATATGGTCAAGTACAAGAATCACGCAACTGATTATTTGCAGTACAACATGTGGAGGCGAGGTCAATTGTTTGTCCAAGGACCGTATGTAGAAACACCCGTTCTAACATGATGTAGCGCCATCACACAAACAACACCTGTTGAAACGAGGTAAGAAATTTATATTATTCTTACATCACGTCTGCACTTGGCGAACTTTGATACAAGGCTGCACCAGAAAATAACTTTAGGATGACCTATTACTATTATTTTGTTTAACAAGCTAGAAAGGACTTTGATAAATTTTTATTGCCAATATAAATGCAGTGTAACAGCAGTTATTATTATTAATGAAATTAAGCAAATCCATAGAGTTCTGATTAAAGTTTCATTTATGCATAATTTTAATTACAGCTTTTGAACATTAAATTATTAGACCATTTAGATATTTTTATATATATTTGTAAACCGAATAGCAAATCTGGTATTTTTGGTAAAAATTTGAGTTAATTTTTGTAGTAAAAGAAACGCTTAAAGTTTTTGATATTTCTTTCGAATTCATAGTCTTTCCTCAGGGTAGATGAAATTATATTATCTTTTTAAACGTAAATTTTATACATACAATTTTTTATGAAGAAATAACTTTTAATTAAAGAATCAACATTTAATTCTCTTAATTAATTGTTTTATTTTGAACAAGTGAGTTCAGAAATAGTGTAGCCAGGTCAATGAACAAGAGACATAAATATCTTCGAGGTAATGAAAGTGGTAACTCCGATTTAACAAAGAAGCTTTAATTGCTTTTTCAGAATATGAAGCCTAATATTTGTGTTCATACAATTGTGTGCATAATTAATCTTTTCAGTTTTATTATGAAGTAGCAAGAGTATACCTCTTGTGTCCTCACCTTGTTAATTTAATTCAATGCTCTTTACAGCTACTGCGTATGCAGTTAATGCGATATTCCTCTAAGGACTTCCAAGTCCCCCTTAGGGAAACCTTGTGTTAAAAATTTAATGACTTGGTGGCGCCCTCCCTAAACCCCTGTTTTGTTATGAGTCAAGCCCCAGTAAGCAAATAATGTTTTGTAAAAATAACCACGACCAATCCTCATAAGCTCTACCCGAGGAATAGACCCCTAGCACAGTCGGAAGATATTTGCGCTCCATCATTTTAAGGACATCCTTCCTTAAAGCTCACTGGTTTCATTTGAGAATATTAAAGAACCCACAGGTTTCCTTAATTATTCTATTAAACCCATCTAAAAGTTGTAATTGTTGTAAGAAGGTAACGTTAATACGGGAGCAAAGCCCTGTTACTTTATAGAGTAATATTGTCTGTAAATATTGATCTGAGTAATTTTTGACTAAAAATAAATTACGAAATGTATTATTTCATAAATGGCATTGTACATAATGGATTACAAATGTGTGAACGTAGATTTTTAATTGAGATTTGGCGTGTATAATTTTATTAGGAGACTGTAATAAATGTATGTGATTTTTCATAGCACTTATTTTTTTTTGGTGTTGGCTAAATTGTAGGAAGAAGCTGAGCAGCCGTGATACGTATATTTTTTTAGCGTTTCAGGCACAGCATATCAACGCTTCATCAGCTCCTGAGTTAGCAGAAAATTAGGGGCACCCAGAGTGTAAGTTATTTAAAGGTATTTTTTATTAAACAGTCTTTAAGTGGAATTTTGATTCAGAGCAATGTATGTCGACTGAAACCAGGGGCATGAAATTCGCAGTAATTTATGACACCCAATCAAGGGACTGGACTTCAGAGTATTTATGATACCAAATCGAAGGGCTTAACTTAACGTGATTAGGGGTCACGAGAAGTCGAAACCCAAATTTTACAAATGAATCCCACCAAGATATAAAGGAATTAGGAAAAAAAAATTTCCGTAAATTCATGGTAACGCGCTGTATACAAGTGTACAATGTAGTACCTCCGGGTGGAGCATTGGGGACGTGGTCGCAAGTATAGCGGTCCTAATTCAAATTATAATGTATACAAGTGTACTTTTATTCATTGAGTTACAAGCGGAAAATTAAATTGCACGGGTATAACTAAACACCCTGCATGATACAAGCGTATTGTAAATAAATAGCAAGTAACGTAAGTTGCATAAATGACATTAAACTTGTTCTCTCTCACAATAATAGTCTCGTTATCGGATGTTGTACGTCTTGCAGGATACATCCACTATAGACATTATGGTTTGCGCAAAAATAGGTGAAGCCATACGTGCTACATAAATTTGCAAATTTTACGTGGCTTCATTTATTTTAAATTACGGTTGATTCTGTTATCTGTGTAAGGAATAGTTTTGGAAACCCATGGCATTGAAACAGCCATTTTAAGAAATTATGAACTTAGGTGTTAGATTTAATGGAGCTTGTTGTAACTATTTACCATAATTATATCGAACACTGTTAAACAACCACTTTATTTATATAAATAATCATAGTACACAATCTTAGCAATGGTCGTTATGTGATGCAATAATTATATATAAACAACAACGGAGCATCCTCCAGTAGTGCCTATAACAATAAAAGAATAAAAATAACTAAACTAGTTTCACCTTAGACTAATAATTTTATTGATTCCAGGCACTATTTCAACAGCCCCCTTCAATAAAACTATTGTTGCGATCCACTATTAGGCAACCCGTCAAACATACAAACGCTTGGGGCACAGCGCCTTCTCAAGGATTCCAGAATTCTTCTAGAAATTACGGGAGCATGAGTCATCCTTGTAATCCAGAGTATATATAAGACCGCTAATGAATGCAAGGGTCAGTCTATACTAGAATGTCGTATATAAATTATAACGTATTAAAGTAATAGTAGATTTGAGCTCTAGAAGTTTACATAAATGTGATATGCTGTGTCTAATGTACATGCAGCTTATAGTATACATAAATAAATAGAAGTGCATAAACAAATAGTTGTGTTAGTGGTTAATGGACCTATGATAGAGAAGTTAGTTTAAGAAGATATTAGTGCTTGTAAATTCATTAGTGTAATAGTGCTTCATTGTTAAGTGGACTGAAAACATCTATAAATAAGGCATATACTGTTAATTAGACTTGTGAACAGTGAGTAATAAAGACGTTTGTTATTACTTGTTTTAAATTAAAGAAACGCGGTAGTATTAGCCCGCTACACTATTTTATAAAACAAAACATCATTCATTTTTAAAGCCTAACCCTAACGTAAATTTTTCAAACTTAATTCGAGCTAAAGGTTTGGTGAAAATATCAGCCAATTGCTCGTGTGTCTTAACTTTTGTATTTTATTTCCCGTTTGTGTTTCCGCTAGTGTTAAAAACTTGTCAATGTTTTCCACAGCTTCGGATTTGTTTTTCAAAAAATATACACATCTATATCTTGAATAATCATCTTTTAATAATAAGAAATATTTTGCTTCACCCAATGACAGTACCTCAAACGATCCACACAAATCGCCATGAATTAGTTTAGCCGTCTTTGTTGCTCTAGTATCGCTCACTGGAAATGGCAACCTGTGCTGCTTTCCTGTTAGGCAGTCTTTGCAACATGGGTTATTCTCTTCGGTGTATTTTATACTACTGTTCTTCAGAATTTTTCTAACTTGATTAAAATTCACGTAAGCTAACTTACGATGCCACAATGTTAATCTTTCGGTGATATAGCCCATTGACTGAATTTGTGACTTGACCTTAAAGCACATTTTAAATAATTTACCATCTCTTTGTGCCATTACCCTTTGCTTTCCATTTTTGTCCGACAATTCACACTTATCTTTGTCTGAATGCATTATAAGACCTCTATCTAATACAGCATTTAATGAAAATAAGTTCACTTCTGATTTAGGAACATACAAAACACTCTGTCTGTATTAAGCCATAGTTGACCATTCCATGCTAGAACGTCCACTTTTCCTATGCGTTCCACTTCTAAAAGTGTCCCATTTCCTACTTTAACCTGCTTGTCTTCATCTGGCTTCTTTAATTCTTTAAATATTTCTATTTTATAACACATATGCTCTGTTGCGCAACTATCTAACCACCAATTATCAGTCATTAGCTTTCAAGTTAAAGTTGATACATCTGTACAATTCAGTAAGTTAGATATTCCCATCAACGCTTGTGTAGAATTTTTGTCGTTGTTCTCCTTTTGTTCTGTTAATTTTGTTAAACCAACAATCCTTAAATATCCTTCTTTTTTACAACCACAGCACACTTTCTTTACAGTTCTGCAGTCCTTTTTCATATGTCCTATCTTATTATACTCAAAGCATTTAATAACCTTCTGTTGTTAATGTCCCCGCATTGATTTATTACTCCCTCTACTAGCTAACGCCATACTTGATTAAGACCTTTTATTTTTTTTTCTTCTATTAACAAGTGGGACATTAATTCAGGTAAGGTTTGACTAACACTAGGTGTAGATTCCCAAGCAGTAACAAAATGTTTTAAATTTTCAGGTAAAGACATTAAAACTTTTGTTATTGCCATCGTGTCATTTATTTCTTCTTGCTGTTTAAGATTTTCTCAATCTGAGAGATAAACTGCGCCACACCCCCTTGACCATATTCCAGACTGATAAATCTTTGTTGCAATAAATAGATACTAACCTGAGATTTATTCTCGTAAATCGTTGTTAGTTTCTCCCACATCTCTTGAGCTCCACTACATGATAAAATGTGTGTAAGAGATTTTTTATGTTATCTGCACACTATCAGTTCTTGGGCCTTGGCATCTTTCTTACACTATTCATCAGCGTTCGTGGCAGGTTTTAAGTTCTCTCCGGTAACTATATCAATGTACTCATTTGATTTCAGAATTACCGTTATCTGAAATTTCCAAGTTGTCCAGTTCTCACCATTAAGTTTAGTTACAGAAGCTGTGTGTTCGGTTATTATTACACTTTTATTTACTGCTTGTTCAACAAATACTTTCCTACTATGCACACACACGAAGCATGCATATATATATATATATATATATATATATTGCTGTGGTAAGGGGTTGTTTAGAGGTGTATTGAGTGGTAAGGGTCGCGTAGTAATTGTAAATAGCAATAAGAATCAGAAAACTGCATTTATTTAGCAGGAAAATAAATAATTCGCACATTATGTAAATAGCAAACATTTAACACCCTGTATAAGGACCGCAATTAACTTTAATCAATACCAGTAAGCATATCTTTCAATAATAGAACGCATATTCAGCAGAGAAATAATTATACATGCAATTATTTCTACTTCAAGAAGTGTTCAATAAGTTTATAAAATAAATACGCATGAGATAAGATAAAACCTAGTAAATCTGCATGCAATTACGCTTGTAATAAAGAAGGAATAATAAAGCGCTTTGATAAGAAACGCACTTTCAAAGATAAGTTTTAAATACTAGACATAAACGAAAACATGTGGATTTACATCATTCATATTATATCAGTTATTTTGTTCAATTCTCCAAAAGCTTTATCTAACCAAAACAACAGACATAAGCTAAATTAAAGTCCAACAATAATAACAAAACAAGCGGTCGAAGATCGTAAAACAATAGCAAATACCAGCATGATATGTAACTTTAGAATAGTTTCGTTAGAAATCAGCTGGAAAACTACTAGGAATGTCCAAAACAAACATGGTTTGGACAAACCAATCCAAATGTAGATAGCAAAAGCTATATAGTGCCCAGAGTTGATAAGAAAGGGCAGTCTCAATTTGAAGCACGTCGAACCTGCAACACTCTTACTCGAATATTTACGCGTCAAATAAATAAATTTTAAATTATATTATTGTGAAAAGTGGTGTTGTATAATAATAGTTGATGACGAATTACGTTGAAGATATATGAAAAAGCTTTTGCCATTTTGCAGAAAACGTGAGTAGAAATTTGTTAATTAATTTAAATTAAATGTTTATAATAATGTAGAGCTTCGAAGGTGTATCTAAGAAACCTACGACTTCGAAGTTGTATCTAAGAAAGCTACGAATTCTAAGTGTGATATTAAGAAGGATCTAAGTCTGGCATTCAGAACTTCTGCGTGGTATTCAGAAATCCAATTTGTAATTAAGTGGAGAGGTCTAAGGCGTATCCAGAAAAATATAAAGTAAAGCACGAGGTGAATTTTGGAAATAAGGAGTAACAAAACTATTGGTTCAAACATACGTGAAGGAGCACAAAGCAGAGCATTGGTTTTCGATTGAAGATAATAAGTGGGTGTTGATCCACAACACGCAACAGCAAATCAGGATATTACAGGTCAGGGTTAATTAGTAAAAGAAATCATTTCATATTTAAATTTAAACACTGAATATATTTTTTTCTCAAATTTGTAAGCAGTCAACAAAAATATTTAATACGTTGACATTGGCGTAGAAAGGATAAAGGGTCTTGAATGTTCTAAATTTTTTTAGTAAAAGGTGTTGTTTTTGGTGACTTTAAATTAAATTAAAGAGATATAATTTTGGGATAATTGATTCAAATAATATTAATTGATTGAAGGGTTTATTTAAGGGATTACGCAATTGTAAAGTATAGATATTATTCCCTTTCATTATACGAATATTGATTGACTTTGTTTTATCAATTCAAACAGGTAAGAATTAAAGGGGTAAATTAATTTGATCATCGTAACGTTGTGCACTCTGTGTAAATTAAACTGGGCTAGCCGTGGCATAATTAAATTTAGAATATAGAGAAAAACACAGCGGTAGCGTTCAGCAGGAAATTGGACGTTTATTACATCGGCGTGCGGCGTTATCATATCAATATATATATATATATATATATATATCTTTTTTTTCAAAATATTTATATATATATATATATATATATATATATTGATATGAACTAACTGGAATTCTCGTGCACCGACGTTGGGCAGTCAAATAAATATGCTATGTACTCTCTACAATTATTTGTGCGCCATCGTTTGGGCGGCCATATAAATTATTGCTATGAATTAACTGGAACTAACAGCATTTTATCGTGGACCGACCTTGTGTCGACCAATAACAAAACTTGATTTGATAACGCCTTACTCGATATCAATGACGAATTCTACTTGACTCCTCCTCTCTTTATAAATTATCAAATTACACTCCCATAAATTTTATCATTTGACCTCAACTAGCTTTTATTTTGAATTATAAAATGAAGTTAATTCAATTTTATATAATGAAAACAAATATTATGTACAGGTTTTGTAAATTATTTAAAATACACTTTTCCATCAATTAATGTTGTAAATCTTATTTATCTCAAAAATCATATGCTTTTTAATCAATCTAAAGTCACCAAAAAAACCTATTGTTTTTATAAAAAGAAGCCTGGAACGTTCAAAACCCCTTTATCATATAACGCACTTTCTACGTATGCAAGTTCATTGTTGACTCCGTCACATTAATTCATATTAAGAAAATTCAATATTCAATATTTAAATTCAAATAGAAAAAAATGTCTTAAAACTAAAAAATCTAACCGGGTCTGTTTTTCTTCGTTATTTCCTTCTCGCAACCAAAATTATCGACGCATCAACTAGTATTTTTCATGCATTATACCATCCATTTGGATCAAAATTATTCTCCACCAATTCAGAATTATTATATACCCATTCGAAATATTGTCTATTCACACGCTTGAATTATTGCATTTAAATTATTGTCATCACCCTCTGGATTATTATTATTAAACTTAGAATCATTATCTCCCTCGAATTATTGTCGTTGTATTTAGACGTTTTCTCACCAGCCCGGACTTAGACTATTATTCTCAACGAACTCAAAATATCACTTATTCTCACCAGACTCAGAATTTATTCTCACCGGACTTAGAATTGGATTATCATTCTCCTCAGACTCAGAGCCCTATTATTATTATGTTTTAGTTTAAATAAATTCCCCAAAATCTACTTACGTTTAATCGGCAATCGTAATTTTCATCTTCGTCGCACTTAAACAATTTTCACTTTTATATTATTCTTACGTGTTACACTGAGGTTCAAAGTGGCGCACCTCAGCCTTTGTTGAGTTGAAAATTGACTTCGTTATCATTGTCGTTGTTAATATATGCTTGATATCCCACTTCGTCTGTGGGCATGGCTTACAAGCCCGTCGCTAATTTTAGCCAATCAAGTCTTTCCATTTAAAGTAGTTTCTGATGTAACATTCTCGTCCTCTCAATTAATTGTTTTTTGCTTGCAGCTGCTTTGTTATCAGACATGCGGTGTTTTGAGAAATATAATCGCTTTTACATGTTGTACACAAATACCTGATGCAATTCGACTTTCAATTTTCATATATGCTTATTTATTTACGCAATTTTTAATCATCTTTACTTATCAAAATTGTTAATCGTTTGTACGCACTTACACTACGCTTCTTTAAGCTTTATTTCTTATCTCCGTATTATCATAACTGATTGGAATTCTTTTGAACGCGTGTTTAATTACCTTTATTCTGCTTACTTATAAATACGCGTGCTTCTACTGAAAATATCGTTATTTGCATTACCTAAATTAATTAAAATTCTATATACAGGGTGTTAAATATCCGTTATCTACTTAATGCATGTATTACTTATTTCTATGTTAACTATGCGTCTTCTTGTCCTAGGATGTGTCTATTTGCGTCGCTTAAAATACTTATACTCTATATACAGGGTGTTGACTGCTTACTATTTACAAACTATCCTAATTACTCAATTTTCTATTAAATAAATGCAGTTTTCTGCTTCCTATATGATTTCTAATTCCTGCACGACCTTTGCTATAAAATACACCCTTAAACAACCCCTTATCACAGCAATAAATATATATATATATATATATATATATATGCATATGTTTATTTTCTAACACACCTTATACATCCGAACACAGTTGTCTGGGCCCATAACCTGTTGGATTTAATGGAGCTTGTTGTAACTATTTACCATAATTATATCGAATACCGTTAAACAACCACTTTATTTATATAAATAATCATACTAAACACACTCTTAGTAATGGTCGTTTTGTGATGCAAAAATTATATATAAACAACAACGGAGCATCCTCCAGTAGTGCCTATAACAAAAAAAACAAAATAACTAAACTAGTTTCACCTTACACTAATAATTTTATTGATTCCAGGCACTATTTCAAGATTAGGCGTTTGCAGGTTAACCGACGACATAATTCAAAACCAATTGTTATTAATAGAACGCAAATTGACCTGATATTCTTACTAACATTTTTAGTGGGAGATCTGCAAATTCCGCTAAAAGAGAATCTTGAACACCACCTTTCATGTAAAAACGCACAGGGTTGCTATGATACATAAATAGAAGCAAAGGACATTTGTATTATTAATTGATATTTTAATAAAGCTTGACAATTGTCTAAGAATACGAGATATTATGCAGTCACACACTAACGAACATGTATTCGCATGCAATTTGTGTGATTATACCACATCACAAAAAAGTAGTTTACGCGTACATTTGCGATCGCATACTAACGAACGTCCATTCGGATGTAATTTGTGTAATTATACCACATCACAAAACAGCAATTTACGAGTACATTTTCAATCGCATAGTAGGGAACATCTATTAGCATGCAAGTTGTGTAATTGTATTGTATCACGAAAAAGTGATTTACAAAGACACTTTCGGTCGCATACTAACGAACGTCCATTTTCATGCAATTTGTGTGATTATACCACATCACAAAAATGTAATTTACAAAGACATTTTCGGTCGCATACCAACGAACGTCCATTTGTATGTAATTTGTGTAATTATATCACATCAGAAAAAGTAATTTACGAGTACATTTTCAATCGCATAGTAGGGAACGTCCATTAACATGCAAGTTGTGTAATTATACCACATCACAAAAAGGTAATTTAAAAACACATTTTCGATCGCATACTAACGAACGTCCGTTCGCATGCAATTTATGTAAGTACAGTTCATCACAAAAAGCTTATTTGCAAAGACATTTGCGTTGGCATAGTAACGAACGTCCATTCGCATGCAATTTGTGTGATTATACAGCATCAGAAAAAAGTAATTTACGAGTGCATTTTCGGTCGCATACTAACGAACGCCCGTACGCTTGCAGTTTGTGTGATTATACCACAGCACAAAAAAGTACTTTAAAAACACATTTTCGATCGCATACTAACGAACGTCCATTCGCTTGCAATTTGTGTGATTACACCGCATCACACAAAAGTAGTTTACAAATACATTTGTGGTCGCACACTAACGAGCGTCCATTCGCATGCAGGTTGTGTAATTATACCACATCACATAAAAGTAATTTACAAGTACATTTTCGGACGCACAGTAACAAACGTCCAATCGCATGCAATTTATGTAATTATACCACTTCACAGAAAGGTAATTTAAAAGTACATTTTCGGTCGCATGCAAACGCACGTTCATTCGCATGCATTTTGTGTGATTACAGCACATCACAAAAAAGTTGTTTACAAATACATTTGCAGTTGCATACTAACGAACGTCCATTCGCGTGCATTTAATGTGAATATACCACATCACACAAAAGATGTTTACAAACACATTTGTGGTCAAATACTAACAAGCGTTCATTTGCATGCAATTTGTGTGATTATGCCGCAATATAGAAAAGTAATTTAAAAATCTATTTGCTGTCGCATACTTACTAAGAAATATCCACGTGAGTGATTAATCTACATCGCAAAATTTTTTTATAAAAACTTGCGCGGTCCTATAGTAATGAACGCCCATTTCTTTGCAATATGTGATTACTTCGCATCGAAGAAAAGTAATCTAAAAACGTATGTGCGATCCTATAGTAACCATTCCTCATTACATGCATCGCCGGTTTTTCTCGACAGACGCCATTTTTTTATAATCTTTACAAAGTATGTGATGGTAAATAATACTAAAGAATACTCCCTTGTATGTTTGTTGTGGTTTGTATTTTATGTTTCTTAATCTTTCTTGGGTATTAAACCACTTTATTTTTAAAATTGGCTTTACGTTTCGAGCCATGACCTACGATCGTTGTCGAAATAATATAAATTTTGAAGTTTGACATTTATGACACAAATTGAAGGTGACTTTGATTTATTAATCTTTGAATTGAATAATTAGGTGAAAATTTTTAAAGTTTAGAAGAATGAGTACTTTCAATTTGTGTTGCGCCCTGGGAACGGCTTTTTTAAGGTAGTCAGTACACTTAACGTGAAATCAGCTGATTAATTTTTATATAGTTAAATTTCATATAAATTCAATAACTTGATGCTTGGAACATTTTTTAACATGTTTCTATTTATACGGTTGAGGGGATGGTTATTAAAGAAGTGCGTGAATCGGTCAAGTTACTGAAATGGTTTGGATCTATATAGAGAATAGATGGAACTGTAGTTAAAATGTTTAGATGTGATGAAGATCAGCATATTTCGTTTCCTAAGAAAAGAAATCGATAAATTTATCTACAGTAGGGAAATCTTTGAAGAATTTATACCATGTTGCAAAAGTAATCAGCACGGGCTCGCATGTAAAGTGCTTCTTGTTTTCAGAGATTGTTAAAGTGTTAAGATTTATATGTTTTGATGAAGCCGGATAAATATGGAATAAAAATTTGTGCTTGTACTGACGCAATGCTTGTATTTAGAGAATCTTAAAATTGTTAAGAGATGTAAGTCAAACCATCAGGACCTGTGTAACATACTGTTTTAATACGCTGTAATAGTTCTATTATTTCTAAAAATAGTTATTTTCTAGTTTAATTTTAGCATTCTAATTATTAGAATGAAGGTCTTGTAGCATAAATATGTCTGCAATTGTAAGCAGCTGCAAGATCACCCAAGAGCGTCCTAGCGAAGTTCCAGGAAGACATAATCCAAGAGTTAATTAATTTTTCTAAAGGCACTTTACTTCAAAGGCACTAAAGATGTCAGATTAGTTGCTATCTATGATTAGATGTCAATCATGTTCTAGGACCCTATTTATGTCTGGGTGGTCGGAAGGAATTTTTCAATTAGCGGAGTACCCAACTAAAAATTAGTTCTGAGATCTACTTGTGTGGCTATCTTAGTGCAATTGGCAGTTTAATTAATCTTAAAGATTTACGACTGGCGTATCCTAAGCCGAGTATGAGAGCCAAGAAAGGGGTTATTTTTCAATTAACTTAAATGTATATAAGGATGCCAGCCGGTGGGAATCGGGGTTGTTTATTTCCAGACGCGTTAGAGGTTAAAGCTGGTTGTTTATTTCCAGACTGAGTGAAGTGTTTTATTTCTCTGAAGTCAAGTGCGTGCCGTTATGTTCTAAGTTAATTATTTCTCTGAGTAAGTAAATAGTATATGTGGTATTACCATGAACTCAAGGCTGTGTTATGCAGCATAAGTCAGTTATTTGTTTAAATACAGTATTTGTCGACTTCCATAAAATACAACTCCGGGTTAAAGCTCAGTTCAAGTAAATTGATCCGTTAGATTATTGTTTTGGGAGACCGCATCGTTTTAGAAGGGTCTACTATTATATTGTGTTTCGACGGTGTCAGAGGCCGTTAATCACTAAGCCACGAGACTACCTGAGTATGCAAGCTCAGGTCAGGAGTCACGTTACTGTAGTATTTGACCCTTGAGGAGGTAGTATTTTTCCTGGTGTTGATGACCCCGTGGTTAAAGGAGGGTCGTCGCCATAAGCAAGTTAAGTAGACTACGGTAGAATTAATTAATTATTGTATTGGGGTGGTTTCACCCAGAACTGTTATTAATATTCATAAAGTAAGGATCTTATTTTAGTTTAGTTAAGTTGTGTTTGTGTTTGCCGGAGACTTTAAAAGATTAGCCCCTGTGAAGTGATTATTTTCTGTCCTGCAATCTTGGTTCATCGCCCACGAACAAAGTGCGACGAGAGCTATTACCGCGATTGGTCCATGGGCCGTTTAATTCCCACGGTGGCGCCCTATTGTAAATAATGTTAATTACTGTATATTTTTGTTATGCATATGTAATTAGTTGAAGTTTTAGTTAGTAGCCCATTTAATAAAACAATCGGAATTTCGTCTCAGTGTGTTTGTTTAATGAACCCCCCTCTAACCGACTGCTGCAGCTTGCGAGGCAACGTCCCGAAACGTGAGGGTACGATAGTGCTAGAGGTCCTGCCATTTATTATTTATTGTTAATTGAATACCCTCACGCGGTAGGTAAATATATAAATTACACTGGCGCATTAACGTGGTTAAAATCTTAAATATGGTAAACAACACACGGACGAAGTTTTAGATTGTTTTATTTCTATATTACTATTTAGTGTTAGGCAGAATTACAGTTTAATATTAGTGATTTAGGAACAGGTTTTGCTATTGTTGACATTTACCTTTTATTTAATAATGTATGTAGTGGAAGCTTTGAGAAGCGACGAGCTTAGTCATGAGCTTTTAATTAGGAACGTTGAACCAACAAAGTTAAGTGTGTTAGAAAAGCGAAAATTATTGCGTACAAAACTCATTGTTGAGAAAGTCGACAGTAATGTTTTTTCTGAGTATGAAAAAATTGAAATCGTTCAAAAGGACGAAATTGAATTATTGAAACTTAAGATTTTTGAATTAGAAAACATTTTAAAATCTTTTACCATTCTTCCTAAAAGGAAAGACAATATTAAACTTAACACGAGATTAATTCATGTAACAAAGAGACTAAATTATGTCAATTTCGATAGTGAATTTTTAGAGGTACACAAAGAACTGCATTCTAAGTGCATTAGAGCTTTTGAGATTTTAGAACAGGTAAACGGGGAAAATGAGATTAATGATAACCCTTCTTATTGTTCGGCTAGGGATAATAAAGATCCTACAATAACACCAACAGCAGAGGTTTCATGCCCTGGAGCATCAACGGTTTCTTCCATTAATACCCCATCGGTTTCGATTTCTAGTTATGATTTAGGTACTCTAATTAAGTCCTTGAATAAAACAACGATTTCAGTCCCGATCCACAAGTGGAGATTACAATTTTCGGGTGAGTCTGATTCTATATCGGTTTTAGATTTTATTCAACGCGTCAAGGAACTGCAAGTTGCAAGAAAAGTTTCGTCAGATGACCTTTTCGAAGGGGCTATTGATCTTTTCACCAGTTCAGCATTGGATTGGTATAGAGCAACGCGATGTACAGTAAATTCATGGGAACAATTAATTTCTAAATTAAAACAAGATTTTCTTTCAGCCGATTATGCAGAGAATCTTTTAATGTTAATTAAATCTAGACGGCAAGGCGCCGAGGAATCACCTACCATTTATATTTCAAAGATGGTAAATTTATTTTCTCAATTAGAAGATTCCATTCCAGTCCGGGAACAAATAAAAATTATTAAAAGAAATTTACAGACTTTTTATGCCACGCAACTGGCGTTAGTTGAAGTGACTGACATTTCCCATTTGATTTCTCGTTGTAAGGTTTTAGAAGACATTAAGCCTCCAAATTTTATTAAACAGGAACATTCTGATTCTGCCAACGTACCAGTTATCTTAGAACGCAAAGTTCGACAGAGTTCATTTTCTAATAATAATTTACCATGGTCCGGCGTGTCGAATTATTTTCAAAACACAGCAAAATTTTCGACTATTTGTTTCAACTGTAAAAGACGGGGTCACTCGTTTCATACTTGTCCGGAGAAACGAGGAATATTTTGTTATTCTTGTGGGCAGCGGGAAGTTACGTCCACAAATTGTTCAAACTGCTCAAATAATTCAAAAAACTAAGGACAGGAAAGCGCGTAGTCAGCCGTTGCTTTTCCTCGTTTAATAATATTGCTGCTGACAAAAAGACGTGGTCGGAGTGGTTAGTAAAAGTTAAAAATTTTTGTAAATCATCTAAGGTTTTTTCAAATTTTTATAAAGTAAAAGGTGATACAAGACCTTATATTAATATCGAGATATTTAAGGAAACTTATACCGCACTGTTGGATTCCGGTGCGAATACCTCTATTTTAGGCAGACAGGGTGTGTGTTTAGTGGATAAATATAAGTTAGAATTAATTAATAATGTAAAAACGTCTAAATTAACAACCGCAGATGGCACTTCACAATCAATTTTAGGTTCAATTAATTTGCCCTTGACTATAAACGGGGTTACTCGGTCTTTAAATGTTTTAGTTTCCGACTCAATAGAGTGTACCCTAACGTTAGGGATTGATTTTTGTCAATTATTTGAATTGAAAGTAGATTATTCAAAAAATGAATTTTATGCTCATTCTGCGGAAACGAATAAATTAAATTTCATTAAAGTTATGGCCGATTTAAATGAAGACCAGAAAATTGAATTAAACAATGTTATTTCTTTATTTCAATCCCTGGATCGTCCTACCTTAGGCCGAACCACAAGAATTTCACATCATATTACAACGGAAGACGTTGAACCAATTAAACAAAGGTATTACTCATTATCACCGGCTATGCTGGAACATGCTAATAAAGAAATTGATGCGATGCTTGAACAGGGCATTATTAGCCCAAGCAATAGCCCGTGGAACTCCCCCATGCTGTTAGTAAAGAAAAAAGCAAAAGGTGAATTTTGTGTATGTTTTGACGCTAAACGATTAAATTCAATTACAAAAAAAGACGCATATCCCATTCCGTTTGTAAATGACATTCTTGATAGATTACGCAATGCGAAATATCTCAGTTCAATCGATTTAAAAAAAGCCTTCTGGCAATTGCCCTTGAGTGACGAAAGCAAGGAAAAAACTTCCTTTACTGTCCCAAGGCGCGGATTATTTCAATATAATGTAATGCCGATGAGTTTGGCCAATGCTCCAGGCACATTACAGAAGCTCATGGACTCTATTTTTGATTTTTCATTATCCCAATCGGTATTTGTTTATTTAGATGATATAATTATTATTTCAAGCACATTTAAGGAGCATATTAGAATTCTGAACGAAGTGTATGAGAAGCTGAAAGGCGCTAATTTAACTATTAACATTTCAAAATGTGAGTTTTGTAAACCAGAGTTACAATATCTGGGATATATTGTGAATAAAGATGGTATCCGAACTGACCCAGCAAAAATTGACGCAATTGTAAATTTTCCTCAGCTCAAGACAGCCACTGAAATAAAACGTTTCACCGGCATGTGCTCTTGGTATAGGCGTTTTGTTTTGGATTTTGCCACAATTATAGCACCTATCAATGATTTATTAAAGGGAAAGAGAAAATCGCAAGCGATTAAATGGACGGACGAGGCTCTTATTTCGTTTGAAAAAATTAAAGATGTTCTTACAAAGGCTCCTGTTTTAAGGAGTCCTGATTTTTCGAAAGCTTTTCTTTACAATGTGACGCCTCAAATTACGGCGTTGGTTGTGTTTTAACTCAGGGAGAAGGAGACGAAGAACATGTAATTGCTTATGCTTCTCGCAGTTTAAATTCAGCAGAGAAAAATTATTCAGTCACAGAACGGGAACTTTTGGCGGTGTGTTTTGCTATTCAAAAATTCCGACCATATATTGAAAGAACTCATTTTAAGGTCATCACGGACCATCATTCTTTAATTTGGCTCCACAACTTAAAAGATCCTGCGGGACGTTTAGCTAGATGGAGTGTGAAACTCCAACAATTTGATTTCGAAGTTATCCACAGGAAGGGTAAATTTAATGTGGTACCAGATACATTATCCCGAGCTCCTAGTGGAGCTTATGCTATTAATTCTTTAAATTTTTCTTTAGACGAGGTCGAGGATTGGAACAAAAACATGTTAAATAATATTAAGGAAAAGCCAGATCTATATCCCGATTGGAGAGTAGAAAATGATAAAATGTATAAGTTTATTCCGAATAATTTGAATATCACAGCCAATTTAATTGAGTGGAAATTAGTAGTGCCGAAATTATGCCGTGCACAAATTTTAAAAGAATGCCATGATGATCCAGTTTCGGCCCATTTGGGTGTATTTAAAACACACACAAAAATCAAAGAGCTCTATTACTGGCCCAAAATGCGGTCATATATTTCTAAATACATTAGTAAATGTGTTACGTGCTGCCAAAGCAAATCCAACACGTTTAACCATTATGGTTTTATGGGCAAAGAGAAAAAAGTTTCATTTCCGTTTCAATGTTTGTCCATTGATTTAATGGGGCCCTTTCCGCGCTCGAAATTGGGGAATACTTACCTTTTAGTTGTTAGTGACTGGTTTACAAAATTCACTTTATTGCATCCCATGCGCAGCGCTTCAACAAAACAAATTTGTAATTACCTGGAAAATTTTGTATTTTTGGTATATGGGGTACCTCAAATTTGTATGATAGATAATGGCCCTCAATTTAAAAGTAATTTATTTTTTAATCTCATGACAAATTATAAAATACCTTCGGTTTGGTTTAACGCCAGCTACCATCCTCAAGTTAATTATGTAGAACGCGTTAACAGGGTAATTGGAGCTGCCATTCGCAGTTACATTCAAGATTCTCAGAAGAATTGGGACGATAATGTTCACAAAATTGCCCATGCGCTTCGTAATGCTGTTCATGAATCCACAAAATATTCCCCAACATTTTTAGCTTTTGGACGCACGGTTCCTCTGACCGAGGAATTTTATAATAAGTTAAAGGATTTAAATCCAGAGGATCTGGCAATTGATACTCGTGAACAATTGGTTCAAGACCTCAATAAATTATCGCCCATCTTTAAAGAAGTTCAGAAAAACATACATTTGGCGTATGAACGTAATACGCACTCTTACAATTTAAGGCGCAGACCATTAAATTTCAAAGTAGGGGATTTAGTGTGGAAGCGAAATTTTATATTATCAGATGCTTCTAAACACTTCAATAAAAAATTAGCCCCGAAGTTTCTAGAAGCAAAGGTGATAGAAGTTTTAGGTTCTACCACTTATCGACTATCTTCCATGGACGGAAAACCGCTAGGGGTGTTCCACGTCCAAGACCTAAAACCTCACTAATATTTTATTTTCCAATTTTTATTTTTCTTCCGCCAATTTTCTGAAAAGACTCAGTTGTCTTAAACATAATTGCGGTTGGATGTGTTAATTTCTACATTTATTTTTTCAATTTTCTTGAAATTCCTAAGAGCAATTTCAATTTTTCGAGGGGGGCTGTGTAACATACTGTTTTAATACGCTCTAATAGTTCTATTATTTCTAAAAATAGTTATTTGCTAGTTTAATTTTAGCATTCTAATTATTAGAATGAAGGTCTTGTAGCATAAATATGTCTGCAATTGTAAGCAGCTGCAAGATCACCCAAGAGCGTCCTAGCGAAGTTCCAGGAAGACATAATCCAAGAGTTAATTAATTTTTCTAAAGGCACTTTACTTCAAAGGCACTAAAGATGTCAGATTAGTTGCTATCTATGATTAGATGTCAATCATGTTCTAGGGCCCTATTTATGTCTGGGTGGTCGGAAGGAATTTTTCAATTAGCGGAGTACTCAACTAAAAATTAGTTCTGAGATCTACTTGTGTGGCTATCTTAGTGCAATTGGCAGTTTAATTAATTTTAAAGATTTACGACCGGCGTATCCTAAGCCGAGTATGGGAGCCAAGAAAGGGGTTATTTTTCAATTAACTTAAATGTATATAAGGATGCCAGCCGGTGGGAATCGGGGTTGTTTATTTCCAGACGCGTTAGAGGTTAAAGCTGGTTGTTTATTTCCAGACTGAGTGAAGTGTTTTATTTCTCTGAAGTCAAGTGCGTGCCGTTATGTTCTAAGTTAATTATTTCTCTGAGTAAGTAAATAGTATATGTGGTATTACCATGAACTCAAGGCTGTGTTATGCAGCATAAGTCAGTTATTTGTTTAAATACAGTATTTGTCGACTTCCATAAAATACAACTCCGGGTTAAAGCTCAGTTCAAGTAAATTGATCCGTTAGATTATTGTTTTGGGAGACCGCATCGTTTTAGAAGGGTCTACTATTATATTGTGTTTCGACGGTGTCAGAGGCCGTTAATCACTAAGCCACGAGACTACCTGAGTATGCAAGCTCAGGTCAGGAGTCACGTTACTGTAGTATGACCCTTGAGAAGGTCGTATTTTTCTTGGTGTTGATGACCCCGTGGTTAAAGGAGGGTCGTCGCCATAAGCAAGTTAAGTAGACTACGGTAGAATTAATTAATTATTGTATTGGGTGGTTTCACCCAGAACCGTTATTAATATTCATAAAATAAGGATCTTAGTTTAGTTTAGTTAAGTTGTGTTTGTGCTAGCCGGAGACTTTAAAAGATTAGCCCCTGTGAAGTGATTATTTTCTGTCCTGCAATCTCGGTTCATCGCCCACAAACAAAGTGCGACGAGAGCTATTATCGCGATTGCTCCATGGGCCGTTTAATTCCCATTGTGGCGCCCTATTGTAAATAATGTTAATAACTGTATATTTTTGTTATGCATATGTAATTAGTTGAAGTTTTAGTTAGTAGCCCATTTAATAAAACAATCGGAATTTCGTCTCAGTGTGTTTGTTTAATGAACCCCCCTCTAACCGACTGCTGCAGCTTGCGAGGCAACGTCCCGAAACGTGAGGGTACGATAGTGCTAGAGGTCCTGTCATTTATTATTTATTGTTAATTGGATACCCTCACGCGGTAGGTAAATATATAAATTACACCTGAAACAAATACTACATGCGATAATTATATCACATTACTGAAGTTGATTAAGAATCCTCTAGATGTGGGTCTAACAGAAGTCGCGATCATAAAAAATAAGAAATTCCGCTAGTACCTATTGTAAATTAGATAGATCGGTCAGTTTGCAGTTTTATATTATGATTTCCCAAAATTAACACAATTGTTTCTTAAAAAGCAAAAGAAACAGTAATATTACTATTTATACAATGATGACTCATTATTAGGAAAGCTTGTAAACCAGATACCTAAGTACCACAATCAGACAAAAAGCGGCGTTGATGCAAATGACGAACTGCAGAAAACCTACTTTATGTGAAGTGTCTAGCAAATGTCCTTTGACTAAATTTATTACCATTATGAATATTGGCGCCATAAACGGTTACATCATTTTCAAAAGCAACACTGAAGAGACTATTAAGAGAATTGGTGAAAGCTTTAATGAACGAGAAACGTTTCAGGAAAAAATACACCTCAAAGATTTCAAGAATCAGTACATTTTGAGCGATGAGAGCAAGGCTGAAATAAAAATATTTGGCATTGAAGAAAAAGAAATTCTTGAAGTAAAACGCAGTCACTGTCCCTGATTAAAAAATCGCAAGACCAAAACAAGCCATAGCTGCTTCAAGAAACTTATCTGGCGACGATACCTGCTATATTTACCTGATTCAAATTTCGTGCCGGAAATCAAGATCAGTTTTAAAGTTTTTATTTATTCGGATTGGTTAGTACGTATTATATATTAATATGCTTAAGTGTATTAAACTTTTCTTTTTACGTTGAACATTGAATACTACGTTATGGTTTTAATTTTATTATTACTTATAAATATATTTATAATAAATTGCAACTAAAATAACTGTATCTAATATTGCTAAAATAAATACCACTTCAAAGATGTTTTATTGATACAAAAAATAAAAAAGTTATTATCAAATTAGCCAGCAAAGTAATCCCTAAGTACGTGTAACGTGTGTGCGTGTAGCGAACGTACATTCACATGCTATTTTGTGGAATTATTACGCATTAATTACATTTTTGTGCGGCCGATATAGAATACGAGTGCTTTCGAAAACTTTTCAGCTCCGAAAGTATGTTGTTTTGGAGATAGATCGGAAAAGCGACACAAGAACTCGAAAAAACTCTTGCCGGGCTCATGTGTGAACAATTACATTATAAAGAAGGTAAGCATGTTACCTCAGTGGTCAGGGCAGTTCTGTTTTTATATGTCAGTAAGTTTTTGTGAAGTAATTGTTACAAACTTGTAAATTACTTTTTCCAAGACTACCCAGCAATGCATTTCTTACGCGTTTAAGAATGGGTTAATAATAGTACTCATTTTTCTGCAGGTGTATATCAATTCATAATCCAACACTTTTTACCAATCAGAAACATCCACGTCGTGGATTATGATTATAATCTAAAACTTTTGACCAATCAGTATTAACCTTCATTTTTCATAATTCGGCAGGTATAATTTTCGTATCGTGCACAGTAAGTTGTTACACTTTGACAAATACATTCTTCCTTGTCAGTGTTTGCGATATCTGATAATGAATATTTGCGCAGTTTCGGAAAAATTATAGTATTCTTCTTGCGAGTTATGGACATCATCCATTCATATTATGCCGCTCGAGGTACAAACCTTCCGAATGTATAATGGCTATCATAACTCGCTAGTTGAATAATATACTATAAAAATTTAACAATTTAAATATTGTTGTAGTGCTATTATTGTCAAATTATTCGTGGCTGCACAAAAGACTTTGTACACCCCACACTTAAAAAGTGTCTTTACAGGGCTTACATGCTTTCAGGGTTCCGCCTACGGTATCGTACTAAAACCGCCTGCTTGCCCTGTAAAGCACCACTTTCCCAGCTTGGCACGTAAATAACTATTGCAATCGCATGGGAACGCCTATTTGCACGCAATTTGTATGATTATTCTGCAACACATGCGATATCCAGCAATTTCCAGTAGGTATTTAAAACAACGCATACACTTTATTGCGCCTTTTTGACTCTACATTTTCCTCTGGTATTGAGATTTAGCGAATCTTCAAACCCAGCATTGGAAAGATTTATCCCCATCCTTAATTTAAGTTTCTATTGTAAGATTTAGGATTATAGTTTTCCACGAACTCCAGAACATTAACCCTATGAATTATTGTGTATGTGGTTAAGTACGGCGAAGGAATTCCTTTCTATCTCCGTACTTTTCTCTATATAAAAACTATTTCAGTTCTTTACCATTAAATTTGTGCCCGCAAATCGACAAGTCAGACCTGAGAAGCAGGAGGGTGCCTGGGCGTCCAGTAAAGACCAGGTATGCTCTTGGTTTGTTTATTAACTTGTGGCGGTAATCTATGCAGCTGAATTCGTGGCCGTAATACTTTACGCCTAGAGTTATACATGGTTGACGACGCGGGGAAATTTAAATTATGCTGTAATTTGTATAATTGTAATAGCTTATATACAAATGAATGTGCGTTGATAAAAATGCATGTCAATACTCACTCCAATTTGGGAAAGTTTTCAACATTCGATTAGGAAACAAAATTACTATGCCTATACAAACGACTTTTGGTTGTTTATTCGTCAATTTGGGGAAAGTTTGAAATCAACTGTGTACACTTGAATAACCTCTGTTTAAATTAAGTTTTACCGTTTTCGTACCGGAAAGTTGAAGGTTCTTCAATAGAAATTTGTAGATTAAGTAATTGTGAAAAGATACAAAGTAAAAGTATGTTAAATTCTTTATTTGATGGCCATTTCTTTTGCAACTACTCAGATCTTAACCAACAAGTTTGGAACCATTACTGAAACGTGCGTGAATAATAAGGAGTTTTTCTAAATAATATTTTTATTGTATTGAGAATTTAATTGAGTAGTTTTTTTGATTTTATTTGAACTCCTAGTTGCAACATGGTTTTGAGCAACCAATTGGAACGGTGAGAATATATTCACAACTTTTGGCAATTACTATTCAACCGATACACGCGAGCGTAGTTACTCCAATGTATACATTTGTTCTTTGTGAATCAAGCTTGTGCTCAGTTTGTACTGCCATAGAGCAGTTACATATAGAGGTTTTCCGTATATAAGAAACTGTCATGTAATTTTCAGGGTCCGGTCCAATCGTTGTTAGAGCAGGTGTCGCCGTTTTATCCAACCTCAAAACATACAGCCCGCGATTGTTGTTGTTTATCTAACTTGTGGTAGTTTCATAACGGTTGTTTTAGAGTTTAATCAAAATAAATATAAAGTAATAATTTGAAATGTGGCGTAAATACGTTAAAAAGTGCTGTGTCCCAACTGCGACGATATGGACAGTAAGAGACATAGATTTCTAAAAAATCAGCATTAGCTATTTAAACTATGGTTGAAAAACATTGCAAATTATAAGCTTGAAAGACTAAGTGAAAATCAAATGTATTCCTCCTATAAAATGTGTGAAAAACATTTTGAAAGTAAATTCATTGTACCAAGTAAAAAGGGACTAGTTATAACTGCAGTAGCAACTGTTTTCTTCCCAGTAATAGTAAGTTAATTGTATAAACAAATCGATTTACATTTATACTTCCACAGCAATTAAAAATTTGACAGTAAACAGTATATACTTATATATACTGCAGCGGGCTACTATTAACGCGTTTCACCAATTTAAAACAAGTAATAACAAAAGATTATTACTCACTGTTCACAAGTCTAATTAACAGTATATGCCTTATTTATAGATGTTTTCAGTCCAATTAATAATGAAACACTATCACGCTAATGCTATTTACAAGCACTAATATCTTCCTAAACTAAATTCTTAACCATAGGTCTATTAACAACACTAACACTACTATTTATTTATTACACTTTTGTCTATTTATATATTCTACAAGCTGACTGTACAATATACACGTTCACATAACACAAATTTATATTTACTAAAGGACTTTCAGAACGTAATGAATAACTAACTATATACGAGATGATTTATATACGACATTCTGATATAGACTAACTCCTACATTAATCACCGATCTTATATATACCATATAATTAAATAGATGACTCATACTCCGGTATATGCTAGAAAATTCGAAGCTTCTGTAGAATATACATTGCTTACGGCGCTTGTGTGTTTGACGGTTTGCCTAATAGTAGCTCGTAACAATACTTATGATACTTATTTTAGACGCTCTGACGCAAAATAAGGTTGCGACTGAAATTACATTAGTCAACAATGCTTTCGAGTCCGAAACCACCAAAAATAACCAACCTAAGACTGTTTCTGTTAAGATTAATCCTGTAGATTGTAATTTGGATTATGGTATGTATTAGTTTTTAAGATGCTAGTTTTAGTATATATGCTTTAAAATCTTTAATGGTTGTTGCTGAAGTTTCTCTAAAATAATATACGAAACACTAGTAATCAATTGAGGGTTAACTTCTTGCTTTTATGAGTGAGTGTGTGGATAATTGTAAAAAAAAAATGTTTCAGATCGCCACCCATTAACATTAAAAAGACATAAAACTAGAACGTTATTAAAAAGCTTCTGGGAAAGGTAAAATAATATTTATATAACACCATCAATAGGAATAAATGGGTCAGTGTTGATTAATGGTCAATTGTTTGAATGTTTCTAATTGCCAACCCCTATTATTTAACCGATGTTTTTGCAAATAAATTGGCAGATGCAATTACTATTTACTTTAACTAGTAGTAAAACCTTGCATTGCTCAAAAGTATTTAATAAATCATTAAATAAATTAAACATAACTGTTGAAAATATGCAACTATAGACAAGTTTACCTAAACACAGACTGTTAGTAATAATATGCGCATTTATATTTTTCAAAATAATCTGGAAATGAGTAATTGTTTACTTCTCTTTTCCGGTTAGGGAGCGAAGATAAGAAAAAAATGGTTAAAATTGTATTAACCTACAGTTAAACTGGCAGGGGGTGGCTTTTAGTGCACAACCATTAAAACTTGTTTGCATTGTACTAACCTAGTGGGTTTCAACTAGCAATTAAACATATCACAACAGATTCATCGTATAACTCATTAATAGGCGTGTGTTTATTTTTGTACTTATTGTTATTGTTGTCTAATAATATCTCATTATTTTTACAGGACAAAAATATTCACAGATTTTTGGGGAAGTCGGTGTAACTAGACAACATCAGTTGACACCAAAATGCAAGCAAAAATATGGTGAAATTGTCAAAAGTTGTTTATCGATGGCCAATATGCACAGAAGAATAACTTCGTATCAAACGGGATTGGCATGTGCTGAGAAAAAAGCATCTGGTCGGTTGAAATGTCAATGCAATATGTTAATGCCACTACGTACAGCTTTATTTTGTCTCAATTGCAAAACCAGCTGCGGAAACCAAATCAAAAAGGTCTTCAATTGAACAACAAATTCTTGCACTTTCTTTAATGAAAGCTAGTGGTCGTGGATACAAACTATTGTCCAAAATGTTTGCACTTCCCTGTAAGGGAACTTTGACCAAGCTTCTTAATAAAATTTCATTTGGAAGCGGGATTGACATACAAATTTTTGACAGCTTAAAAGATTCAATGAAACTTTAAAACCATTCGAGAAATATTGTGCTGTTCTTTTCGTTGAAATGTCTCTGAGTGTGAATATTCATTTCAACACAAGGGACAATATAATAGAAAGAATGCAAGTTGATGGTGAAACCAAAAGGTCTATGCTTGCAGATCTTGCTAATGTCTATCTTGTTAAGGGTATCTTCAAAAGGTGGAAGCAACCAATAGCTTACACATTTTCTCAGGGACCTATAGAAAAAGAATTGATGAAAAGTTTGATAAAAAAAATTATACAGCAATTTCGCAAAATTGGACTGATTGTAGTTTGTTCTGTGTGTGACCAAGTATTTAATACTGTAGCTGCTATAAATTCACTTCTTAAAGATACAGAAAAAGTGTGTAAAAGATTAAATATTGATAATCGTTGTAACAATTTTATTTTTGCAGTAGGAGAATCCATTCATTAAACGTACAATGAATATTAAAATACCTTTATTAATTAAAATAAATATTCGAGTAACAATCAAACTTTTATAGTATTATAATATCAAGGATTATTAGTCGAGTTGTTTCCGAGTTCGGTGTAATTTCACAGCCACTGGCGCGCGCGTGAGAGGTCCGAGAACTAAAATCCGGAACCTCCCACCATGCAAGAAAGCAGCGAGCGCACTCGTCGATAGTTAAAAGCAGCGTCAAGATGCATTCTAAAAGAATGGCGAGTGACCTCCGAGTCGCTCTATGTTTGTGAAACACTTCCTGAGTAACGCGCAACGACACATCTGAACTCGCAACGACACATCTGAACTCGCAACGACACATCTGAACTCGCAACGACACATCTGAACTCGCAACGACACATCTGAAATCGCAACGAGAAATTAGAAAACTGCATGGATAACGTAGATATCGCACGCCACGTCGAAAACCGCAACTGTAAAATTTGAGACAACATGATCCCTTTGAAGTTACAATTTAGAAACCTTAATTTGTTGGCTACGCCATGAAAAATTATATTAGTAAATAAATTTAGACAACGAAAGATTACGTTACAAGTAATGCTGCCGTGATCCAAGTAAGGAATCCGCTTTGTTCCTACACCTGTGTTAAAGCATGGAAAGCAAGTATAATTAGTTGCTGTTCCGCGCTGCGAGGTAGTTTCCATTACATCCAAGGACAACAGCTGCTCTTGGGTTCGTAATAGAATTATGATTTCCTGAGTACTTCCTTCTGAAAGTACATTATTTCATTTTGTTTGTTAGACGTACAAAATTATTATTCAGTTTACCTGTAAATAAGCTGGTTTTCCCCAGTATCAAATTTGCTTTCACTTAGCTTCGTAAATATGTGACCACACGTGGCTTCAACGTAATTTAACAGCTGCTATTACATCACCTGTTTGTTTGATCACTATTGTCAACAATTGCCCAATGGCTAACACATGTTTAGCATTTTAGTACAACCACTATTGATAACATTAGAGAATATCTTGGTGATTATTTTGACTTCAAACTAAATTTAAGTTTGTTAACTAAAGAGAAAATTTCGTATATTCATTTGTAAATGACTCACACAGATCTGATTGGGTTATAAAGAAACTCTAGCATTTTTAGTTACATAGAATTATAAAATATTTGAGTAAGGATCAGTTGATAACCCTTACTACCATTTTGCAAGTACTTCAAATTTTTATTTTTATTTAATTACAATGATATTTTATTTACTGAAACAAAGAAAATTCTTATTAGTAAATTAATATTCTTTATTTAAAGTTTTTATTCTGATCTAGTCTGATCAGACTTGGTAAACAAAAAGCAATAAGAACTAAATTTTATGATCCCATTATGCAGAAAATATTCTCTATACTTTTAGGTATACTTGAGGGACGCAAATAGTGTTCCCATTTTTATGTGACTTAATTATTATTCTTTCTTACAGGAACAGCGTCTTATTCTGTTAAGACAAGTTTGTGTATCAACGAAGGCGATCTCTTTTTTGGGTCTCCAAGTCCGCCCTTAGAAAATTGCTATGCCCCTAAAATAAATCAATTTGGACTTGGTGGCGCCTGTTTGTTTTTTGTTAAGTGTAACCTCCATAGATTTCGACTTACCCCCATTGCTCATTGCTCTACCCCAGGAATAGACCCCTAGCTACGTCGGAAGACTTCGTGGAGCTGGTGTAAATATAGAGGATAAGAAAATATCGTTTCACTAGCACCCATGTGTGAGGCTGGCCAGGAAAAATGTAGCACTGGCGCCGGCAACGTTTGGGGCCTCGAAATTTGTTTGTTCAACGAGTAATTTGTTGAAATTCGTTCGTTCATAATTTAATTTAGCTCGAAAGTTGTTTGTTCATAATTTGATTTACCTTAAAATTTATTTGTTAAAATTAATTTGCTTCGAAATTTATTTGTTCTAAATTTAATTTGATTCGAAGTTTGTTAGCTCAAAATTTATTTTCCTTTGAAGTCCATTTGTCCAAAAATTATTTTGCTCGAAATTTGTTTGCTTAAGGTTTATTTGACATTTAGATTTGTTTGTTTGCTTTTGATAAAAGATTGGTTGTAACGGTAATCCCCATACACTCAATTCGTTAATTTGGTCAAATTTACTTTTGACTTTAATTCTGTTTTGACCCCTTAAATTTTTTTGATATTGTTTTGGCAAAATAATTTTACCAAAAGCATTTTTGATTTTTACCTTTAGTAGTACGAATTTGTTTTGATAGCTTTTGTAAGATTCGGATTAGTTAGATTTATCGGTTTGATTCCATTAGGTTGTAGTAACCATGTCGGAAAAATTCCAAATTGTTTGTCTACTTAAAGAAGAATTGGAGTATGAACTAAGAATCAGAGGAGTGGTAAGTGAGAGGCCAGTGTTGGAGAAAAGGAAAATTTTGGGTAGATTGTTAGCTAAAGAAATAGATAAGCCTGGTTGTTTGATTGACCTTTCGTGTTATGAAGTAGATTTTGCAACGGAAAGTAAAGAAATTTCAGTTTCAGTCGAGTCAGTTCGTAATATTGTGTCCGAGTTTGAGGGCGACTCATCAGACTCAATTTTTAGAAGAGCTTGTTCAAGGTTAAACCACCTTTCGGGACGAGCTAAGCGTATGAAAATTCCTTCAATAAATCCCGATGAAGCAATTAAGTTTAGAAATGAGACCGTAGCAACGATATTAACCCTTGAAGCTGAGTTGTACGATAAAATCAATAAAAGTACAGAGTCCACCTATTTAGATCGGTCCGTTGTAGTATCTCCTTTAGTTAGTGCACCTATCCATTCGACTTCGTATGTAACACCTTCAGTACCTATAGGTTCATGGCCTGTAAAATTCTCAGGTGACCCCAAACAACTACATTCATTTTAGATAGAGTTAGTGATTTGGCACAATCTCGTAAGGTATCCGAAGCTGATTTATTTGGATCAGCATGTGAACTTTTTGTGGGTGACGCTTTAGTTTGGTTTAGAACAGTGAAAAATTCTTTGCGAGACTGGAACTCCTTGTTAGAACGTTTAAGAGAAGATTTTCTACCTGGTTCTTCGGATGATGACATTTGGGAAAAGATCAGAAATCGTCGTCAAGGTAAAGACGAAAGGATTATTTTATTTGTCGCGCATATGCAAACCCTCTTTAGTAGACTGACCAACGAGCCAGCAGAAGTTACTAAAGTTAAAATGATTAGAAGAAATTTGGTTCCTGAATATATTTCGGCACTTGCATTGTCGGACATTCAAGATTTGTCGACCCTAGTAAATTTGTGTAAAAGGTTAGAAGAAGCTTCTTTGATGAAACTAAACTCGGTTTTGGCGTCTTCTAATAAACCTAACAAGATTTGCAACCCTCTAAGCATCCATATGAGAACAAACATCCTGGATTGAATGAGAAAGTTTATGCTGTTAAGAGTAGGGTGTTTCAGAATAAATTAGTCAATCCTCAAGTAACAGTAGCAGATAAGAGCTCTTTAGAGTCCTCGGTTTGTAATTCCTTTAGTCCCGATAAGAGGAATCATTTTGTTTGTTGGAATTGCTCCCGTAGTGGACATTGGTTTAGAGATTGTAGAGCAACAAAAAATTTTTGTTTTGGATGTGGTCGAAAAGGCGTTAAGGCAACGTCATGTCCACGTTGTTCAAAACCAGTAAGGCGGCAGGTACATAGTGGTCGGTATCCTGTTCCGCGTCATAAGGCTACAGTTATGATTTGTAAACAAGAAAAATACTTGAGTAAAGACGAGTGGTCGAGATGGCTTACAGTTATTAAAAATTTTTGTCAGGACTCTCCGAAGCCTAAGAATAATACTCTGTTCATTGAGAAGCAGTGTGATAATCGACCCTACATTATGGTGAAATTAATAGATAGAGACATTACCGGTCTTCTGGATTCGGGATGCACTACCTCAGTGGTAGGATCTTTAGCACTTTCTATAGTTAGAAAATTAGACTTGAAAATTTTAGTTCAGCAAAAACAGGTATCACTACAGCTGATGGTTCAATAAAGTCTGTTGTAGGCTCAGTAGATTTGCCAATTTGTATAGGTAATGATTGCCGCATCCTTAATGCATTAGTGGTTCCGTCCCTACCGCATACATTTATTTTCGGTAGTGACTTTGCAAAATTATTTGGTGTAGTTGCTGACTTTAGAAGTAATAATTGGTTTATCCAAAGCAATGTTGGGAACGACATAGGGTATATAGGTCCGTCTTCCATCCCTTTGAACACTGAAGATTCTTTATGTGGTTTACATGACCTCTCAGATGCTCAAAGTGCGCAAGCACAAGAGTTAATAAGTTCATTTAGTGAGATTAGCAGCGACGATAGATTAGGACGAACTCACCTAATCGAATTGGACATAGACACAGGCAATGCCAAACCCTTCCACAAGAAACCATATGTCATGTCACCATATATGGGTAAGATATTGAATGAGGAATTGGACGACATGCTTAGACTTAAAGTTATAGAACCGTGTACTAGTCCGTGGTCCTCTCCAGTTTTGTTGGTTAAGAAGGCAGATGGAGAATATCGCTTCTGTTTTGATGGTAGAACCCTGAACGACTTAACTGTTCATGATTCGTACCCCCTTGCGAACGTAGATAGAATTCTCAATATGTTGAGAGGTGCGAACTACATTTCGTCTCTGGATTTGAGAAAATCGTTTTGGCAAATCCCTCTTAGTGAATCGTCTAAGGATAAGACTGCCTTCAGTGTTATCTCACGAGGACAATATAGATTTACATGCATGCCATTTGGGTTGAAGAATGCTGCGCAGACGCAACAGCGTTTAGTAGATACAATTTTTGGTCCACGTTTTGAACCCCATGTATTTTGTTATTTGGACGACATAATATTATGTTCGTCATCTTTTGAAGAACATCTAAAGTTATTAGTAGAGGTTAAGCAACGTTTAAAAGAAGCTAACCTTACTATAAATATAAGTAAATGTGAATTTTTTAAAAAAACACTTAAATTTTTGGGTTATATAGTAGGTTCGAACTCACTTCGTACAGATCCCGATAAGGTGTCGGCGATGGTTAACTTTCCCGTCCGAAAACCACAACGGAAATTAAAAGGTTTATAGGAATGTGCAGCTGGTACAGGCGCTTTATAAAGAATTTTTCGTCTTTAGTTTCGCCTATTAATGACCTCATTAAAAGTAAGAAAAAAGGTCAAACTGTAAACTGGAGTGCGGAAGCAGAAAATTCATTTGTGCTAATCAAGCAAGCATTAGTTTCTGCACCTCTTCTTTCTCAGCCAGACTACTCGGCACCTTTATCGTTGAGTGTGACGCAAGCAACACTGGGTTAGAGCTGTGTTGATTCAGAATGTAAACGGAGAAGAGCGTGTGATTTCGTACGCAAGCAAAACCCTGAGCCGTACTGAGCGCAATTATTCCACCACTGAAAGAGAGTGTTTAGCGGTTATTTTTGCAATTGAGAAATTTCGTCCGTGGGTAGAAGGAGTTCGATTCACCGTTG
Source organism: Platerodrilus igneus (assembly GCA_036346225.1). Classification (NCBI taxonomy): domain Eukaryota; kingdom Metazoa; phylum Arthropoda; class Insecta; order Coleoptera; family Lycidae; genus Platerodrilus; species Platerodrilus igneus. The sequence continues at coordinate 2,188,532 of JARFIW010000678.1, read as the reverse complement.
TCACCGATCATTTTTCGTTACTGTGGTTGAGTAATCTTCAGAATCCAACTGGAAAACTCGCCAGATGGTCAGTTCGATTAAGGCAACATTCATTTGATTTGGTGCATAGAAAAGGAAAGTTCAATATAGTTCCAGATTGTCTTAGTCGTGGTGTTCCTTTAGAGAATCCAGAAGTTAACTTAGTAGAAATTAAACTTGATGCAGTAGACTTGTGGTATGAGTCTTTGAGGAAGAAAATTTTGTTATCACCCAAAAGCTACCCCCAATGGAAAGTGGAAGATGGGTTTATTTATAAGTTTATACCTTCCCTATTACCGCATTCGGCGAATGTTGTAGAGTGGAAATATTTGGTGCCAAAGTCTCAGCGCGTAGATGTCATTAAATCATGTCATGACCCCCCTTCAGCAGGACATTTTGGTTCCTTAAAAACTTTGTCTCGAGTCCAAGAATTGTATTATTGGCCAAAGATGATCTTTGACGTACGTAAATTTTGTAGGAAATGTTTGATTTGTGGTGCTCAAAAACCACCCAATAGAGGTCCCCTTGGAATGATGGGAAAGGAGAAAGATGTTGGACTACCATTCCAAACCATTGCATTAGATTTGATGGGTCCGTTTCCTCGTTCCAAACGCGGACATAAATGGCTCTTAGTTGTTGGTGATTGGTTCTCGAAGTATTCGATTTTGCAACCTTTACGTAGTGCTACCGCACATTTGATCGAGAAGTTTTGGAAGAAAAGGTATTTCTTGTCTACGGAGTACCACAGTTTGTCATTTGTGATAATGGTCCACAATTAATTGGACGTATTTTTAAAGCTTTGTGTGCAAGGTACGAAATTCAAAAATTTGGTATAACGCTGTTTATGCTCCCCAATGCAATTTTGTGGAAAGAATCAATAAGACAGTTGGTACAGCTATCCGTACATACGTAGAAGAACATGATACGTGGGATGTTGAGATATCAAGATCCAATACGCGATCAACTCAGCAAAACATGAGTCCACCAACTATTCGCCAAATTTTTAGTTTTTGGTCGTCAGGTACCTTTAAGTGGAAAAGCTTATAATGATAATTTTATACCTGGTGAGGATGTTGATGTCGTCTCCAGTAGTAGACCTTCTTATGTTTTGGATCGTCAACTTTGTTTGATATTTTGGAAATGTCCGTGAAAATTTGCATGTAGCTTATCAACGTTCGTGTAAACGCTACAATCTTCGGAGAAGAGACATTTCATTCCGAGTCGGAGAGTATGTTTGGAGAACTAATAAGGTCCTCTCGAGTGCTAGTGATAAATTTTCCGCTAAATTAGCTCCTAAGTTCGTTATGAGTAAAATTCGGAAAAAACATTCCAGTTTAGTATATGAGTTAGAAAACGAAGATGGAACAAGAGCAGGAAATGGCACGTAAAGGACTTGAAACCAATTGGAGTATCACATCCAAATGAAAATGATGATTTTGACGATTAATTCCGGTCCGGTCATCTCTTTGATATTAAGTAATGACGTAGTGGTTTGTTTTGTTTTGTTCCAATTCTTGATTTAGTGTCGGTCCACTAATATTGAGTATTTTGTTTGAGGAGTGAATAAGTGGTTTGAGATTTTGTAAGTTTTGTAAGTTTGAGGTGTGCCTTGGTGCACGCTGGTCGTTTTGCTCGCGCGTTGCTCGGAGATGTGTTTGGAGGATGTCTTTGACAGATATCCTTACAATGTAGAAGTAGGTGGGCTATTTAACTATTGGTCCTGATTTCTACATGTCAAGGTGGAGAGAATGAATTGTTCTTTCCCTTGTTCCTTTTGACCGTTAGAAGTTCTTAGATTTGATAAGGTCAAAGTTGACTTGGTGATTTTCACCGTTTGGTCCATCACTAATGAGATCAGTTGTTCGTTAGCAATTAGTGATAGGATGATCAGTAGGGTGTAGGATTCTACGACCCTAACTGGGTTATTTTGGGTTTGAAATTTGATGAGTAACCTTATGGTTAGGTTACCTTTGTTTTGATCATCCCTTTGCGATGAAGTGATGATATTTGTATTTGAATTTGATGAGTAACCTTATGGTTAGGTTACCTTTGTTTTGATCATCCCTTTGCGATGAAGTGATGATATTTGTATTTGAATTTGATGAGTAACCTGATGGTTAGGTTACCTTTGCTTTGATTATCTCTTTGCGATAAAGTGATAATAATTTGTATTTGAATTTGATGAGTAACCTTATAATTGGGGCACTTTTGTTTTGGTTATCACCTTGTGATGATGCTTAAATTTAGACCTATTAGTAGGGTATTTCTTTTGATTCTCACCTTATAGTGATGATATTTTGAATGGTAATGCTGTTCTGATGAGGAAGCATTCCGTTTTTTTGTAAATAGAGCTAAATGAGCTCCTGGAAGTGAAGTTTTTGAAATTAGAAGTAAATTGTAAGTGTTTGATTTTAGGTCAGAAATATTAGCCTTATTAGAAGTAGGAATCTCAAGTCAAGAAATTTTGTAAATTTAAATTCTTTTGTCCCGTGGAGTGTTTGACTCTCTAATTTGACCCCCTCCCAATTTTGACTATTACCGATTGTGACTCCCCGATTTCGTCTCCCGATGGACGTCAGGTACACGTAGTTACCAACACACTCTCAATTATAAATGAAGGTCCCCCCCATTTGAATAAATTTATAAAATTGCATAGTTGATTAGGAAGGTAGGAAAGGCTAGTATTGTTGTAAAAAAATTTTTTGTATTAGTTATATTGAAGTTTTTTCTTAAGAAAAAATTTTTTCTTTAGGAAAGAGGTAGTGTAACAATTTTATTTTTGCAGTAGGAGAATCCATTCATTAAACGCACAATGAATATTAAAATACCTTTATTAATTAAAATAAATATTCGAGTAACAATCAAACTTTTATAGTATTATAATATCAAGGATTATTAGTCGAGTTGTTTCCGAGTTCGGTGTAATTTCACAGCCACTGGCGCGCGCGTGAGAGGTCCGAGAACTAAAATCCGGAACCTCCCACCATGCAAGAAAGCAGCGAGCGCACTCGTCGATAGTTAAAAGCAGCGTCAAGATGCATTCTAAAAGAATGGCGAGTGACCTCCGAGTCGCTCTATGTTTGTGAAACACTTCCTGAGTAACGCGCAACGACACATCTGAACTCGCAACGACACATCTGAACTCGCAACGACACATCTGAACTCGCAACCACACATCTGAACTCGCAACGACACATCTGAAATCGCAACGAGAAATTAGAAAACTGCATGGATAACGTAGATATCGCACGCCACGTCGAAAACCGCAACTGTAAAATTTGAGACAACATGATCCCTTTGAAGTTACAATTTAGAAACCTTAATTTGTTGGCTACGCCATGAAAAATTATATTAGTAAATAAATTTAGACAACGGAAGATTACGTTACGAAGTAATGCTGCCGTGATCCAAGTAAGGAATCCGCTTTGTTCCTACACCTGTGTTAAAGCATGGAAAGCAAGTATAATTAGTTGCTGTTCCCGCGCTGCGAGGTAGTTTCCATTACATCCAAGGACAACAGCTGCTCTTGGGTTCGTAATAGAATTAAGGATTTCCTGAGTACTTCCCTTCTGAAAGTACATTATTTCATTTTGTTTGTTAGACGTACAAAAATTATTATTCAGTTTACCTGTAAATAAGCTGGTTTTCCCCAGTATCAAATTTGCTTTCACTTAGCTTCGTAAATATGTGACCACACGTGGCTTCAACGTAATTTAACAGCTGCTATTACATCACCTGTTTGTTTGATCACTATTGTCAACAATTGCCCAATGGCTAACACATGTTTAGCATTTTAGTACAACCACTATTGATAACATTAGAGAATATCTTGGTGATTATTTTGACTTCAAACTAAATTTAAGTTTGTTAACTTAAGAGAAAATTTCGTATATTCATTTGTAAATGACTTACACAGATCTGATTGGGTTATAAAGAAACTCTAGCATTTTTAGTTACATAGAATTATAAAATATTTGAGTAAGGATCAGTTGATAATCCTTACTACCATTTTTGCAAGTACTTCAAATTTTTATTTTATTTAATTACAATGATATTTTATTTACTGAAACAAAGAAAATTCTTATTAGTAAATTAATATTCTTTATTTAAAGTTTTTTATTCTGATCTAGTCTGATCAGACTTGGTAAACAAAAAGCAATAAGAACTAAATTTTATGATCCCATTATGCAGAAAATATTCTCTATACTTTTAGGTATACTTGAGGGACGCAAATAGTGTTCCCATTTTTATGTGACTTAATTATTATTCTTTCTTACAGGAACAGCGTCTTATTCTGTTAAGACAAGTTTGTGTATCAACGAAGGCGATCTCTTTTTGGGTCTCCAAGTCCGCCCTTAGAAAATTGCTATGCCCTAAAATAAATCAATTTGGACTTGGTGGCGCCTGTTTGTTTTTTGTTAAGTGTAACCCTCCATAGATTTCGACTTACCCCCATTGCTCATTGCTCTACCCCAGGAATAGACCCCTAGCTACGTCGGAAGACTTCGTGGAGCTGGTGTAAATATAGAGGGATAAGAAAATATCGTTTCACTAGCACCCATGTGTGAGGCTGGCCAGGAAAAATGTAGCATCGTTATCACGGTTATTTGGTTGATGACCATGAAGTTATCCATATTTATGATATTCCTTATATATTTAAAAGAATTCGAAACAATCTGCTAACCCAAGATCTTCATTTCACTCTAGATGTCTAGATGGTGAATACCACATAACACTTACTTTATAATGGAAACTAATATACTTGAGCATTAAGTTTTAGGCAACCAGCTATACAACTGAAGTATGGAGTTTAAGCACTGCAGAAAAGTAGCGCTGCAATCTTCGTAAACGATCGCCTCGTTCCGTTGGCAATTCGTATTGTAATTGTAGTAGGTGACGCCAAGATACTTAAAGATTTTTTTATATTAAATTTAACTACTATAGTATTATTTTTGTTTTATTAATTTTCAATTTTGTGCTATTATCGTTAGATTAGTCGTTTATTTTCAGAAATGGAAACTTATAGAGTGCGAAATAATAAAAATGTGTTGTGTTAGGGTGCAATGACACCGAGAGTAAAAGACATTATTTCCCTAAAAATGACGAAGAACTGTTTAGGTTATGGATTAGAAATGTAAACAACCCCTTGTTACTTAATAAAACATTTAGCCAGATCTGCAGTAGTTATGTTGTATGTAATGAACATTTTTCAAAAGAATTTCTAGTTGAAGGTTCAAAGCGTGGCTTACGAAGAGATGCTTATCTTAATATCAATTTACGAAGAAACGGTAAACCAAATAGTTCAGAACTAGAAGCAGTGGTGTATATTTTTACAAATTTCCACTATTTAGTTTCTTTTATCTGTCAATTTAATTTAAAATTTAAATTAGGTAACTATAAATACACACACGCCACTTACTTGCAGTGTTTAAACTCCGAACTTCAGTGTATTGTTGGTTGCATAAAACTTAATGCTAGATTTTAACATGGCAGTTACCATTATAAAGTAGGTGTTATGTGGTGAATACAAAGTTAGTGATAGTAAATCGGCGCTAACGGCTTTAACAAACATGAACACCTCGACAGATCTCCAAGCGGACGTCTGGAGGATAGCGCGTACGGCGCTCGAGTTTCGACGTTTAAAGTTCTGTTGGGTCAGGTCGCACAATGGTAACGTAGGAAACGATAGGGCTGACGAATTAGCTAAAGAGGCCGCGACGGGCGACTTTCGAATATCACATTCGTCGATACCGAGGTCTTTAATCAAAAGAAAGCTGCGCGAAAAATCAATTCGACAATGGGAAGAGAGGTGGAACAAAGCTGCCACGGGCAGGTTGACCCACAAATACATACCGAGCATAGAAGCTAGAGGTAGGATCGAGGTTAAGCTCGATCACAAAATGGTGCAGTTGATAACAGGGCACGGCGCCCTAAAGGCGTATTTACAAAGGTTCGGACTAGCCAACAGCGACCGCTGCGAATGCGGTGAGGGCGCGGAAAGCACAGTGCACGTGCTCTCCGACTGCCCGCTTGAGGCGGGAAATCGAGGGTTGGCTGATAGCAAACTAGCTATCCTAGGTCTGGCATGGCCAAAGAGCCTAGAGGAAGTCGGGGAAGTGGTTAACCAGAAGGCGTTCTGGACAGCCTTAAAAGAATTCGCGGGAAGGGTCGCGAGATTAGACAATCAATGACAACCGCGTGTAAAAATTCGGTGGGGTTGGTGGGAGGATTGAAAAATTTTAGATTGACTTGGCATGAGTAAGGATACGAGCATAACCAAAACCTGATATTAAAAAAAAAAACATGATAATTATACCCAAATGTCCAATATGCACGAGAAACCCCCACACCATTAATACAATCACTACCTATCTTCATAATTATGTGCGGAAAATCGAGAAATCGGGAATAAATAATAACAAAATAACAAATAAACAATAACAAATAAATCAGAAATCCTCATTAAATTAAATCAATAAAATAAACAAAGATAATAAAATAGAGTGAAACCGCGCATCCCCCCAGGACTTGAAAGTGAAGTGATAGTGATAGTGATTGTGATCCCCCCCTCAGAACATTTAGTGCATACCCACCAGGACTTTAGCAGTGCACCCCATCTTCTCCTTAAAAGTAAGTTACAGTTAGATGTAGGCAGACAACCAGATCTTCGGATGCAGGAGAATTTTATTATCGAGTTAAGACTTAAATTGTGGCGGCTGTACTCGCACAAGCATTGATTTACATTAATCAGTAGTTTTTGAAATAATTTAACAAGCACGTTTTGTGCGTAATGGCGCTAGCCGAAATAATGCTTGTGCGAGTGCACCTGATAAATAGGGTGATGCTTTTGCTATTTTGTGGACTGCTATATGCTTAACGCTCATTAGACATTTATTTATATAATTATATTTATATATATATTATATTTACTCTTTATATTTATTAGCATGTATTGTAGTATTTTGTGGCATATTTGTTTTGTTTGACGTTCTGTCGCCATTTTGGTTGCAGTATATATTTGGGAAGGAAGAGTAGATTTGTGAAGATTGTAATCATAATATAAATCAGTTAGGGAATGATAGGGAAAGCTAGGGATGGATATAAATTAGTTAGCTAGATTTGGATAGTTTTAAGACGACCCTTCAGGTCGCACTGGTAAGCAGAGCCGGCGTCTGCTATCCGGTATTACGGATCCCTCCCCCTCTCATTTTTTGTGTCTTGTTGATCGGGCACACTTCAAAGTCAGCGCTAGGGATACCATTATTTAAACCCTGTTTTTAGTTTTTGTTTCAGTTTGTCAGCTTTTTAGGTTTGTTAGATTATTACAGTTTGTTAGGTTTGCTAGATTTTTAGGTTTGTTAGATTTTTATTTAGTTTTTTTTTGTTAAGGGTGGATTAACTATGAAGTTATAATAAATTAGAAGCACGATTATTTTCGCGTTTAAACCCAATGTAGTACCTCCGGGTGGAGCATTGGGGACGTGGCCGCAAGTATAGCGGCCCTTATTCAAATTATAATGAATACAAAGTTGCGAAATGGGAACAGATTCTACAATTTTATTGTTTAGATATGGAGGAGGAGAACAGGGTACGTCCAAGTTTGTCAGCCATGCACGTACTACCAAAAAAAAATAATAAAATGAAGGTCTCTTGCTGTACCCAAGTCTTCAGCTATACAGTTGAGAGCTTAATGAATCGTATCACTAAATGGAGTTCCTACATTCTCTATTAATAGCATTATTTAATAAAATATAGCACCAAATATTTAGTTTTTATTTACTTACTTACTACCTACTTACTTACTTACTACTAGTTTTTACTTTAAAAGGGTTTATACGTTTTAAGGAATTAATATTGAGTAAAAATTCAAAATTGTTTGTATGCATCCGAGAAATAAACCAGGACTCACTTGAAAATTTCTTTGGGATAATTAGAGCTTATGGAATCCGAAACACAAACTCCTCTGTGTTACATTTTAAAAAGACATTTAAGTTGTTAGTCGTAAATAACTCCTTTGCGCATTCTCCAAATGCTAATCGTGAAGAGGATAGTACAGAAGAAGCACTTTGTAAGTTACAATAGGGTATTTAACCTTTTAATGGCCAAGGTTCTCATTTGGGTACATGACTTTAGCCACAGATTATATTATGATGAAAAGGATTAGTTTTATTGTAGGGGATTTTCTGTAATATCTAAATCTTTATCTGAAACTGTATATTAATTAGTTAAAGTTACTCCTATAAATAGCTTATCTAATCTTTGGAGTAAAACTGCTAAATTGTTGAATTTGAGCATCATTACTATTAGGTTTATTTTCGGTAATGTAATCCCATATTTTCCAAGCAAACATATTTTTCTCAATTTAGCAAGGTTGCAAATATTGTATTTGCAAGTGTTAATTTCTTTGGCATATTTGTTAGAAACTGATAAGGGTTATATAATCTCTTGTTTCCATAATGGGAACATTGGCAATTATAGATGGTTAGTTTCACAAGTGCATTCGGTTGAAGCGGTAGTAAACTGCATAATGGATGTAAAGGAGTTTTATGGGTAAGTTGGATTATTTTTGGGTTTTGTCGATATTAGTTAGAATTAAAATTTTATTAAGACATCTATAAAGAAGGTGCGGTTTTTGTCCGACGCAATTGAGTACGCAACTACAAGTGCTATACCTACCAACATAGTAATTTTACCACCTGAGTCCGCTGACAAAGATGTGGATAGCAACGAAGAATATATGCCAGATGATCTCAGTTTAGTTTTACAGGACAACTATGTGCCATCTGAAGTATCTGGTGAAATTGAAGTTCGCCCAGGACACGAGGACAATGATGATGGAGGTGTGGGCCAATTGTGGAAGCGGCAGAAAGTTGAATCTTCAACTTGAAAGAAAAATGAAACTGTTGCTATTCAAGATCCTCCAATTGATTTAGGTATGGTAGGAGAAGAGCACGTAGGAAAATCAGAATATGAGGTAATTTTTTTATACATGACTGAGCAAATTATATCATACATAGCAGAACAAACAGAATTATATGCAAGACGCAATCAAAATAACTATAAATTTATTATTTCTGAAGAAGATGTGCGAAAATTTTTAGGGTTGCTGCTTATTAGTGGATATCACTCTTCCTGGAGAAAATGATTATTGGTCAACTGCTGATGATTTGACTGCTCCAATTTTTGCCAAAATTATGAGTAGGGAGAGATTCAGGAAAATAAAACGGTATTTTCATTTAGCAAATAACAAGAATCTTCAAAATTCAAAGATGGCGAAGGTCTTGCCATTGTATGAAAAATTGAAAGTACAATGTCAGCAGTTTGATGTCTTTCAAGACAAACTTAGCATCGATGAAGCAATGATACCTTACCATGAACATCATTCAGCAAAAATGTTTATAAAAAATAAACCCATTCGGTTTGGTTACAAAATGTGGATGATGTGTGGAACAGATGGCTATCCTTATAATTTTGAATTATACTGTGGAAAATCCGAAAACAGCACTAAAGAACCTCTTGGAAGTAGAGTGTTAAATAATATGCTTTCTGCTATCGGAAATAACTCAAAACACATTGTGTACTTCGACAATTTTTTCACTAGCCATGCGTCATTGAAAAATTTATCAATCAAAGGTGTAAGAGCCTGTGGCACAGTAAGACAAAATAGAACTAACAAATGTTCACTTCAGTCTGATTCTGAAATAAAAAAGTCAGGCCGCGGCCCGTATGATTTTAGGTCTGATGGGACAATATTATACGTAAAATGGAATGATAACTCGATTGTTACGGTAGCTAGTAATTATCACGGTGTTACACTTTTATCTAATTGTCAAAGACGTGTAAAAAAGGAGAATAGAAAAGATGTAACTCAACCAAATTTGATAAAGCAGTATGATTGTGGCATGGGCGGTGTCGATTTATTGGAACGATTGAACTCCAGCTATCGACCTCGTTTATGATCCAAAAAATGGTGGTGGAATTTGTTTGCCAATGGGTTGAACATTGCGGTTGTTGTATCATTTAGATTCTTTCAGCACTAGAATTCATTCTCACTAATCAGTCATCTGCAATTTAGAAGAACAGTAGCAATGGCTCTAGTGAAGGTTGGTTCGACATTAGAAAGAAGAAGAATGGGAGGTACTGCTGCTCCTGTAATACACGAATATTCGTTTTGATGGTATCAGTCACATTTCAGAACCGTATGACGAGGGAAGATGTGTATATTGTCAGAAAAACACCAGGCTAAATTGTAGGAAATGTGAAAAACGGTTACATAAAAATTACTGTTTTGAATTATATCATACAAAGGCCTAGAGAGTGATCGATCATAATAATATATGATTAACACTGAAGAAATTTAAAATTAGTATTATTTTGATAGAAATTTTGATATTTATAGATAACTTTGATTTCATGGTTGTGTAGTATTAAGTGGCAACGTTCTCAAAAGAAGGAACATTATTAATTAATAATTTAGCTTTTGAAGTGATAAAATAACGTTGTATAATATTATATTGATCAAATTAGATTATTGAAAAGCAATGATGAAGAAACATTAGCAGGATAATATCTGTTATTAAAACTATAGGAGCCGAGTTATAGAATAAATAAAGGACATCTACAGAAGTTATAATTGGAGAACATTATTGTGACAATCTTGATTAATTGAACTATCGACCTAGCTGATCGATAAATGATTATTATTGACTTAAACGGATAATCTATTGATATAAAATAAGAAAGCATAGTAACATATGACCCGAGCAGGTCTGGGAAATCTGTTATAAAACTAACGCATACACTAAGAGTTCTGTGTAGAAGGGTCGCTTATCAGTAAATATAAATTATAAATTACAAGTAATGAAACTGCCAATAATATTTCACTTTAGTAATAATGACTAGTAGTTCAAATAACGTTCACTAACCCGCATCATAACAATTTTGGTTATCATTTTAACAAAATCAAGTTTCTAAAATTACCAATATCGATACAATATTTAACGATAAAAGCTATTCTAGTAATAACATATATTTGGTTAACTAACGTGCAAAAAAACTTTATATTGATAATATATGGTTATCACTTGTTACGGTACCACCGTAGCATAAACGAAAAGGATGCCGGACTAACGTAGTCGGAGATTGGGAGTGTGTGTAGGATTAAACAAGAACGAATATATCGAATAGCTGAAATAAAAAAGGTTAGGTTATGTGGAAATTTAAATAATGACCACACCTTAATCGGTCTGATATCAGTATTTATAATAATAAAAGTAAAATAGCCTGACTAGATAGTTTATTCATGGAAGGTTGAGTAGAGTTTGTTAATAACAATTACTTATAGGTACCGTACGTATGACAGTTTTCTTTACAATTTTAAAGTACAGTTAATGCTTAACTCAAAGAAATAGGTTACCATAATTATGTAACGCTCTCACTAATCATTCGTAATTTACAATTTACGGCAAGAGCTTTATACACATTTAGAAACGTTTCCAGATACGCACCAGCTTTACAATCTCTAATTGAAATTTAAAGTAATAATGTAGAAAAGAAATATTTATAGTAAACTCTGTTTTCTATAGTTGTTAAGATCTAACATATATTATAATCTTAAATTTATGGGCGTATAGCGGAAGAATTGAACTATGTTTACACGAACAAACCCTATAAGTATCAGTAACGGAGTTCGGGCTCCTAGCAGCACTATACAGTAGTGTATTTAACGATTTGAGTAGTACATGGTACATATAAACGTAATAAAAAGAGATATTCTAGAAGGATCTCACCAAAAGTGATGTAGGACAGATGCAGCACCACCAATTCGAATTGCTCTGCGGACAGTCGAATTGCGACCAATCATCAGCCGTTAGTACGGTAACAAATCCGCACAAACAGTAACCAGTACTCCAGTAAAGCGGGAGAGTAGAAACCAAAAGGTATACCTCAGGTAGGTAGAAACAGTACGAGTATAAAGTGAATTATCCACTTTAATACAATGTAAATCCATCCATAAGCGAGCTAAAAATCAGGCACTAACTTTTGAAACTATACAACTAAATGGCGGTTACTTACCAATCAACCAAAAGGAAGAAATTCGAATAGAAAATGCTAATTGCTTGCTTAAATTTCAAACACAAGACGAAATATAAAGTAAAACCTAACAACGGTATCAAAATTATTTTCTTAGGACAATTCTTAAATATTCAGCACCGCTAACTAGATATAACAATTTTAATATTTATGCATTTACAGAGTAACATGGGTTGCCTAATTACAATGCATTCTGAAGTTAGGATAAGCGAGAAAAGTAGCGGTAATGTGATATTTTATTTGGAAATACATAAAAGTCATAACAGTATAAACTGAACGTAACACACTGTAGCTCATTTCCGTTACTAAGTATTATTTATAAATTACCATTACATATATATATATATATATATATATATATATATATATATATATATTGTGTACGGAAGAATGTAATTCAAATCCGTATTGTGTATGAAGAATCAGATAAAAATATAATTAAATCAAAGAGTTAAAAAACAAATGATTGCAAAAATAAAAGTGGTGTCGGCCTTTCAAATATTTAGAAATAGCGGCAAATCTTTCCTGATAGTACCGCAACCTGACTTACATGCATATATTTAACCACGCTGAAAAATACTTTACTAACGTTGGTAGTTCTGTAAAATTAAATAAAGAAAATTTTTTGTTTATTTATGTCACGGTTTTTGAAACTCACTCAGGAATTATTATATCTAGATAACTCTGTAAGAAAACGGGTTCTTGTCGTCTTACAGGTACATTAAACACATTCGCATAAAGCGTCGTCTAGTTAAAACCATTTAACCTCTCGCAGTGCAGATGTGGCGTTGTTATTTTCAAAGATTGATAAATATAATCACAAAAGTATAATTTAGATAAACGTTTAGATTCAAATTACTAACAAATATCTTTAAATGGTGCATATACAAAGATAATTTCAAATACCTGTAATTCCTCCGAAGGTGCTAGAGTTGTACATGGACCTCGTTAAAGGATAAAACAAAATCGTCTTGCGAACGCCTGCAGTTAATACCTGTTGAAAGTAGGTTTTAGTTTTATGTTTTTATTACATTCACTGTATTTTAGATTCTACAACTAATAAAATAATAATTCAGCAACAGTATACTTAGATACGGCTCTATTAAAATATATTCTTGCAATACACGACCAGATTTGCACAAAACGTTGTCCTGTTAGACTGGGAAACCACTGCAAAATATTCGGAGCTTACTGGTGCTATTCTTCACCAACACTAAAGATGACCCTGTGTTCGCTATAACTGGAATCACTCTTCTTTACTGCCCTTGGTTGTATAAAATCTTATTAATTATTATACGATACTCTTATATTCTGCCACAAACATTAAATTCTTTGCAATATTGCTTCAGTTACACGACGATTAAATAAAAAAAAGATAAATTTCAAGTAGATATATTATTTTACTATTAACTTTTATAACAAGCTCCAAAGCAAAACATCTATTCATTACAATTTTTCAAACTCAACTAACTTATTTTCTAAACACATTACCTAGGAGTCTCTAAAATTATATCTTGCCTACTATATACAAATGTCTAAGAAGTACATTCATTGATTCCTTATTATTTATGCCTAATTACTATTTTGGAACAGATACTTGTGTCACTTACAATAATTATCATTGGTTGACATTCCACAAATCTTACCATTACTAAAAGAATAGGCATGCATGAAGCTGAACCTACCTGTTGGTAGAAGATCAATTCCATTTGATGATAACTTTCTACAATAATTATGGTCACTACTAATTAGATTTTTAATCTCTGTAATATCATTGTAGTTAACTGGCACAGCTCCTGGTTTAAGAATAATTTTAGGGTAGGTTTTTTTAAATTGATTCCAAGAGAAATGCTTACTGCACACCTGGTAGTGACCACTCAAATACTTATTATTAATTAGCAAGTCATTTTTGCCCATTATCTCAATCCACTGCATAGCGGTACCATAAAAGTACAAATTTAATTACATAATTTTTGAAGTTTAAAGCATTCCACTTACATCATACGGTCTTTAGGAAAATTAAAAAACGCAGTACCTGGATTTTCAAATTTATTACTGTAACAGAAGTTACCAATACAAATGTACCGCGACTCATTTTGACATTTAAATTATAGTTGGTTCTAATAAATATTCAATTTAGTAGCGCTTGAAAAAACACAAACACTAAAGAAGAACGGAAATAAAATATAATTTTAAGCAAACTATGATTTTAGGTTATGAATATAAATAATAAACACGCCATCGGTAAGCAAGTCATTGTGTAATCCTTTTACAATTGCAAAAACCGCTTTAGTTAACATTTGAGGCGATAGATACTGCCAAAAAATAAGGTCGTTTCGTTTCCTAACTTCTTCTTATTAATCTATGTCGTATACGTAAGGTGGTTCAATGATTATGTAAGGGGGAGTGTTGTGTATGTAACGGGGTCAGAAACAAGGGCGGTAGATATATAGATGTAACTGAAAGGAACGGGGATGTCAAAAAATTATGTATAGAACTATGCATATTTCTCAAGTCTGTAATTACACTCTATTTAAGTGACAACTCAGTGTTTGATTTAGAAGAATACAACAAAAACGACACTAAGTTGCTGCAAAAACATAAAAGGAAATTATCGAATTTTTAAGAAGTACAGGAGGTATATTTTCGATTTTGTTCGATATATATCATCAGTGATATTTATCATCCAAAAGTATCGCCTGCGAAATTGATTCTCGACAATATGTGATATGATATTTTAAATATCGAATGTAGTGAGGCATGTGGTAAATAGAATAATAATAAAAGCTAATAGCCAACCGGAACCAAATCACGTGGTTCAGGAAGCTGCTAGATCGTATTTTGTCGGGCAAGATCAAAGATTGGATGAACGTAATGTTTACTTGCATTAATTACGCCTAACAGAGTTACTTATAAATAGAGGGCAATTATGCAGCCGTAAATTTTCCTCTAATTTTGCAAAAAAACTTGCAAAGAATGGGAAAAAATAGCAACGCAACTGGATAAAAATAAAATTCCCAGAATTCAACCTTTTATTAAGCGGAACATAGGCACAAACATTTTTTCACTTAAAACAAAAGATTAGTATACGCTTATAGAATAGTTTTTGTCACTTCCTCAGCTGTTATTAATTATAATTATTTGTCAAACACTCGCGAAATAGACTGTAGCATTTTTTTGTTATGTGTATAGAGAAAAGTCTATGGTTATGTGTTATGTCAGTCAATTTTAATATAGTAATCATGCTTAATGCTTGTGTTTTCATGCGATAAAATATATCACTTGGTAGTACACCGGTATTTACAGTTCGTGCGATGAATATCTCTTGCAAAATTTGAAGAATACCAACTTCGACATTTCGTGCGAAAACCGTAATATATCGCATCTATCACTCTGGGGGTGTTCTCGAAAGTCGGTGATATTCATCGCATGCGATATTTTACGATTTTCGCACAAAACGTCGAAGTTGCTATTCTTCAAATATATCAAGATATATTTATCGCACGAACTGCAAGGAGCGGTGTACTACCAAGTGATATATTTTATCGCATGAAAACACACGTATTGCGTATGATTACTATATTAAAATTGACTGACATAACACAACCATAGATTTTTGTTTGTGCACATAACCAAAAAAATTGCTACAATTTTTAGTCTATTTCGCGAGTGTTTGACAAATAATTATAATTAATAACAATTATGGCAAACTTTAATGAGGCAGCATTATTTGCTGTTTTGGAGATGCTGGAAGAAGCTGAAACAGCTGCCGAAGTGACTAAAAAACAATTCTATAAGCGTATAACTATCTTTAGATTTAAGTGAAAAAATGTTTGTGCGTATGTTCCGCTTAATAAAAAGTTGAATTCCGGGAATTTCATTCGGTTGCTTTGCAAATTTTTCCATTCTTCGCAAGCTTTTTGTTGTAAAATTTGAGGAAAATTTACGGCTGCATAATTGCCCTCTATTTATGAGTAACTCTGTTAGTTGGGCATAATTAATGCAAGTAAACATTACGTTTGTCCAATCTTCGATCTTGCCCGAAAAAAAACCATCTAGCAGCTTCCTGAACCACGTGATTTCGTTTCGGTTGACTATTGGCTTTTATTATTATTCTATTTCCGACATGCCTCACTTCATTGGATATTTAAAATATCATATCACATCTTGTCCAGAAGATCAAATCGTCATAGAACTGTTTCGCATGCGGTACTCTTGGATGATAAATATCACCTACGATATATATCCAACGAGAATAGACCCCCTGGCCTATTGATACATCTTAAGTCCATGAATATAGGCACTCTAGAGGTTTACCGTTAATTGTTTGGACATAAACAAACGCTATTCAGAAAATACACCCATCAAGAGAATACTTAAGTATCAAACAACAGCCGATTTTATGAAGGTAATAAACATTTGGCATAATTTTCTAAACAAAATTATAAAAGCAAAAACATTGTCTGACCGAGGAAAAGCCAGCGGAACGGATAATGAAGGATTAATATACAATCGTGTAAGTTCCTAAATGTATTTTTCTCATGAAGCATTATTACATACAAACCATACAAATGAATGTTGGTTACGATAGGATGGCACATTTGATTTTAGATTATTTTATTCCGGTGCCAAATAATCACAAATTGCAAAGTACGGAACTGCAGAAGTATTTTTGTAATACAGAATAATCACACAAATGGGCGTTTTTTAATATGCGATAGCAAATGAGTTTTTAGAGTAGTTTTTATAAAAGCGCAATAGTCACACAAATTGCATGCGAATCGACGTTTATTAGTGTGCGACTGTAAATGTGTGCGTAAATTACTTTTTTGTGTCGCAGTATAATGACACAAATTGCAAGCGAATGGACGTTCGTTAGTATGCGACCGCAAATGTACTTGTAAATACCTTTTTTGTGACGTAGTATAATCACACAAATTACATGCGAATTGACGTTCACTAGTATGCGACCACAAATGTTCTTGTAAATAACTCTTTCGTGATGCTGTATAATCACACAAATTGCACGCAAATAGACGTTCGTTAGTATGTGATAGCAAATGTACTTGTAAACTACCTTTCAGTGATGCAGTATAACTACACACATTGTAACAATTTTATTTTTGCAGTAGGAGAATCCATTCATTAAACGTACAATGAATAGTAAAATACCTTTATTAATTAAAATAAATATTCAAGTAACAATCAAACTTTTATAGTATTATAATATCAAGGATTATTAGTCGAGTTGTTTCCGAGTTCGGTGTAATTTCACAGCCACTGGCGCGCGCGTGAGAGGTTCGAGAACTAAAATCCGGAACCTCCCACCATACAAGAAAGCAGCGAGCGCACTCGTCGATAGTTAAAAGTAGCGTCAAGATGCATTCTAAGAGAATGGCGAGTGACCTCCGAGTCGCTCTATGTTTGTGAAACACTTCCTGAGTAACGGTTAGTACCTAATCCACATTTTGTATATTCGTTGTCATATTAGCTAATTTACAAAATTTATTTAGCGCAACGACCCATTTGAACTCGCAACGACCCATTTGAACTCGCAACGACCCATTTGAACTCGCAACGACACATTTGAAATCCCAACGAGAAATTAGAAAACTGCATGGATAACGTATATATCGCACACCACGTCGAAAATCGCAACTGTAAAATTTGAGACAACATGATCCCTTTGAAGTTACAATTTAGAAAGCTTAATTTGTTGGCTACGCAATGAAAAATTATTTTAGTAAATAAATTTAGACAACGGAAGATTACGTTACAAAGTAATGCTGCCGTGATCCAAGTAAGGAACCCGCTTTGCTCCTACACCTGTGTTAAAGCATGGAAAGCAAGTATAATTAGTTGCTGTTCCGCGCTGCGAGGTAATTTCCATTACATCAAGGGACAACTGCTGCTCTTGGGTTCGTAATAGAATTAAGGATTTCCTGAGTACTTTCCTTCTGAAAGTACATTATTTCATTTTGTTTGTTAGACGTACAAAAATTGTTATTCAGTTTACCTGTAAATAAGCTGGTTTTCCCCAGTATTAAATTTGCTTTCACTTAGCTTCGTAAATACGTGATCACACGTGGCTTCAACGTAATTTAACAGCTGCTATTACATCACCTGTTTGTTTGTTCACTATTGTCAACAATTGCCCAATGGCTAACACATGTTTAGCATTTTAGTACAACCACTATAGATAACATTAGAGAATATCTTGGTGATTATTTTGACTTCAAACTAAATTTAAGTTTGTTAACCTAAAGAGAAAATTTCGTATATTCATTTGTAAATGACTCACACAGATCTGATTGGGTTATAAAGAAACTCTAGCATTTTTAGTTACATAGAAATATAAAATATTTGAGAAAGGATTAGTTGATAACCTTTACTACCAGTTTTGCAAGTACTTCAAATTTTTATTTTTATTTAATTACAATGATACTTTATTTACTGAAACCAAGAAAATTCTTATTAGTAAATTAATATTCTTCATTTAAAGTTTTTTATTCTGATCTAGTCTGATCAGACTTGGTAAACAAAAGCAATAAGAACTAAAATTTTATGATCCCATTATGCAGAAAATATTCTCTATACTTTTAGGTATACTTGAGGGACGCAAATAGTGTTCCCATTTTTATGTGACTTAATTATTATTCTTTCTTACAGGAACAGCGTCTTATTCTGTTAAGACAAGTTTGTGTATCAACGAAGGCGATCTCTTTTTTTTGGGTCTCCAAGTCCGCCCTTAAAAAAATAGCTATGCCCCTAAAATAAATCAATTTGGACTTGGTGGCGCCTGTTTGTTTTTTTTTGTTAAGTGTAACCCTCCATAGATTTCGACTTACCCCCCCATTGCTCATAGCTCTACCCAAGGAATAGACCCCTAGTTACGTCGGAAGACTTTGTTTTGCTGACCCCCAACTTCTAGAGTCAGATGTATGTATTAAGAAGAGAGCATTAGTTAAGCTCAATTTAGGAAAGAATGTGACCGTTTGGGGTTAGCGATCAAGAAAATATAATACGTTTCAACATTGCACGCAAATGGGCGTTCGTTAGTATGCGACCCCAAATGTACTTGTAAACGATATTTTTGCGATGCGGTATAATCACATAAATTGCATGCAAATGGACGCTCGTTAGTATGTGACCGCAAATGCCTTTGTAAATCACTTTTTCGCAATGCAGTGTAATCACAAAAATTACACGAGAACGGGCGTTCGTTAGTATGTAACCGCAAGTAATGTACCTTTAAATTACTTTTTTGTACTGTGGTATAATCACACAAATTGCATGCACATGGATGTTCATTAGTATGCGACTGCAAATGTCTTTGTAAATCACTTTTTCGTAGCGTGGTATAATCACACAAATTACATGCGAACGGACGTTCGTTAGTATGTAATCGCAAATGTTTTTGTAAATTACTTTTTCGTGATGAGGTATAATCACACAAATTACATGCAAATGGTCGCTCGTTAGTATGCGACCACAAATGTTCTTGTAAATAACATTTCCATAATGACGTATAATTACATACATTGCAAGCAAATGGGCGTTCGTTAATATGCGACCGCAAATGTACTTGTAAATGACCTTTTTGTGAAGCGGTATAACTACATAAATTGCAAGCAAATCGAGGCTCGTTAGTATGCGACCGCAAATGTACTAGTAAATGACTCTTTTGTAATGCAGTATAATCACACAAATTGCATGGGAATGGACGCTCGTTAGTATGTGACCGCAAATGTGTTTGCAAATCACTTTTTCGTAATGCGGTATAAACACACAAATTACATGCAAACGGGCGGTCATAAGTATGCGACACCAAATGTCTTTGTAAATTACTTTTACGTGATGCCGTATAATGACACCAATTGCATGCCAATTGACCTTCGTTAGTGAGAGTCTGCATCATCTGCTGTATTCTTAGACAATTGTCAAGCTTTATTAATGTAAATGTCTATATTATGTTTCATGTGTTTTTACGTGAAAGGTGGTGCTCAAGATTCTCTTTTGGGGGAATTTGCGTATTTCACACTATAAAATGTTAGGCGATTCTCTTGGGTGTTTGACAATCGTTATAAACTCGTGATGTTTAAGTATATACGTTATATTATTGTTCTGTCCTTTTTATATCTATCTATTTTAATTATAAAAATGTCGTATAATAAGAATATCAGATTAGTTTGTCTTTTTGATAACAAATGGTTTTGCATTATATCGTCGGTTCAACCTGTAGAAGCCGTTATTTAATAATTTCTTAAAATGGATGTTTTGATGTAAAGTATTTCTTACATAGATAAAAGAACCCGGCGTATTGCCAAATAAATGAAATCGCGTAGTATTTACAGTTTTGTCTGCACGTAAGTTCTGACTTATGGACACCAGCATAGATAGTTGCCAAGGCGTTCTGCGCCATCTAGCGGAGAAAGCGTTTGTGGTTGTTAGTACTAAAACAGTCGCAGTAGATCCCAAAATGATATAGCGGAAAATGTTCTAATTTAAAATTAGGACCATACCAAAACTTTTAATTATTATGTACAAATTGCAGTTTCTTTTCTTTGGGAATAAAGGTATAGTTCATTCGCTTTAACTTTAGGATGGCGTTAAATGTAGTAATGAAGCGTTGGCAACTATATTCCATTCAAAATAACTTTAGGATATTTAAAATATCATATCACATCTTGTCGAGAATCAATTACATATGCGATACTTTTGGGTGATAAACGAAATCGAAAATAGACCTCCTGTACTTCTTTAAAAATTCGATGATTTCCTTTTATGTTTTTACAGCAAATTAGTGTCGTTTTTGTTGTATTCTTCTAAATCAATCACTGACTTGTCACTTAAATAGAGTGTAATTACAGACTTGAGAAATATGCATAGTTCTATACGTAATTTTTTGACATCCTAGTTCCTTTCAGTTACATCCATATATCTACCTTACATGTGATTTTCCAATGCTCCAACCGAAGGTACTACATTGGCGAGGAAGCGAGTTTTTGGAATTTTGCCGAACCCTTGCTGTTCCAAGTAAGGTAGGGATCTTTAACGTGCGTGACAACACTCATACACGGTACCTCCATTTTACCTCTCATCCGAACGAGGGTGTATTTTTGTGAAAAATGCTCGCCTAACATTTTTCAAGCGGACCGTGTCGGGATTCGAACCCGGTACCTTGGGCGTAGTAGTCACACACATACCACTACGCCACGGAGCCATCCTCTCTGTATATCTACCGCCCTCGTTTCTGACCCCGTTACATACAGAACACTCCCCCTTACATAATCATTGAACCACCTTACGTATACGATATAGGTTAATTAGAAGAAGAGAGGAAACGAAACGACCGTATTTTTTGGCAGTATCTATCGCCTCAAATGTTAACTAAAGCGGTTTTTGCAATTGTAAAAGGATTACACAATGACTTGCTTACCGATGGCGTGTTTATTATTTATATTCATAACCTAAAATCATAGTTTGCTTAAAATTATATTTTATTTCCGTTCTTTTTAGTGTTTATGTTTTTTCGAGTTCTACTAAATTGAATATTTATTAGAACCAACTATAATTTAAATGTCAAAATGAGTCGCGGTACATTTGTATTGGTAACTTCTGTTACAGTAATGAATTTGAAAATCCAGGTACTGCGTTTTTTAATTTTTCTAAAGACCGTATGATGTAAGTGGAATGCTTTAAACTTCAAAAATTATGTAATTAAATTTGTACTTTTATGGTACCGCTATGCAGTGGATTGAGATAATGGGCAAAAATGACTTGCTAATTAATAATAAACATTTGAGTGGTCACTACCATCAGGTGTGCAGTAAGCATTTCTCTTGGAATCAATTTAAAAAAACCTACCCTAAAATTATTCTTAAACCAGGAGCTGTGCCAGTTAACTACAATGATATTACAGAGATTAAAAATCTAATTAGTAGTGAACATAATTATTGTAGAAAGTTATCAACAAATGGAATTGATCTTTTACCAACAGGTAGGTTTAGCTTCATGCATGCCTATTCTTTTATTAATTAAATTCTATTATATACAACTAAAGTTGTTTTAACTAAGCAGATCAGGCATTGACCTTTGTATGATTTTCTCTTTACATAGTTAAAATTATTAGTTAATTGTCAATTTTATTTTAATAAAATGTATTACTTATTTATGAGATCTTAATTTAGACTGTATTTTTAATGGGACAATTGACACGGAACACAGCATGAATGTTGCTACAACATATACAAGAACAGCTGGTATTGCACAAGTTGGTGTAAATGCGATTGAGGAATGTAAATCTGAGACATTGTTGGATAATAGTAAGCATTTAATTTTGTGATTGCTCCATTTTACAGCATTGAATTTTTTTATATCAACAAGCATGTACAAAAGTAAAATTATAAAAATTCCTGAAAAACCAACCAGATTTGTAATTACGAAAATTTGTTAAAATGATAACCACAATGGATTAATGGAAAGTTTATATACGTTTATATATATATATATATATATATATATATATATATATGTATATATAAAGTAAATAGAAATTATTGGCAAGTGACTCAAATTCACCCACAAGGGCATCCTGTCTTTGTGTCGTTTCAAATTATGAGCTAGGTGATGCTGTACTTCCCATAAGGTGTCTGTATTAAATATTACAACTTTGCTACTCCTGTCCTGATAAGCCCCAATTATAGCGAAACGCGTCGACAGGATGCCCTCGTGGCTGAATTTGAGTCACTTGCCAATAATTTCTTTTTACTTTGTATTAATATAAGACTCATTAAACCTACTTTTCTTATATATATATATATATATATATATATATATATATATATTGCTGTGAATCGCCCTTACGTTGGGTGTCTTTTTTTATTGCTGTAAATAGTCCCTAGTTGGTCGTTATATTTATTTGCTGTGAATTAGCTCTACCATTGGAAGTCGTATTAATTTTGCTGTAAATCTGCCCACGATTATTTCGTTATACAACCTTGCTATGTCACAGTCCTTACCGTTATGGTCCCCTTTTTAAACTTTAATGGTGTGTTCGTACTCTGCCTTTATCCTCTGCGTCTCTAAATCCTATAATTCCTTAAATCTGTATATCTCGGCTAGCTCAATCTATTAAACTCAGAGTGCCATACGTCACGACAATTGTTTAACCCTTTTTCTTTCTATTATCTATCTGTTAAAATAATGTAAATGAAAATGACAATGAATCAATCCAAAATTACACAATATAATAATCGATAATATGTACACTTTTATGTCAATAATTTTTAATTTGTTTAAGATTCAAAAATTAGCCCCTGAATAAAATATTTATATTTATCTGATTCCACCAAATTTTATGTATGTTATGTATGTAGAATTTTTGCTAAAATAAAATAAATAAAATTTGGTGGAATCAGATAAATATAAATATTTTATTCAGGGGCTAATTTTTGAATCTTAAACAAATTATATAATAATACTTCACTAAATCGCTTATTAGTTATTTGCGTTTTTTTTACTTAGTTACTTTGTGCATATGTGAAGACTATTGTGAATATTGCATTTTTACTTTACGCTGAAAAGGTAATGTATCTTTAACGAGATCGCTTTAAAGCGACGCCGTTTTACTGCGACGTCCGTCGATATGGTGTTTTAAGTCCACATAGCTGAAGCAGAGATTGTATTTTGCAACGAATGCATCATCGACTACAGAAAAATTGTAGAATTCGTCTGTATTATTCCTTGAATTGTGGTTTTACCACTTAGCTAATAATTTATTTCCGTTGTTCGTGGGCGACATCCTTATACTATAATTTTAATAAAACAAACAAGAAAACACAAACAACTTCTTCGCTAATTGTCTACTACGCTAATTAAATATACGTCCACAAATTTAGTTCATGAAATATAATTTTTAATTAAAACAACCATTGAAGCAAAGCTACGTAATAAATCAATTACCCCATTCAAAGCTAATGCACTAAGATTTATAGTTGGATGAACTTTAATACAAGCATGGGAACACAAGTAGGCTAGATTTATATTCGTCGATCTGATTTGTAGGAACTATTCAGCAACTGTAACGGTAACAAAGGTTCAATTAAGATTTCTAGATTAGGGGAAATTTAGAAAGCCTTGAGGATGTGTGCGACGAACCTTTAGCTTAGTTAACACGTACGAATGACTATCATAACAGATGGCCCCTTCGGTTTATTATGTTTATTGTTGGTTAAAGAAAAGGTGTATAAAGAAATTTTAGGATGGTCCTGATCAATTGTGTTTTAATTAAAGATATGGTGTGCCAATGCATGCAATTTTGATTTCAGTGTGTGTAAATAAAAGTGCTACTACAGAGTGTGCAAAAATAAGAACAGCTTCAATACGTATATAAGTAAAGACATTTCACACATGCTGGAGTTTGTATTATTTCAGAAACATGTGGTACTATCAGATATATACAATAATCCAATGTAACATTGATTTAAAGATACCATATGGCAATATCAGAAACTAAGGCGACAGCTTTGTTGAAATATGTTGAAAGGAACTGGTATATAAAAGGTTGGTATACGAGAACTACCGAATGTTTTTTAGTTCGACTTATCAAATAGCCATGGACTTTGAGAATTGCGTACTGTATTTGTTCTTTTCCAGGATATACAAATTTAATCATTAAGCGATATACAGTAAACTAATGTGCATCTTCACAACTTGCTATAAAGATGGGCCTTCTATAATAAACGCATTTACCAGACTTCGTGAATATTTTAGTTCGTATAATCGCTTAGAAAAACATTCCTCTAATAGTGCATGAGTTTTTAGTTACAAAATTCAGCTCACACAAGAATTAAAATCAGCTGACCATAATTTGAGACGTACGTTTGTTAATTTGGTACTCGAAAACCAAAATATTTTATCGATGAAGCACATTTCCATTTAAGGAGGTATGTTAACAAGCAGAACTGCCGCATTTCGAAACATTAAACTTTAAGAAATACCCATGAAAAGCAAACGCTTTTCACAACAATGACTATTTGGGGGTTGTATGGTCTAGAGCAGAATCGCACCTTATTCCTTTTTAAATGATGACGATCAAGCGCTTACCTTCAATAGCGAAGATTACTGTACCATGCATGATAAATGAGTTTTTGTGGTCAGCTTTAACGGATATAGAAGTGGTTTCAACAAGATGCTGTGTTCTTCTATTTACATTATTTTAACAGATAGATAATAGAAAGAAAAAAGGTTAAGGGCGCGATAGCATCCCTCTATTTTCATAACACACACTAATTTTAAAATAGCCGCCTTTGTGGTATAGCTTTCGCATGATAGAGGGAGCTACTTTATTTTAACTTTAGTAATTTAGTGGTTCATTTCCAAGTTATGCAAATAACGGTTGGTGGGATACGGCAGGATGCTATTTTCTCAATTCTCATTCCTGTAACTATTTGTCGTAAATGACCTTCGGCAAACTCGAAGTTACTGCAAGCAAAGCGTCAGGTACATAGTGCATTCTAATAATAGCCAAGGTCGTTTTCCGAAACAAATTTGTATTGTATTTATTGTATTTTCTTTCATTTATGTACATATTGTATTCGCTAATTGTTATTTTTGGATGTGTAGTTTATTGTTCATAGAGTGACATTACGTTATTATTATAAACAAACATTTAGTGCTTTATTTAGTGTGGGTGTATTTGAGCTTGGGAGTGAGTATATTTTAAATTCTTATACTTTGTGGAAGTAATGGACAAAATTAATTATATATTTCATTCGATTTTGAAAATGCGTGCGCAAATATTGACTTTAATTTTTGTAGATAGATTTAGAGTCCAGCAACTACTTTCTTCTTGAATAAATAAATTATTTGCTTTGCATACATTATTTTATCAAAAATACTCGTTATTTAATTTTGACACCGAATGGTGAAACTAAGGACACTCGCTTTTTTGTCTTAAATAAATTAGTTTAAAAACAACGTAAATCCTATTTATAATTTAAGCAGTCTTCTAAAAATGTCCTATCATATTGTGATTATTTAGGGTACCAAAACTTTAAAAAAATCTTTTTAAAATTTATTGAGATCCAGCCTAATAGATTTTGCAAGATCTTACTTTTAAGAAAAAACAATGTTTTGAAATTTCTGGCGAAAATATAACTATTACTAATAACATGAAAAGTCGTTAGATTTCAAATTTTTCTCACAATTATACACCAATTTAGGAGAATTACAGTCGCTTACTTTTCTTTTCAAAACTTAAATAAGAAAACACCTATTTCTAAAAAATTTAAAATAATGTCCTAGGACTAAAAATGATCAACTGATTCTAAAAATGTACAGAACTATAGGGTGTGTAGTTTATACAGTACTTTTCACTTCTAGTCACACCGTAAATAATTTGAAATTCACAATTATTTCAAAAAATTTGTACTTCCGCTTTGTCTTGTACAAGCCTTCCAAATTTCAAATATTTATCTGAAATACGGAAAAAGTTACAGTATACTTACTTTCTGTTGTCGCCTGGTGTAAAGTTTCTTTTATTTACGTATTTATATTTTACAGATGGGTAAACAAAAGCAGGTATATAGCCATAATCCCAGTGGTACCAGAAAGCGATCGTTTAAGTCTAAAGCAGCCCGCTTAAAATGGCAGAAAATGCAACAATTACCGCTGTAAGTTATAATACATTCAGTAGTGTAGCTAGGATATCTTTATGAGGCTGTTTGTTTTGGAATATAAAATCCAAAAACAATGAAAATACACCTATTTAAATGTCGCATATCCACCCACAAAAATTATACATTCTTCAGATGCCTTGAGAATAGAAAACCACAAATTACCTGACTTTCCACTTATGACTATTCGGAATTTATAAATATGATAATGCAAACTAAAAATATTAGTGTTTTCGCTTTCTTCATAGAACTAAGTTAGCGTGGTTACCCTGAAAATATGACGTACAAAAAAAATTACTTAGGATTTTACAATGAATAGTTTTAAATATACGTCAGAATAGCACATCTGTACTGTATTAGAAATACTCATCAAATTTGTAGGGCACATACATAACAATAACAACGTTTTTACCTTGTTGAATTTTGATAGCTGTGTTTTAAAAAATTATTAATTTTTTTCTAAAATTCTATAGGATTTTATAAGCTTTTGATTGTTTTAGACAACAATGCCAAGAATTTTTGTGCTATTTTGAACGAAGTAAGCTATCGGATGTGTCATATGATTTTTATATAATTATTAAGTACTGACACTAAAAATGAGTAATTTTGCCTCACCTACAAACAATGGTTCAAGCCTTCTAACTACACTGGTTATGCCCCTGTTACACTATAATTTCACAAATATACATATTAATTAGATGTCATAATAAAATCAAAACTTTTTCAGTTTGAAATCCATATCAGATAATTTTGACAAGCCTGGCTCTTCAGGTTTGCAAAGATTACCCGAGGTAGTTAGTAATCCAACTACTTTATTTGAAGAAACTTCCGACCCAGAAACAATGAATTCGAAGTCTGGGACAAAGTAAGCAAATTTGTATAAATAATCCAAATTATTATATCATTGTATCTCATATTCAGAGAACTATGTGAAAAATCAACCCAGGAAAGGTCACATACACCTCCAGATAATTGGTCATTTATACCAGAAGCAGACTATAATAGGTAAGACATTGTTACTTGTATTTCATATCGATGTCGGAAACTATGTATAGGTAGGAAATTCATCTACAGGGTGATACATTTAGTATGTCAAAAATAGCTATATATGTATATAATATATATATATATATATATATATATATATATATATATATACGAATAAGATATATCGACTGTTTGAAATATATTTTGGTATAGATTTCCTCAGACTTGTCAAATTAATTAAACACTCTTTTAATCTTTCGAGCTTTCGATAAACTTTTTATCTTCTTCAGGAATGTTTATGTGAGTTTATAGAAGCATACAACTACGGAATTTGGACATTACTTCATATAAAACCCAAAGTGACAGACTATTACATAACCCTATGAAGATTATGTAATTGTCTGTCACTTTGAGATGTTTGTTTTAATCTTAAATGAAGTAATGTCCAACTTCCATAGTTGTATTCTTTTATAAACTCACATAAACATTCCTGAAGAAGATAATAAATTTATCGAAAGCTCAAATGATTAAAAGAGTGTTTAATGAATTTGACAAGTCTGGCTGCTTACTCGAAATCTATACCAAAATTATATATATATATATATATATATATATATATATATATATATATATCTATCTATCTAGCGAACTTACTTCACACCAGCTTTAGTTATTTCAGACGCCATAAACGATTACAAATCGTAGTCCTTTGGAGCAAATTTCTGTGTGGTTACATTAAAAATTGAAAGATGTAAGTACATGCTTTAACGCTACAGTTTTGATAATTTCGATTTCAGATAAAGTGTTTTTACTTATTTTCAACACTTTGAAAGCTATGTCCAGAAAGATCTGAACATTATGTATTATAAAACTTAATGTAATATACTTACTATGTATGCAGTTATTTACTTTGCAGAAAAAACTAACAGCTCAAAAGCGTCCACAACTACAGATAAAGTCTAAAGAAATTTAAACGATTTTTGATACCGCTTAAACAAGCTTCGAAACACATACCACACGAACAATTTGTAAAATTACTAAGCGTATATAATTTATTCCCCATCTACAAGATATTAAGAATAACTGCTTACGCTTGAAGCTATACAAGACAAATTGAACCCTTTCAGTTTTATAAGCCCATGTAATTAAGATGATGTTACCATAATTACATTCTCGCAGTTTACTCACATAGTTTGGGAAAACTCGAATAAATATATTAGCAAGGCAGTACCTATTCTTAATCTGTATTATTATAAGGTTATTAACTGGAAATTTGTTTATCCTGAAATCATAAAAAAAGTCTTGCCCATGAATGGAAGAAAGTACAAATGATTAAGATGACTAAGAAATTTGGAATGTTTATTTAAGGAAAGACTTAAGTAACAAAGAGATATAGCATAATAAGGGACACCAAAATAAACAAATGACCGATTACCTACTTAATACTGGCGGATTTTGTAAGAAAGTATTACACCCAATGCTAAATGAGGAAGTTGATCAACAGAAACCAATACGTTTCGAGTTAAAGAGTAATGAATAATTTAGTTCAATTAGCAGAGGTCTAATGTGAAATCGCGAAGTCTCCTTATCAACTAAATATCAACTGATAGAATTCGGTGGTACTTTATAAAATAAAATCTTGATTAATAGGATTTTCAGCAGGTAGTTAAAAATAAAAAACATACATCCAGGCTGCATTCCAAATCAACGATAATAATTCTGTTCAAATATTTGTCCCATAAAATTTATGTAAGAAGTTATATTAAAATCTTTTATCAAACTTTCATGCGGACACTTTGATCTGAATTTAAAATAGCAATACACCAAGTGCTAAAAGGAAAGAAACGAAAAGGTATTTATTTATGGCGCCTTTGAACTTTAACTTAGAATTCTGTCTTAAAACCCAGAAACATAATAAACGTGATTTAAAATGGCAGTGTAGTTCAACAAAAAATTACAATTAAATCCACGTGCATTTCATCTCTTTTGTTTTTTAAAACAACTTCTTTGCATCTCTACATACACATATCTTTCCTTAAAAAAATTTCTACACACTTATTTCGTAAGGAACTAACAAATAGATTTATTAAAGCACTTACAATAAACAATCTCATGTGTAGAAAATTAGGAAAGATAAGTTACTCTTAGATCATTAGAGAAACTAAAAGATAAAGGTACTCAAGAAAGATACGAAAAAAAGTCAAATGAATTGCTGAAAGATATCGGGAAAATATCTGATACTAAGAAAGTATAACAGAATGGAATAACATTAAATCCAGCCTAGACATGGCGGCCAGAGATATTCTGGGGTATACACAAAAAGAAAATAAGAAACCATGGATAACAAAGGATATTCTAAATTTAATAGAAGAAAGACAAAAATACAAAAATAAATCAGACGAAACAGGAAGACAGATACAAAGCCATAAAATGGGAAATTATTCACAAATGCAGGAAAGCTAAAGAATACTGGATTGATGAAAAGTGCAAGGATGTACAAATTAAGATGGAATTAGGAAAGACAGATGAAGCATACAAACTAATTAGAATGAATTTTAGGGATATAAAACCGTATAGCAAAAATATAAAGGGCGCGGGGGGAAACGTCATTATAGAAAATGTAGAAAAAGTGGTTAGATGGCAAGAATATATAGAAAATTTATATGCAGTAGAGGAATTAACTACATTAGAACAGGAATCAGACATTGAAAATGATGACTTGGGATATCCTATACTTAGAGATGAGTTTGAATTAGCACTAAAGGGTCTGAAAAATGGTAAGGCGCAGGGTACAGATAAGGTGCAAGCAGAAACTCTAAAAGCCGCTGGACAAGCAGTAACAAAACGTCTCTTCTAACTTGTAAGCTATATGTATGAAACAGGCAAGACACCTAAAGATTTCAAACGTAACATCATAGTAACTATACCAAAAAAGAAAGGCGCAGATAGATGTGAAAATTTTCGAACAATAAGTATGACAGCACACGTATCAAAAATATTAACTAGAATTGTACAAAGACGAATGGAAAAGCGGGCTGAAGAAATACTAGGAAAAGACCAATTTGGGTTTAAGCAAAACAGGAATACGGGAGGCTATTTTATCTCTGATAGTGATAATGGAAAAAAACAAAAGAAAAAGGAGAAAGCGTGTATATAACGTTTGTAGATCTGAAAAAAGCATTCGACAATGTTAAATGGAAAAAAATGTTCGAAATACTCAAAAAAATTGAAATGAGTTATAGAGATGGACGAATAGGATATAGCTTATACAAAGAGCAAACAGCTGTAATAGAATTAGGGCAGAAACATAGAGAAGTAAACATTAGGAAAGAGATGAGACAGGAAAGTGCCCTATCACCACTAATTTTTAGCTTATACATTGAAGAGGCAATGAATACTGTCAAATGCAAGGAGATATTTGGAATTACTATGCAGGAAGAAATAATTGATATGCTTAGATTTGCAAATGATATAGCGGCATTAGCATCTAGCAAAGAAGAATTAGAAGCTGCTCTTAATGAAATGGAAACCGTTCTAACAGAAAGATACGGTTTGAAAATTAACAAAACTAAAACTAAAGTACTAGTATGCAAAAGAGGGGAAAATAAATCAAAAACAAGAATACAAATAGGTAACGAGAACTTACAAGAGGTTAAAAATTTCTGCTACCTAGGAAGCCAAATAACGCAAGATAGGAAAAGCGCAAAAGATATAAAACAAAGATTAGCACAAGGTCGTGCTACATTTAACAAGAAAAAGCAACTAATGTGTTCAAAGACAACAAACATAGAAACAAGGAAAAAATTGCTTAAAACATATGTGTGGAGCACAACACTGTATGACTGCGAAGCCTGGTCAGTAGAAAAGCAAACAAGATGCTACAAACGTATGATAAAGATACCATGGACAGACAAAGTGTAGAATGAAGTGGTACTAAAAATGGTAGGGTAAGAAAGAAATACGATGAAAACGGTAAAAAATAGGAGAGATAGGATGATACGCCACATACTACGGCATGAGGGACTAGTGTGGAATATATTAGAAGCAGAGATAGGAAAAAAAGAGAAGAAGAAGTAGACCCAGGTTAGACTACTGCACACAGATAGTGAAAGATGTAGGCTGTAGGAATTTCAGGGAAATGTGTAGGCTAGCACAGAATAGAAATCGATGGAGATACGCATTCAGCCAATCACAAGGTGGATAAATTAATAACGAAAAAAGTAACTGTACTTAAACATGATGATTATTATAAGCAACTACAAGTATTGGTTGGACAATATTCTCGAATACTGTTAATTGTGTAAAAAGATGTACTGGAAAACTATTAAATCGGCAAACGTGTTGGGGAATCTTGGCAGCCACAGGCTGCCCAACCCCTTCACTGAATTTCGATGAAATAGGGCATACAATTAGAAAATAATAGAAGAGAGATTGAGGTGTATACAGGATGTGTGAAAATTTCAGGAAACTGTGTACTTTAGCTCAGAATATAAATAAGTGCAGGTATGTGTCCAACCAGTTTTGAGATGGAAAACCTAATGACGAAAAAATAAACGCTAATAAATTTGATGATTATTATTAACAACTACAGGTTGACTGTGCTAAAAAATATATTGAAAAAAATATTAAATCGGTAAATATTCAAGTGCTAAAGGAACTTGGCAGCCATAGGCTGCTTACCCCCCTTCACAATCACTGAATGTCGGAGAAATAGGGTATATAATTGTAAATAATAGATGGGATCTAACAAGAAAGAACAGTGCCTATGATCAAAGTCATCAAACGTAGAAACAAAAAGAAAATTGTTAAAAGCATATGTGTGGAGCACATCACAGTATGCCTATGAAATACGAGCAGTAGGAAAAACAGACTGCAAAACGGCAGCAGCCTTTTGGAATGCTGTACTTCAGATGAATGAGGATGATAACATGAACAGACAAAGTTAATAACAAATAGGCTATAGAAATAGTACAGTATAGAGTAGTAGTTATCTGTGGAAAAAAATAGGAAACATAGAAGAACAGAATATATTCTAAGGCATTTTTGGGGAATAGTATGGGATATATTACAAACAGATAGGAAAAAGGATAGGTAGATGTAGACCTAGATCAGATAGTGATAGATTCAGACTGTGTAAATTTCAGAGAAATGTGTAGGTTAGTTCAGAATAAGAAACAATGATGATACGCGTCTAACTAGTACCAGGACTGAAAACCTAATGATGATGAGATCATTATATATCCGAAAACCAAAAGGACCCAATCAACCATTTAGCCAACAAACAGGTGTCACCGAGATAACACAAAGAAAATAATATGAAAACTGAAGTAATAAATAGAATTGACAGAATTCAAATTCACCCACATTATGTATGGATAACATTACTGCTAATGAAATTAACCCTGTGGTACTTGAGTGGTATACATACATATCATACAGACATTTATAACACGCTTGCGCAGCAATATAAAACTCTATGCAAATCAGCCTCTAGGTAATATTTAAAAACAGGTTGTTTGCAGCATTCACAGTCTGTAGTTGCTATTTTCTACTTTCATAGCGTATCTGGAACTAGAGTTATTCTCTTTGGGATACGTCTGTATCCTTCGCGATTGCCTACATTTTGTAAGCTGTTCCGTTTACGGGTAGTTTAAATTTTAGTCGTCTAATAATGGCTAACCGTAACCCAAGATAGATGGATATCAGTAGCCGTGACCCTGAAAAATGGATGGAGTTGTACAAAGAGTTAGAAGAGGAAGATTTTAATGAAGATAAGGGCGATATCTGTACTGAAAATTTTCATAAGTCAGATTCTTAACAAGATGGCGATGAACACGATAATACCGAAGAAAATATTGAATGGTATGATGATGATAATATTCGGTGTTACAAAGGCGAAAGATGGTACTAGGAAGTAGAAAAAAATCTGTCACCGAACACAAAAACTAAGGCGTATAATATAATTGAAAAAAATTAGGACCTATAAGTAATGCAGCTAATGCGAAATCCCTTATAAAATGCCTTCAAATTTTTCTAAATAACCAAATTATAGAAATAATAATCGGTTCAACAAATATTTATCTGGATAATATAAAATCGAACTGCAATAGAAAAAGAAACGCAAAACCAACTGAAGTGTGTGAAATTAGAACATTATTTGATGTATTGTATCTTATAGTAGTAATCAAATCAGGAGACAAAATATATAAAAGACTTCTGGAGATCACATGGTACGGGAATGGATGCCATTAATTGCACAATTTTATACAACCGGTTCCGCCTACTTCTTCTCTCTCTACGATTTGACGATATAAACACTCGTCAACGACAAAGAGAAACCGAAAAGCTAGTGGCAATAAAAGAAATTTTTGATATATTTTTAGAAAAATGTTAAAATTCAGTTGTTCCTGGGTCAAACTTAACAGTTGATGAACAGTTGGTAGCGTTTAAAGACAGATGTCCCTTTCGGCAGTACATTCCATCAAAGCCAGCAAAACATGGAATAAAAATATTCATTAGTGGATTCAAATAATGTTCACTTTGAATTTAGGGAAGTCAACCTGAAGGTCCATATTTTTTATCCAATAATGCAGAGAATGTTGTGAAATAACTAGTTGCGATTGTAAAAGGAACACAGCGTAATAAATCAATGGATAGCTGGTTTTCCAGTTTTCCTCTACCCAGCAACTCGAACATAAATACAAGCTTACTATGCTAGCAACTCTAAAAAAAAACAAAAGTGAAATATATCCGGAATTTGTAAATACTGCAGAGAGACCTGCAAGAATTAGTATGTTTGCTTTTCATAAGGATTGTACTTTGGCCTCATCTATTTCTAAAAAAAAATGCGATTCTCATATTCACAACTCTTTTAGATGACCGCATCCATAAAACCACTGGTAATGTAATATCTTCGTTGCATATACCTTTGGACTTTGATTACATTAAATTGAAACAACCATTTCCTTCGTAACTCGTGTTGATTCTCTTCTGTAAAAAGTATCAACTTAATACGTGTTTCAATTAGATCGCATTCTCTAAGTGTCATTGCATTTGTTTTTACAATACCTGGTTAGCTCATTAATTTCAACAATGTCAGAATATCCATTCTGAATGGATCTGCACCTTGAAGAAGTTCTAGATTACTATAACGGTGGAATGGTTTGCACGTTCTAGTGATCTAAAAGAGCCAAACTACAGGTCCAACCAAAGTAGTAGAGTCTATGGTGAGAAACCAGACTAAGACAGGTCTCCGAAAGAAACCGCAGCTTTTTCGGTAGTTAGAGTGGCAGAGACCACAGGAGTCGGTATAGCATCTAAGACACACTACTGCGATGTGAAAGATGACGGGAAACCACCGCATTACCTTCCAAGTATACAGCATAAAAGATTGTTTAAAACATATGTGTGGAGTACACCACTATGCGGCAGTGAAACCTGGACAGTAGGAGAAGCGGACAAGAAAAAGGTAGAAGTCTTTGAAATGTGGTGCTACAGACGTATGATGAAGATATCATGGACAGACAAAATTAAGAACAAAAAGGTACTAAAAATGGTAGGGGAAGAAAGAAATATGTGGAAAACAGTAAAAAAATAGGAAAAATAGGATGATAGGTCACATACTAAGGCATGAGGGAATAGTGCGGAATGTATTAAAAGCGGAAATAGAAAAATGAGAAGTAGAAGTAGACCTAGGTTAGACTATTGCACACAGATACTGAAGGATATAGGTTGTGAAAATTTCAGAGAATGTGTAGGCTAACTCAGAATAGAAATCAATGGCGGTACGCGCCCAACCAGTCCCAAAATAGAAAACGAATGACGAAAGGAATAACTTAAGTAACTTAAATTGTTATTAAAGATGATGGCATTCTCTGGGGTAAAAGATTTCTGAGTTAAAATAGTCCCCGTTCGGATTTACGAGACGGGACTACTTTGGAGGAAATGATCGGAAAGAATAAAAAAGGAATTGTGAACATTTTACGAGTCGAAACGTGGAACGTCAGAAGTATGAAGCAAGTAGGTAAGCTAGAAAACCTGAACATTGAAATAGATAGGTTAGCAATAGACATCAGCAAAGTTCGGTGCCCAGAGACGGAGGAGTTTTGGAGCAAAGACTTAAAAGGTAATTCATAAAGGATCAGAGGAAGGAAATTCAGGCGTGAGGACAATTATGCGTAAAAAGATAGGACAACGTACAGAAAACTACTTACAAAAGAACGAAAGAGTGCTCGTGGTTAGATTAGAATCTAAACCGATAAACACAGTAATAATACAAGTATAAATGCCCACCTCTAGCTACAGAGAGAAGGAGGTAAAGGCGATCTATAAAGATATCGAAGTCATACTAAGATACGTAAAAGGACTGGAAACTTAATAATTATGGAAGATTTTAATGCAGTGGTAGGTGAGGATAAGGAAGGAGCGGTAGTAGGATTATTTGGTTTGGGGACGAGAAACGACAGGGAAAATAGGCTGGTAAAATTTTACGACAAGAACAATTTATACTTCACAAACATATTATTTCAACGTCATGCTAGAAGACGATACACGTGGAAGATGCCAGGAGATATACCAAGATATCAAATAGAATACATTCTTGTTAGACAAGTAAAAGACCGTAGAAGCCACCTAGAAGCGGATATCGCTCTTGAATTTAAAAATTTGAGAAAAAATAACGGAAAAGAGCACTTAGACTTTGAGTAACTAAAAGATATAGTTACTCACGAAAGATTTGAGAAAAGGTCAAATGAATTGCTGACAGATATCGGGAAAATTTCTGATACTAAGAAAGTAGAAACAGAATGGAATAACATTAAATCCAGCTTAGACATGACGGTCAGAGATATTATGGGGCATACACAAGAAGAAAATAAGAAACCATAGATAATAAAGGATATCCTGAATTTAATAGGAAAAAGACGAAAATTCAAAAATAGATCAGATGAAACAGGAAAACAGAGATACAAAGACATACAATGGAAAATTATTCTAAAATGCAGGAAACCTATAGAACAATAAATTGATGAAAAGTGCAAAGAGATACAAACTAAAATGAAAATAAGAAAAACAGACGAAGCATACAAACTCATTAGAATAAATTTTAGGAATATAAAACTATATTGCAAAAATATAAGAGACACGGGAGGAAACGTCATTATAGAAAATGTAGAAAAAGTAGCAAAATGGCAGGAATATATAGGAAATTTATATTCAGAAGGGGAACTAACAGCATTAGAACAGGAATCAGACATTGAAAATGATGACTTGAGGTATCCTATATTTCAAGATGAGTTTGAATTAGTATCAAAAGGTCAGAAAAATGGTAAGGCGTCGGGTACAGAAATTCTAAAAAGCCGTTGGACAAGCAGTAAGAGAACGTCTCTTCTAATTTGGAAGCCGTATGTATGAGACAGGTGAGATACCCAAAGATTTCAAACATTACATCGTTAGTAACTATACCAAAAAGATAGTCGCAGATAGATGTGAAAATTTTCGAACAATAAGTTTGACAGCACACGTGACAAAAATATTAATTAGAATTGTACAAAGACGAATGGAAAAACAAGTTGAAGAAATACTAGGAGAAGATCAATTTGGATTTATGCGAAACACGGGAACACAAGAGACTATTTTAGCTCTAAGAGTGATAATGGAGAAAACAATCTTTTCTAAAAAGGGAAGAGCGTGTTCAAAATACTCAAAAGGCTTGGAATGAGTTTTAAGACGGATAGTACAAAGCTTATACAAAGAGCAAACAGCGGTAATAAAATTAAAGCAAAACGTAGAGGAGTAAATATTAGGAAAGGGGTAAGACAGGGATGTGCTCTATGCTCATTAATTTTTAACTTGTACATAGAAGAGACAAGAAATACTGTCAAATGCAGGAAGACATTTAGAATTACTATACAGAGACAAAAGATTGATATGCTTATATTTGCAGATGATATAGCGGTATTAGCATCTAGCAAGGAAGAGTTAGAAGCTGCTCTTAATAAAATGGAGACAGTTCTAACAGAGACATACGGCATGAAGATAACAAAAATCAAACTAAAGTTTTAGTATGCAAAGGAAGAGAAAATTAACCAAAAACAAGAATACAAATAGATAACGAGAACTTGCAAGAGCACAAAGATTAGCACAAGATCGTGCTGCATTTAACAAGGAAAAGCAACTACTGTGATCAAAGACAACAAACATAGAAACAAGGAAACGATTGCTTAAAACATATGTGTGGGGCACAGCACTATACGGCTGTCAAGCTTGGACAGTAGGAGAAGCGGACAAGAAAAAGGGAGACGCTTTGGAAATGTGGTTCTACAGACCTATGGTGAAGATATTATTGACCAAAAAAGTTAAGAACAAGGAGGTACTAAAAATGGCAGGGGAAGGAAGAAATATGTGTAAAACAGTAAAAAATAGGATAGATAGTATGATAGGCCACATACTGATACATGAGGGAATAGTGTGGAATATATTAGAAGCAGAGATAAAAAAAAATGAGAAGTAGAGGTAAACCTAGGTAGAATTCTTCTTAATCTTCTTTGGGAATGAAACCACTCATAGTTTTTAAAAACTATGAGTGGTTTCATTGCCAAAGAAGATTAAGAAGAATGCTAAACAAACCACAACAAACATACAGGGAGTATTTACAAACCTAGGTAGAATATTGCAAAGATATAGAGAAAGATGTAGGCTGTAAGAATTTCAGGCAAATGTGTAAGCTAGTTCAGAATAAAAATCAATGGTGGTACGCATACAACCAGTCCCATGATGGAAAATTAATGATGAAAAAAATAACTGTACTTAAATCCGATGATTATTATAAACAGGTGTTGGTCTTGCAATATTCTCAACTAATGTTAATTGTGCGAAAGGATTTACTGGAAACCTATTAATTCGGTAAATGTCCAAGTGTTGGGGGATCCTTGTCAACCACAGGTTGCTTAAATTCTTCACATACCACTCAATTTCGGTTATATAGGGCATATAATTAGAAAACAATATAAAGGGAACCGAGCTGTATATAGGCTGTTGTTGTAATTTCAGGGAACTTTGTAGGCTAGCTGAGAAAATAAAATAAGTCGAAGTAGACGTCCAACCAGTTTCAAGACGGAAAACCTAATGACGAAACAATAAATGCCCTTAAATCTGATGATTAGTATAAACAACTATAGGTGTTGGTTGAGGAATATATTCAACTAATGTTGATTATACGAAAGGATATATATTGGAACAACCACTAATTCGACAAATGTTTAAGTGCTGGAGGAACTTGGTAGCCACAGGCTGCTTACCCCTCTTCATATACCACTGAATATCGGGAAAATAGGGTATATAATTGTAAAACAATAGAAGGTTACCGAACTGCGTCTAACAAAAAAAATAGCGGCTATGTACAAAGACAAGAAACATAGAAACAAGAAGAAAATTGTTCAAAGCAGACAGAAAGAGATAGAAGCTTTCTGTAATGTTGTGTTTCAGATGCATGAAAATGATAGCTTGAATACACAAAGTTAATAACAAATAGGTTATAGAAATAGTAGAGAAAAAAAGATATCTCTCGAAAGAAAATAGAAGAAATAGGACAGGATACGTTCTAAAAAATTTTTGGGGAATAGTACGGAATATATATCAAGCAGAGATAGGAAAAGAGAAGCAGAGGTAGATCGAGATCAGACGCACGCAGATAGTGATAGATGCAGGGAACTTGTAGGTTAGTTTAGATTAGGAAACAATGAGGGTGCGCATCTAACCAGTTCCAGGACTGAAGACCTGATGATGATGATGTAAGAGTATGCAAATACTTTACAAAATATTGAACATTGTATCGATCTACTTTTATCAATTAATATTATGCCATAATTACACTAGACCTCCTTTCCGAAAAAAAAAATTATTGTTCTAAACAAAGAAGTTTTCTTAACCTGGGGTTAATCCTGACTGATATAACTTAACACGATTTTTAGGCATTTCTCTAAATTTATGTCCAACCTTAATATTAACATTTAAGATGTTTTCACTAGCTACTACATAAGGTCCTTTGAATACTGGATCCATTTTAGTTCCTGCATCATTACTTACTATTACCTTATCACCTACCTCATAACTTACATAGTTACTTTCAATATCATAATTCTGTTTCCGTTTCGTCTTTTAGATCATTAGGTTATTCTGAACATCTCTACATGCTTCTTGAATGCGATATTTTATATCTAACGGATACGAATTAATGTTGTACAATGCGTGCAAAAGATTAGAGGGTAATTTATCCGATTTGACAAAAACTAACTCTTATGAAGAATATTTTGTCTGTGTATAGACGCTCTTATTATCAACTAAACACGAAATTTACAATTTCGTATGGAATTCTATAGCCTAGAATAAAATTTTCTACAAATGCCTTAGCTACAGTACGGGTTTCCTTATTTTCTAACGGGTATCATTCGACAAACTTGTTATGGCTCGCATTGCACCGTTAATATGTAACGTTCTTCATCTGCGTCAGGTTTGACCAACAATGACCAAAAAAATTCGTTTGAAATGCCGACGCTGTAGGTGTTGTAATAGACATTGGCTGAATGTTTGGTCTTAAATATTTATATTTTTGAGAGTTGTCACATTTTTTAATGAAGTCTTCGATGTCTTGCAGCAGATCTGTTTATAAATAAACTTTTTAAATGTTATTGTACATCCTAACAATTCCAGCATGATCTTCCGTTTTTTGAGGTGAAGAATAAAGGATTTGATGTAAACCAAGTGAACAGAAACAAGTTTATATGTAATGTGTTAAAAAAGATGGATTTACAGTAAAATGAGTTCCTCACAAGCAGTTGACCTTGTTTTTCGTTAATCACGTGCCTGAATGTAAACGAAAAACTAAATTCTGATTGCAGTTTGAATAAAATTTAGGCGAATTTTCAGGTTACTTATATAAATATTCTGTGTTCAAAATCTATCATTTCAGATTTCGTCATCTTCGTCGATGGGGCATGTTTGTAACCATTAGAAATGCCTTTTAATAGTCGATGCTGATTATAAATATTCCAAATTTGTCAAGAAGGATCTTTTGTATGAAAGATACTCTAGTCGCAATTAAAAACATTTATTTTATGTTAAAATGCAGCATCACAATTAATTTTTTGGGGCAATAGCCCTCGTGTTACTACTGCGCCACATACGACGTTTCTTGCAACCAATAAAATGTGGCGCGAACTATTTAAATTCAAAACGGTAAAAGTAGATAATAAAAGTTTTAACAGTGACGCTTAAGTTTTCTAACTCGCTTTCGTAGCTCCTTAAAGTCTGATATTTACTCCTTATTTAATCTTATTTAATTACTGTATTATCGTAGTCTCTTAGAATGGCGTTGAGAGTTGTCGATTTCCCCTTAGTTAAAATATTACTTTTTACATATCGACACTGCACCAAATTGTCTAGTGGAATGGTCAGTGTCACGATTCCTTCCCACTTTTTAAGTTCAAACATTACACTTGCTCAGTACTTCGTCTTAGTTCTTGCCTTTTTAGTTCCTTGATAATCTCCTTTGTTAAGATTCTTCTGCAGATGATAGATAGCAATTAGAACTTGTAGCATTCCAATGATTAAAAATTGAAATGACACTCTAATTAGTTCACCCATTGAAAAACCATTCGTCCCATTTAAAGTAGAACAGCCACTATTACCGGATTGAGCCACAATTATTTCTTCTTTAGATTGTCTCCCTCCCATTTTTTTGTTTTAAATGTGATTAGTTGGATAATCCTTTTTAACGAACGAATTTTGGCTGTGGTTCCTGGCATGGGTCGCCATGGAATATCTCCCTGCTTATACCTTTGAACCTCGACTACATTAAATTGAAAAAACCATTTCCTTCGGCATTTGCGTTTATTCTCTTCTATAAAAATTAACAGTTTAGTACATTTTTCAGTTAGGTTGCATTTTTTAGTGATATTGCATTTGCTTTTGTAGCACTTGCTTACCTCATTAATTTCAACATTGTCAGAATATGCAAATAGTTTACAACTAATATGGAACATTGTAGCGACCTACTTTTAATAATTAATATTACCCTAAAATTATACTACAGTAAACCATCTATGATAATAAGACTATAATTATACTAAGTTTGGGATTGATGTTGTAGATAATATGTGTAGAACCTACGATGTAGTTAGAAATAGTAGAAGATGACCCCTTTACAATTTTCTTTGATTTGATGAACACAGCAGCAAAAATGCACTTGTGCTATACCAATTAAACCATCCGAAGGTTACTATTATTCGGCGTGAATTTATACGCGCTATAGGTTTAGATTTGGTAAAACCAGAAATTAATAGAAAATCTTACCTTCCTAATATTCAAAACAGCTCAAGCAGAAATGTCAGTTTTTACTTGCAATTGAGGAATCTTCAACCTACACTAACAAAAATGTAGCAAAAACTCAAAACTGGAAATGGTCGATGTTATATATGTTTTCGAGAAAGGGATAATAAACGCATCAGAAATTATTGTACCGAATGTAGTAACTGGGTTTGTAACGAACAACAAAAAAAGTCGCTTATTATTAGGGGTGGGCGATACGGGATTTTGCGTATCGAATATCGATACATATTCTATATCGATATGTATCGATATATCGAATATCGATATATATCGATACGTATCGATGCGTATCGATATGTATCGACGTGTATCGGTGCGTATCGATACATATCGATACGTATCGATGCGTATTGATACGTATCGACGCGTATCGGTGCGTATCGATACGTAACGGTACGTATAGATATATATAGCAATTCGTATCAGAACGTTTAGATGTGTAGATTAAGTATACATATCGAGGCGTAGCGATACGTATCGGTACGAATCGATACGCATCGATAATTTATCTACTCTTTCTTTGGGAATAAAATCACAAAATCGATTTAAAATAATGTATTTACTGACAATTCGATCTTTCACTTAAGATTGTATGTTATCAAAATAATTAAAGTTTGAAGTTTAATATTTGTGACATAAGTATATATATAGGGGTGGGCGATACGGGATTTTGAGTATCGAATATCGATACATATTTTATATCGAATCTCGATACGTATCGATACGTATTGATACGTATCGATACATATCGATACGTATCGATACGTAACGATACGTATCGATACGTATCGATATTTATTTTTCGCTGTATCGGGGAGGTCGATACGGGGGTCGTATCGATACGTATCGATATATCGATACGCCGACCCAGCCCTACTTATTATGTGTATTAGATGTGAAGAAAACAAAAAAAATTAAACTTAAGCTTAGAAATTTATAAAATAATTATTATATATGGGCCAAGTTGCTCAATAATGGTTTATTCGTAATTTTGTTTTCTTTTGGCGCTATTTTGATTTTTATTCTGGAATACACGCGTATCCTGCGCGACTTATGACGCCACTAATCGCTGCGCAAATACCGCAGAGTTAAAGCAGCTTACACCTTAACCAAGTGTATAAACAATGTACGCTATTTCAATTGTATTACATAGTTAAATATAACAAAAGTTATTTATAAGGACTTAAATTTATCTATATTTAAGCAAAATCAGAAGTGTTGTGTAAAATAAACTTAAGTAAGAGAGAAATAGCTAATGTAAAACTAAAAAGTTTACTTAGCTGGAACATGGCAATTTGCTCTAGGCAAAATTGTATATTATAATTTTATTAATAGAAACAATTAGGTAACATACTTCCTTTAGATATCATCATTTGTATTTTAAATAACTGTAAAGCAATAGTAAATATACTCTTATTTTAAACGTATTGACTCCTGTGCAGGACAAGCTTGTGTACCAAAATAATTTATATAATTTTAATTATTTTAACCTCAAAAAAAGGGCATTAAATCTATAAAGTATTTACTTAATAACCTTGTGAAATATGGCATGTTAAGGTTATTGTATAAGCGCTCGTTAATTCTCATTTTGATAGTGTAACTGATATTTGATTTATTATTAACCGGCTAAAGGTCAAAGGCTATCACTGCAATAAGTTGTTGATTTTACAGAGAGAACGATATTAAAATGAAGAGATTTTTAAACAATAACAAAGTTTACTCAACATGACCTCGCTAGAATGCAATAAAGCACACTCAACTGTGTTTGATGGAATTGAGTCATAGTACGAGATATCTCAGAATATTAATTCAATATGTCAATGTTGATACTGCACTAGATTACAGCTGTAATCCTGGATCTACCACACTATACTTAAAATCTTATGGTTTTAAGAGGCAAGGTGTAGAAATGAATAGATAGTTGCAAGTTGGGGCAACATAGTGAAAATACTCATCTGAAAATAAAAATTAATTGGAGGTGGATAAATTCCAAAAGAATAAAATACATACTGATTTACATAAGCTGAGTTTTTCTACACCTTGAACTAGAGACTCAGGGGGCATTAACTCTTACTCTGTGTTTAATACGCGAGGTTCTTAGTGTCATGAATATAAAAGCAAAACAGGCTTACATTCATTTTAATAAACCGATCAAATTTCGTACAAACTGCACGAAGATATAAACAAAAATTGATTTTTTTACTAATAATTCTACTAATCTAATAGAATAACCAAACCGTAAGAAAGCAGCAAAGTAAATAAAGAAAATCGCCTACACCAAAGACCGCAACAAGAACAGGGACAGAATGGTAAAATCGAAATCCAAATAAATTATATTTTGGGCTAGCTTAAAAAGTCGTAGAGTGGGTGGGTTAACATAGAAAGAAAAATTGGAAACCTCAGTAACATACTACATTACAACTTGTGAATAAAATATACGGTTTATTTACAAATGTCAGAAACACATTTACGTAATCGTTCCTTACAACGTAACGTACACAAAGTGTCAATTTACATATAGTACAATATAAACCTAAACATTTTAAAATATCGAGAATGAAATCTTATTATCTAAATATAAAAATACTTACAAAATGTTCCAGTGTTAAATATTTGCAAGAAATAACGAAATCGTTCAGTAACATCTGCTATAGGAAGCGCACCTCGTAAGATTTAAGAACATAACATTAAAACTGTGAACAGCAAGTTGTTGACGTTAACATTAATTTATACAGAAAAGTCAACAGCAGAAAGTAGTCTAACGCAA
Organism: Platerodrilus igneus; assembly: GCA_036346225.1. Lineage (NCBI taxonomy): Eukaryota > Metazoa > Arthropoda > Insecta > Coleoptera > Lycidae > Platerodrilus > Platerodrilus igneus. The sequence goes on along the minus strand of JARFIW010000678.1, from coordinate 2,143,604 downwards.
GGTTTAAGAATGACGTATGTAATCGTTCGTGTTGTGAGCGTGCAGTTGATAACGTATAGTTTGCAATTTATTGCGAAATCAACCCAAAAACGAAGTGTATATTCTAAAAAAGCAACACAAATAAAGTAAACAGAAAAATACACTATACCTCGAGCTATTTTTGCTTTGGTACCATCTTAAGATGAAAAAATGCGGCTGCATTTGTCTACGACTGGGTGCTGGAATCACTAACTTAAATTATACTGGCACACTATGTACAGAACGCATTTTTAAAATTGCGACTATACAAGGATCAAAGGACCTTGTATAGCATTAGAATTGTATATAGAAGAGTCGGATACGTAAAAGGAGTCAAATAAATAAAATAGCTTTCAAAAGCTAAATTATTATTTTTACAACTTTGATAACGATGGGAGCACGTAACAAAGAACCATTCTCACCGATATTGGTGTAAAATATTTTGCAAATGCAAGCAAAAATATACGCCAGACAACGACGAAGACATTCGTCAAATGTATGCAATAAAGAAGGTAACTGTCTTAGAATTCAGAAAGTACAATACGATAATTAATTCCATTGAATTTTGTTCGCATTGAAAAGAAAAATATATTTTGAAACATCTAAACGATTTATGCAGCCAATCATACGGCCAAAGACAGCCCTTTGCCTAACTTTTAAGAAAACATAGAGGTTTGTATTATTATCAATTCACGCTATTTGGATAGACGGAATGGCTTAATTAGTAGGAACGATTTTATTACCCATAAAGCTTGAGCGAGCTCGAACGCCTGTAAATATAACGAAACTTTTATAAAAAGCAGTTATTTTCGAACATGTTTTCGTAGAATACACTATTGGAAATAACCAGCACGTATTTCAAGGAAGGAGAAAATATAAAAGTGTTTAGGAGAAACAAATGCATGCTGTTTTAACGAATTTACTATTGGAAATAATAAGCAGTGGTTAGAATGTGTTACAAAGGATTGATAAGGCGAGCTTCTAGTTTTTGGAAGTGGTTTTACGACCAACAAGCATTTTAACGAATTTATAAACGCTTGTAAAATATATTTCACATACTGAGGAACATTTTTATACGCGACGGTTTAATACGTATTTATTGAACTTGTTAGATTATATACTTTGAGAATAACATAAAAAGAGTTTAGATTAGCGTTTTTAATTAAGGTAGCTGTAAATTAATGCAGAATCACCTCATTTCAAAAAGTTACCGTAACAACGAATCGTAACCAGCAACAACTTGACGTACCGTATATCTCATCTTTGGCCAAAACTAATACTGACCCAAATATACAAAACACCTTTCTACCTCAAAATTACCATGGTTACGATGCTCCTTTACAATAATTGGGAACATTAAGTCTTTCAGAACACAAATCTGAGGACCTGTTACATTTTCAATAACGTCTCTCCTAAATAATGCCCCGTTATGTATAACATACCAATCCTCCAATCGCTTCTTCACACCGTTCTCTTTACGTAAATTTGATTTTATCGATACCTTCAGAAGGTCTTTAGATTGCCATAATCCAATAATTCGAATCGTATTTATAACACACTTTATTCAGTCACGACATTGCATAACGAAGATTTGAATATTTTAATTATTAGGACGTTCTATAACGCACTCGCCTTTCGTAACCCTAGAAAAGCGAGATAAAGCGTCCGTTATAACATTTTCTGATCTCCTTACGATATTGTATATCAAACAAGTATTTTTGTAAGAACAATCCATCTAAATAAACGTGAATTTAATCATTTATAAGTTCGAATGGAAGACAAAGTTTTGTGATCCATTACGATCGTCAAATCTCGACCAAGCACAAAAACTCGCCATTGCTGCAACGCGGTTAAAATGGCCAAAGTTTCCTTCTACATTACGGAATAGTTTAACTCCGTCCCTTTTAATGTACGAATATAAAACGCAATAATTTTCTTATAACGCTCTTCCGATACTTGATACTGACACTCCCCTAATGCATAAGTCGAACTATCTGTACAAATAAATAACCTCTTGCTAGGCTCGAGATGTGACTGCACAGAAACCGATTTTATTTTTTCAGCAACTGAAGGAGAGTATACGTCACCTTTTAAAATTAATTAGTCCTAAAAACGATCGTAATTTTTTACCGAACACAAATACTCGTCATTGCTTCAACGCGGATAAAATGGCCAACGGTTCTTTCTCCATTACAGATTAGTTTAACTCCGCTCCTTTTAACGTACGACTAAAAAACGCAATACTTGTTATCGTTCGGGTGGGCGACGTCTAAAAGTATGTAGGCTTGACATGTTTATTTGTTTAATAAGTATAAGCAAAAATAATTATAAGTTTGATAAATACATGAAAATAGACATGAAATAGTTAAATTTCAATGATTTTAACAGTTTGAAGCAGTTCGAAAGTGTTCGGTAATCTTCGGAAGGCTTCGTAGTTGCTTGTGGAACCAAGTGAAACTTAAACACTTATTGAATGAATGCATATACACTTTAAAGGGACGTAAAGCCGTCGGTAGTCTTCGAAACTTTTCGGAAGGCTTCGAAGTTTGCTTGTAAAGCCGACTAAGAAGTTGAATTACGGTAGTTAGAAAATATTTACAGTTTGAAGAGGTCTAGACGGCTGTGGCTGTCTTCGGAAGGCTTCGTGTTTTAATGGTGGGATAACGTTAAGTTACAAAGAATTATCATATTAAATTAAAAACTATTAATTGAACATATATACAAGCATAGAGCGGTTCAGAAGTCTTCGGAACTCTTCGGAAGGCTTCGGAATTTATTGTTGAAGCCCAATAAGAACTTGAACAGCGATGGTTGGAAAATACTTACGGTTTTAGGAGGCCCAGACGTCTTCGGTGATCTTTGGAACTCTTCGGAAGGCTTCGTATTTTTCTTTTGAGACAACGTGAAGGTATTAAGAATTATGGTGTGAACGTATGCACAGTTTGGAGGAGTTCGGAGGTCTTTGGTGATCCTTAGAATCTTTCGGAAGGCGTCGTGGTAGTGGTGCCTTAGGCCTCGTCGAGTGTGTCGCCGTTGAACTCTACGTGGGTGTTGTCTTGGAGGTAGAGTTGACAGACGCAATCACAATAACCATTTTCGGTGATGGATGGAACGGAACTTAACGCCCATACGTAGTTTATTAACTATTGATTGATGAATTTTAGTGACGTGTTCTAGCTACGGCGGTCGACAGCTTGCTGAAGTATAGCAGGCTATGGAGAGAGTGCTGCTTGCCGAAGTGTTAGCAGGTTATGTGAGCACTGCCAGTTGATTCTTTAGGCTATGCGGAGCACTAAGAAATGTCTTTCGGAGAATTTGTAATTATATTTATACACATTCATTTCCTATACTTACTGTGTTATAAAACGTTTATGATGTCTTTAACCAGTGAAATTGTGTGTTTCGATTTTACAGTGTAAAAAATCTCCGAATTTTACTTGATCAATGAGCGTGCTGATTTTTGGGTATCACAAAAAATGAGTTGGAAATTCTCGCGTTCTTAGTTTGTTCTGTGTTCAGCTCGTGAACTTTGATATAGTCAACAGTGATTTTTTAGTTTGTTCTGTGTTCAGCTCGGGAATAGTAATATAGTCAACTTACTTCTCTTATCACCCTCTTCCGATAATTGATACAGACACGCTCCTAATCCACAAACTGAACTATCCGTGCTATAACCTCTTACTTAGGTCGGGATGTGATTACCCAGTAATTCTTAAAAACGCGATCTCTACCTCCTCGAAGACCATATTTGTAGCTTTACCAGCAAACAAACCGATTCCGTTTTTTCAACACTTGGAGGAGAGAATACGTGAGCTTTAAAAAGTTCTCCTTTCAAAATTAATTGGTCCCAAAAACAGTCGTAATTCTTTTATATTTCTGGGTCGGTTTAAATTTTTGAACCGCTTCCGCTCTCTCGGGGTCTACTCTAATACCGTTCGAATCAACTAAGTGACCCTAATATTTTACTTGCCGCTGTGCAAAATGGCACTTTCTCTGCTTTAACGTCAAACCAGCGTTCTTGAAATTTTTATAATAATTTCTAGCTGCTTTAAATGTTCGCCCGTATTCCGCGAGAAAACTAATAAATCATCAGTATATACCATAATAAAATTTTCTATATCTCCTCCCAAAACCATTTTGAAACCCCTAATAAAACTTCCCACTGGCGTTGACAAATCAAATGGCAGCATGTTAAAAATATGTGGGTGTTCAGTTACGGTTTTGTATTTTTGTGGGGTCACCTTTCGTTTGGTCAATGCATAGAGACAACAAATGTGGGTGATTTATTTACAATGGCTGCAAGAAATATATACAATAACAGGAAACTGAAAATAAGAGTTACATGAGATTTTAATTGCATATGCAATGTACAAATGTCCTTGAATTTATGCACAAGAATAGGATTTTTATGTGAACAAATTTTGTTAACGCTAGAAATGCAAATGTCCTTTAGCGTTAGAAAATTTATAGCGCGTATTTAAATGCGTGTAATGTTTGTACACAAGAATAAATGAAATTCGCGCACTGGATTTACTTTGAACTTTGTTGCGTGTTTCTGTTAAGAAACACGGCTCAAAAAGAAAGCTACGTTAAAAAGTATTAACATAGAAGTAATTACTCACAGATACGTTGTCATCTGGGATCTGCAGGTAACAGTTGTGTTGGATCGAAGTCGGTATACGGCGTTTGACGTGGCAGGTCGATCAAGGCAGGTACCATGTAATGTACGGGTCCCCTTATCGGTGATACGAGGCGTGGAACGGCATACTGATAGCGGATTTTTCGTAAAGACGTCGGAACTGGTACGCGGTGTGATATTCCTACGTCCATGCAGCTATGTCCGCTTCAGTGATAGTGGGCGGCAAAGACGAGGACGTCACGGACGACTCGGACATCAGCTCTCGGCGAACCGCGTTCAGCAACAGATTCTGATACCAAAATATTTTACGATGTAACTTCTTTTGGTGGAAGTCCAGATCCTGGTGGTAGGATTTGGTGCACTTTGCCGGCAGGGCGTGGAGTAGCTACGTTAGTGCATGACGCACAACCTTCTGGTTTAACCACCAGGCTTTGGTATACCCTGAACAAAGGTTAAACTCAGAAGATCAAAAGCTATTGCTTGCTCCTGGTTATTGCCTGTCGATATATTTCTCACAACAAACGAAAGCTCGCCGCCTTAATCATTATACTTAATGTTTGTATTGTAAGAATTGGAATTACCGCGCGAGTCTATTCGATTTTGAGGTGTGTTGATAGGCGAGTCTATTATTAAGGGGCGTTTATGTTTGTGTTTCTATGACGCCTATGAAGTTTGTGAGGTGCAACTAGGGTTGCATACCTACAAACATAAATTTCTTCTTAAAATTAAAATCTCGCATATTTCCTACACTCAGTCTTAATGGGCACTTGCCAGTATGAAGCTGTCAGATCAAGGTTAGATAGGAACTAATGCTCTACAAATTGAAACATATATTCGTTTGGAACCGGTGGGACAATATGGTGTCTTTCCATCATAGTGTTCAAATGGCGTGCGTCCATGCACACACGCACCGACGAATTCGTTTTTTTAACTACAACCAAGAGGCTGACATATTCAGTCTGACTTTTTTCAATAACCCTCATGACATCATTTCCTCAACCTGCTTTCCTACTTCCTCTTTGTACGCGTATCGCACCGGATAACTTTTCAAATGACAAGGGGCGTCATTTTTTATGATTATCCAAAACTCATACCCGCGTATAAAATGCGGTTTTTTTTGAAAATAGGACACCATAATCCTCTAATAACGCAAACAATTTTTCGTTTTCAGTTTGATTAAACATTGCGGGCTTTTAGACCATTTTCCGCATTTTTTCTTCAGAATATTTCTGCCTCTGACCACTTCTTATCACGCTCTTATTTCATATTCTTATCTCGTAGACCCTTATCCTTAAACTTTCCCTAATACCCGTTTCGTTCGATTTTATTCTTCATTCCTTTCCATTAAATTCACCCGTCAACACATCTTTACCAAAATCCCCACAAACCGCATACTACTCGTCCAATTGCAGCTCAGTATCACATCTCTTATTAATTTCAGAATAACGACACACGCCAACTCTAATCCCCCTCCCCCCCGACTTTAAAATCCAAATAAACTTGTTATTTTACTATTTGTCTCTTACCCTGCAGAGCATCATATATAGTTACACCTAACACAGGCAACCGTGGAATTTTCTGATATCTTTCTAAATCTTTTCAAAAAATTGTTCACCAACACAGCTCATGATCTATCCTGTATCTTTCAAAACATTAGTTTCCAGCAATTGTATCTTAGCCTTTATCACCGAAAGTAAAATATCACCCTCTGTCACATCATCTTCTTCTACTAAATCGTCCCTAATACGGGTAAAAAGCGCATCAACTACTCTGTTTCTTTCTCGGTCTCGCCCATGCTAATTTCGACTGTCCTTTTTCTCCATCCAAGGTTCCAGTGGTCTATTATAAGCTCGACGAGTATTGTTAGGATATTAACCTCCCAATCTCCTTTCATATTTCGAATTAATGCCTGAATACGCTAATTTATCATCGACACATCAATCCTATGTAAAAATCTTTCCGCCTCGTCTATTGTGTTCAACTATACAAACATCGGCCTCAAAGCAATTAGCCAAAATGTCAATAGTAAGAGGGCTAAGCCGCTTTGAGGAACAAAATGCACAGCAAGATATGTATACGCCGATTCGAGAAAAAAATGAATAGCTAAGCCGCTTTGAGAAACAAAACGTGCAGCAAGATATTTATACGCCGCTTTGAGAACAAAATTGTCTTTGTATGTAAATTTGGTGCGTCGGGGGGTCGTTAGGTCTTTGTTCTCGGGGTGTGCGCTCGGGGGGGTCGTTAGATTTTTGTCGTGGGGTGGTGCGCGCGCGCGGGGGTGGAGATATTTTCTTAAGAAATTTTTTAGCAGCGTTCCCGTGTTAAATATTAAATAAGATGGGGAAAGGAGTTATACATTTTTTCAAAATGTTGTGTGTGTGTGTGTGTAGAATGGAGTCCACGTGTTGGTTCTAGGCCGCTTCGGAAATTTTTCTGGGTAGGTTAAGCTAAAAATTAACACGCCGCGGTGAAGAATTTTTTTATATTAAGCAATCGCGTGCAACTGGTAAAATGTTTTTTAGCTCTCCTCATAAGCTGCGTTTTGTTTGAAATAGCAAATAAAATTGAGAAAATATACGAAATGTTATATAATGGGGGTCAAATTTTTAAACGTCTGCATGTAAAATCTTGTAAAAAGAAGTCGTTCACTTCTCACGATTTCAATGTCAAGATAAAATGACAAGAATTCGCAGTCGAATATAACCTCGTGTTTTTTTATTGGGATTATAGTTCTCTGGTAATATATATGCAAATCATGCCGACATTCAACTTTTAATATAATGTATTTAATTAACATAAGGTGTGAAGACAGGTATGCCGTACATTGCGTTCTTGGTTATATCATCCCAAAATAATTTATACAAGTACACTGAACTTACAGTCGGATCTAACATATAATCTTTTAATTATATCCGTATGAATTAAAAATATATGCAAATTATATCATCTTTCATCATATAGGTAAAATCATCACTTCGCTATGCTTTCGGCTACCTGGTTTCGGCTACTTTTCCAAGGTCGTTGTGACGTCATAGCCTTTTATAAATATAGAGCAATGTAATACTATTCTAAAATTCTAAAAAGAGTCTTTTTTACTAACCACAAATACATACAGCTTGTAGAACGCGGATATATCTAAGTCAGTCCATCGGCATATAAAATAATCTTTTAATCCTTTCCTCTTTCTCTAATAAGATGTTCTTTGTCTAACACATCTTTGTATTGTTCGCGTATTGTCGCAGTGTCTTCCATTTATTCTTCTTAATCTTTTTTGGGAATTAAAAAATGTTTTCCAATTCCCAAGTTATTGAATATATATAAAATTCACTAATAAAAATTTATCAGCTGATTTCACGTTAAGCGTATTGGCTACCTAAAAAAAGTCGGTTCCAGGCCGTAACACAAATTAAAGGCAATCATTTTTTTATACTATAAAAATTTTTGCTTAGTGTACTCAAACCAAATATTTCAAACATCAATAAATCAAAGTCACCTTCAATTTATGTCATAAATGTCAAACTTGAAGTTTTTATTATTTTGACAACGATCCTAGGTCATGGATCAAAACGTAAATAAAGATGATTTTAAAAACTATGCGTGGTTTAATTCCCAAAGAAGAATGCTAAACAAACCACAACAAACATACAGGGAGTGTCTTCCACTTAGTCCAACTTTCACCTTTTTGCATCCATTTCCTCTAATTCCAGCTGTCTTTTTCTTCCACTTACAGCGTATAACGTGCATAATGGGGCAATTTCCTGCAGTGTCAACGGAGAGAGTTTACTGCCAATATTTACGCGTTGTCGTATAACCTCTGGGCGAATGTTAGGCGTACTTATCAACCCCGATACCAAAATGATTATTTCTTTTGGAATTGTAGAATATGGTGTTGCAGATTGTGTAAAATATGTACTACCTGCTTTAATGTAGCACTTGTGTAAGATTTTTATTTTATCTTGGCTGTCTTCCTCCTTTACTATCTCCAAATAATTTACAGGTAAGTAGTTAAAATTAAAAGCCGAAAGCACATACTTTATCAATTTTTCCCTTTCCTCTGGTTTTTCTGACAACTTAATTTGAAAGCCCGTCAATTTCTTTGTATTGCCATTTTCCCAATACACATACCGTAGTAGGTTATTATACACTAAATAGCAGCTATTTTCTGGCTTGTCCGATAACTTACTCCACATTTTGGCAAGTGGTACAGAGTACATTGGCGCCTTTAGGAAGTATAACTTACTATCTTCCGATAAGATTAAACAGTCGTTTAAGGGATTATACACCCGTTTCGCACTGACATAGCTTCCAATTGCACAGTTGTATATTGTCGCTTCCAATCGCGTAATACCATGTTCTTTGGCCAAAGTAGACGCAAATGTTTCTCTTAAAGGTGCATCTGGACAACGTAAAAAATCTAGTATATGATTTCCAAGTTGTTTATTAACACCAGGACTTGTTATCTGACACACAAATTTGTTGTATATCTTAATACTTGCATTGGTTGTTAGCCATGTTAAACAATTGACTTTATATTAAAATTAAGTTTAAATGGCTCCACGCTTGGCATTAAATATTTTTAAATTTTGTTATGTATAATGCCAGAATAAAAATTTTAGAATAGTATTACATTGTTCTTTATTTATAAAAGGCTATGAAGTCACAACGACCTTGAAAAAGTAGCCGAAACTAGGTAGCCGAGAGCATAACGAAGTGTTGATTTTACCTATATGAAGAATTTTGTTATGTTAAGCAAAAACGTGCAAGTGGTAAAGAATTTTTTATCTCTCCTCAAAAGCTGTATTTTGTATAAAGTAGCAAATAACATTTAGAAAATATACGAAATGTGATATAATGGATCTAATTATAAAGTCGGCATGTAAAATCTTGTAAAAACAAGTTGTTTATTTCTCATTAACAAAATAAAATAACAAGAATTCGCAGCCGAAATCTAGAATATAGCTTCGTGTTTTCTTATTGTAATTATTTCTCTGGTAATATATATGCAAATAATATCGACATTTAACTTGTAATATAATGGATTTAATTAACATAAGGTGTGTTGCAAAAACATGTTAAGACAGGTATGTGGTATATTTTGTTCTTGATTACATCACCCCAAAATAATTTATACAATTACACTGAACTTGCAGTCGGATATAACATATAATCTTTAGCTTCTATTATATTTAATTATACCCGTATAAATTTAAAATATATGCAAATTATATCACCTGTCATCACGATTTATTTGCCTCTCGAATAAAAAAATTAATTTGATCTTATATCAAGGTGTTCTTGCTTACATTTAGCAATTTCAATATATTTAAATATTTAATATGTGTGTGTATATGTAAAAAAAAGTTAAGACAGATCACTCGTTATTTTATTCATGGTTGCATCACCAAAATAATTTATACAATTACACTGAGCTCGTACCCGGATCTAAAATATAACCTTAAAATGTTTGCAAATCATGTCGTTATTTAAAACGCGGTGAAGAATTTGGATGGCGATGTAATCATTCTCAAATGCGGAATGGGATTCCATGTGTTCTGAACGGGGCCTTTGCACCTATTAAGTGATTGAATACTTCAAAGATTTTTAGGTTAAGCTAAAACATGCACGTGCTGAAGAATCTCCCGAGAATTTCAAAAAATTATTTTTGTATTAAATATATAATGTTAAAAAGAAACACACAATATTTTAATGTTTTATTTACAAAAATTACATTCTTTAATTGTCTCTATCTTTTTGTGGGTAGCGGTAGCAGATTCTTATTTGAATAAAATATAGATAAAACTTCCACATTAAGAAAAATGTATCTTAGTTAAATGTACGGGGATTTTATTAATTATAGTTTAGTAAAGTGCATGGTAGTTAATGATCTCGGGGTTGTGATATTTATAACAACATATCGATATATGTAAATTATATATGGTAACTGCATAACTTCAAATCATTTCAGCATAATTGTTAATTACCAAAATTCACAATTTCTACACATTAAGAAACACATTAAGAAAGTGCATCTTGGAGATTTTAATAACTATAGTTAGTAAGTAAGTAAGTTTATTCATACCCATAATACAATGGTAAAAATTCTTCTACAACACATTGAACAGCTTATTTATATTTGCTACCTTAAATACCCTATTATAACAACTATGCGGAGTGCATATAAATGTCAGAGGAAGATTTCTTATCTTCCCCTTCCAATCTTAAAATTTATATCGTCAATAAAATAATAAACAGATTACTAGTAATAGGTCGTCAATGGAACTAAAACAACATATACAAAATGTGTACAAATTAAAGGATCACTTATTAATTAATCATGACTATAAATTTTTTTAAAGATTTGATATTAATAGGTAGTAATAATGTTGGGGCTATGTATATAAACAACTTTTTATAAACATAGTTTAAATTAAAATAACACCGAGATTTATGTAAATTTAATAGTTCTGGTTTATAGTTGGTTGAACTTTAGAGAATAAATTTTATAAAACTTAGGTTTAAGAAAGTAATCATTTTACAGGTGGGATTAATTTAAAATGTACTACTTTGATGATAAAAAACCTATCCAATGTCTTTTTTGTTTACACAACCATAACGTACTTTAAAATTTAATACCTCGGTAGTGAAATATAATTTTTTAATTGTATTATTGTAACATAAAGTTTGCATAAAAAATGCAAAATACATATCTGTTAAGAGGAATTTTTCAATATGATACTTACAGATTCGTTAGTAAGTTTTACAATTAAACTTATTGCGAGACATTTTTTGAGAAACATCTTACTAGTCTCAAGGAATATGTATGTATGTAGTTATAAAATATACAAATAAAAGCACTACTTAGTGTAAACATTATTCTTTATTAAAATGAATAATTGGTTATATGTACAAAATAGTTTTTGAGTACAATTACATTTGTGGTTGCGCAAATGAATGACGAATGTCGTGTGGTATGGTAGAAACACTTCGGTGGATTGGTGTAATACTTTAATTTATGTCGAGGAGTACACCCTAAATCTTCTAGGTTAATAACATTTAGGTGTGGAAATTCATTGTAAATTGCCATCATCCCAAGATATACCGTGAAAGTTTCTGCTTAACCATACCTTTTGGTATTTGAAGCGAGCTGATAGACAGTTCCAAGAATATGGGGGTTTCAGCACATATGTTATTGCAACTCCATTCGATAAGGATAGTTGTACAACAGCCATTTCTTTATACACAAAGTTATTATGTGCAATTTTAAAACCTTGGACGTCGACAACTAATGGACTATTCATTTTAGACTTCACTCACAATATTGGTTGCAGGATTGTAGTGGACCAAACGATCGTGTAGAATGAGGCAGTACGCTGTAGTGTGAGCTTTAAGCGCTTCTTTTGTTTGAAATTCTAATCGTACGTCAACCGCTCCCACTTTCACTATTTCGTTTTGATGGGAACAATCGATGACTACAAGTGGAGCGTGCGTTTGATTTTCATTGGGTGTTAATATCGGTTCGCTGATACCTCCGTAGTACGATTGTTGAAACTGTGCATACAGTTCATATAGTATAGAATAGCGATTGGTATCGAAATCAATGTTAAGATTATCGTAAGGATACATAGATGAACCCAGATGTAATTTCATATTGATCAACTTACAGTGGTCGAACTGACTGCGTCCCTTTTTGCGCGATGTATCGGTTTGAAAGCAGACAATAACAAAACGTGGTTTCTCTACTTGAAAAGCCGTCTTCACAGCCCACGTATGCGTGTGTGTTGTATGTAATTCTGGATATTCGTGCAGTTCCCAACTGCGAAAGCTTATGTCCATGGTGACATTGCGTTGAATATGTTTGAGTAGTTTTAAGCGCTATGCATCTTCAACGGTTATATGTGGAATCCGCCATGATATATGTGTAATAGTAATTTTGATTGACTCTTTGTTATCAGAATTCGATATAGCTGCATCGTCAGCACTACTTCTAATAAGAATAAGCTCCTGTTTGATATTCAAAAGAATTTTTCGGCAGCCCTCCGCAAATCCTAAAACCATGCGCAAGGGAATGCACACGTTGAAATGACCATTAGCATCAACGAGATCAAGCTTATCGATGGGGGACCAACCGGCGTTTCTAAAGCGACGGCTTTCGCTATAATAGTAGGATAGGAAATTTTTAATAGTCGTAGTTATACCTGGATTACGAACGCGGTCAATAGTCTTTCCACCAAGTTTATAACGAATTTCATCAAATAAAAATAAAACTCCGTTGTTGACAAAATCGGCTGTAGGCGAAACGCCACCATCTGACTTATTCATTGTACCCTCAATATAAATTACGCTGTCCCATGGTAGTGTATAGACATCTTCGTTTTCTATTGGAATCCGTATAACATCGTTCTTCTCATACGTGGTATTGGAGTACGGAGTATGCATATGTTTGTCGGCATTGACGATGGTTGTATCAAATATAGCACATTGCGTAACATTTAAAATATTACTATCCATTTTAGCTATGTAGCACTTTGAGTCCTAATGTTTGCAGAAATTTAATGTTTTCCGGTGTTATTCAGTGCACTGGTGTCATGTAACTGGTGAAGGTGCTGACAATGCGTCTCTTAATAGGTTGTGGTGGTTTATGCTCATAGCGCAGAACCATTGTTTAAAGACGCTTTAGATAAAGTCTAATCGTGATGGTTTCCCGACGAAAAATGATGAGATTACCGTTTTGATCAACTATTTTAACAATGATGCGATCGATGATTCGTGTATTAAGTGGCATATAGGTGACGTTCACGGAGTTTTCAATAATCTTGTACCCTGCAGCAACTGCAGGAAATAATTGATGCAAAATGTGTACAGGTTTGCTATTGCGATACGATCCGACCACAAGATTACATTCAATACATATAGAATTGATTGGAAAGACCTGTGCCGGATGGTCCCAAATAGTAGTAGTGAGAGCTGGCAGTTTACGTTTCTCAAAACCCAGCAACGAAGCAAGTGAATTTGGTTGTGTAAAATCCACTATACCTGATGCTTTGATTTCTGTATGTAAACTATTATTATTGGCTCGAATATCAATAAGATAACGTTTGGATGAAGTGCGTTCACGGGGATCGTTCAGATTACGTCGTACGAACTTATTGATATCTGCCACTTCATAAGTTCCTTCTGGTAAAGTAAGCACGATGTCATCAATGTAGAATTTATTGTTCGCTTCCGTTACATTGGGAATTGAAAAATATGTATCAAAGTTTGTAAGACCAATAACGTATTCATGGTCATCATCGAGAACAATTGGTGGGTTGATGATTGCGATGAGCGTAGATTCAGTTCCAGTTAAAGTAAATGTATACATGTTCGGTGGTTGACGATAAACTATCAACTAGTCGTATTCGTAGCTGGGATGGGGTGTTAAAAAGCAAATTCCTGAAACACTTGCAATATATGGTTTTTAATTAAACACTTTTTTATACAAAACAGTTAAAAAATACACTAAAAATCAAATAATATATAGCGTTGTTAGAAACTTAACGGAGGACTTTTTTGCAGTAAAAATTTCAATACGAAGTGTCCACAGGTAACAGTGTTAAGCGGTTGAAATTGTTTATAATTATAATAGAGAGTGCATGGTCCTGATGAGGTTAAGTATTCGACAAGTTCCCTCGGAGGTCGTAGATTACCAATGCTATCATAATAGACTGCCCTTGAACCATCTTTTTTATACGCGGTCCAATGAGTTCCCACACCACGTGTAGTATCATGATTAAGAATAGCACATTCTCGCCAACGAATTGTGTTTGGAAGTGAATTGCGCATGAATATTCCACGAAAGTGGGATATTGGTAAACGTTTTATGTATTTGTTCAAGTCAACATTGGTTAACGCTCGCATAGGCAGGTTTAACGAATACGTCGAGTTTTTTTTTGTTGTTTTTGTTTACGCAAACCTTGCCCGTGTGTAAGAAAAGGCTTTAGGTACAGTCCATGTCCACGACGATAAGGTTTCAAATAGAGACCTTTTCCAAGTGTCACAGCCTCTTGTGCCATATTATGTCGTTTCGCTTCCTCTAATTGTTGTTGTCCAAGTTTAGCATCGTTGACAGCTTTTGCAATCCCAGCTGCTCCACCCGACAACGCTCCAATTGCGGAAAGGGCTGCAAAAAAAGGTATCAAAGGTAGGAAATCACTAGTTTTGGGTACAGGGATTACACGTGGGATGCCACGAACCTTATCTGCTATATCTTTAATCGGTGCCACTGCAAGTTTAGCAGTTTTAATAAGATCGGTCGGACGAACGTTTTTAATGCGTTCCCAAATGGTGCGAATTAAACGCTTGAATGGTATACCACTTCCTGTACGTAGACACTGACCACATCGTTTTCCCTTACACCTTATCGTTTTTTTGCGACAACCCATGCCAAATTTAACTTTGGCATTCATTGCAGCACCAACTGCAAACGCAGCAAATTTTTCACCTAACGAAGCGTCGGGTGCAATACGACGTCTTTTTGCTGTTTCAGCAAAACGTCGATCAGCTTGGTGTCGAGTTTTTAAGTCTGTAGAAAGATCGTAGGCGATGTCGTGTAATTTGCAGGCTTCGTCTAAGGGATTACGACCTATATCACCACGCTCGAGGCGTTTCTGAAGCTTAGTACCCGGTCCACAGAAGCGATAGCCTGGTAAATGTAATTCTACCGGTAAACGATTGATAGCACTATTGAGTAACCCGTAGCCACGATAGGATCTCATTAATCTTGTCAGTCGAAAGGTTTAAAGGAGACTGGTCATGCGTGTAGAATTACTCGCTTAAATGCTTACCGTACTGCAATTACGTTTTAGTATATAGATAGAATGCGTCTGGTAAAGCAACAATTGGCGTTGCCAATTACGGACCACAACTGCAGCAACAACACTAACGTGCAAAAGCATGGACTACTATTACCGTCAACAATACGGTGTATCATTACAGGTCCATCCAATTGTGGTAAAACTAATGTAGTCATCGGTCTCTTGAAACATCCGAATGGTCTTACGCTTTGAAAACGTTAATCTCTACTCAAAATCCTTGTATCAACCAAAGTATCAGTACCTAGACAGGTTATTACAACCAATAAAAGAATAGGATATTTTGCGTTTAACAAATGGGATGCAATTGTTACTCCAGCGGATGCAAAACCTAATTCGGCATTTATTTTCGATGACGTGTCGTGCGATAAACAAAATGTAACGCGAGAATATTTTTCTTTGGGTCGACATAAGGCCATTGATTGTTTTTACCTATGTCAGACCTATTCCAAAATACCTAAACAATTGATTAGAGACAATGCTAATGTCCTAGTGCTATTCAAACAAGACGAACTCAATTTAAAACACGTATACGCTGACCATGTAAACACGGATATGTCGTTTAACCGGTTTAAAGAGTTGTGCGGCGTATGCTGGCGAGATCGGTATGGGTTCCTGATAATCAATAAAGATGGCGATTTGCAGAACGGTCGCTACCGAAAAGGTTTTGACACCTATATATACTTATAAAGCACATAAATAGCATATCACTTCGTACCCGTTTCTAGACGATGTCAGACGACGTGAAAACCAAACGAGAACTCATAAAAGTACGAATGGCAGTCAAGAGGAAATTACAAACGTTAAAAGCAGGTGTGGTTGAAAAGGAGCTTGCATTAAGTAAAGCCTATGCACGTATTACAAAACGTTTACAAACACTTCAGACCGGTCTGCTAAAAGATATTAACCAGGAGTCCAAGATCGAAAGCCAGCACTGGTCACCACCACAACATGACATACAATCTACTCCTAAAAGACGCCCTAAATTTCTCGATCGGGTGCGCAGTTCCACACCAATCGCCGCACCACCAATAGAGGAGGCATGGGAACACAATCCTCATAGCCCAGTCCAGTCTGTGGAGTCCACCTTCGAAGAATCGGAGAGTAGAGGCAACACTTCAGAGACCCATACAGAGTACGAACGGTACCTAAACAGCGAAGAACATCAGACCTATTTACAACGATTCTTACCATCGGTAAGATACTATGTGGATAATCTGTTTTCCAACTTTACTGGTAATTATAACAATGACACGGAGCACTTGCGCAAGGATAAAGTACGTTTTAATCCGGAGACAGGAAAATTAATGATTGGTGATTCGGACATTATCTTCGGGATTGGTGAAAAGGTGTGTAGAACGATTTTGCTACAACGGTAGCAAAGGGTTGTACGAGCAACTGTTCCTTTTCAATCCTTTAGGTAAATTCTCACTTAAAGAAATTAACGATTATGCGGACATTAAAAAAAGAAGTAATGCAATGTATAGCTTACGACAGCAAACTATAAATCCGAGTGGTCGTGGTCTATTCATGGATTATAACGAGAAGCCACTAGAGTATGTATACTTTGATGATCCCAACGAACTGTGCGAACGGCTCAAGCTTCTGGTCGCCTCGCAAGATGCAGGTAATACCGGTCACACCAACGAAATTACATCGATTATGGAAGAATTACGCGAATTGCGTATAATAGCGTAGATCGTGCGACTTGTTATTCATTATCACGATGGTTATCGACAAGTTTGGACATGCGTCTGTGCTTCATATATTTCGTATGATGATTACTACGTGATTTGTATTCCCGTTTTATTCATTTTAAAATAAAACACAATTTATTTCGCGTTTTAAACAACTCCAGTTGTTAATAAAACTATTTTAAAATTGGTGCATTATAATCGTCCATTGTCGTAAATATGCCGAATTATCTCCAATCAGAAGAGAAGAAGACGATTTGGCATTTGTTAACATTCGTTTTCGTAATTCCGAACTACAAGCAACAACAAGTGCAGCTGCTCGATATGGCTGAAGTGCGTGATTTCAAGTGAACCAAACCGCTTAATCATCACAATTTTCAGTCTACCGTACCTGCTCAGAAAACTACTGGAGGTATGTTCGTTGTGTTATAATCAATTAATAATTTGTACTTGTTGCATTTATTATATTATAATTTTTGATATAAATTCAATCACCATTACTGCCGATAACCATATGTCATTACACATTGTGTTGAATCACAAACACATTAAAAGGTCCTTTGAATTTCGCAATCTTTCGCAATCTTTACGCACCATTTCTTGGTCACTTCGGCCTGAATTTGTAACAGTCCTGGATTTACATCCATTAAAAACAATAATTTCGACTTTGGTTATGTACTTAATAAATTAACGTATTTGTGGTATAGTGTGATTCAACACCGGAATTACAGATTTTGTTACCGGCGTGATATCGCTTTCTTTACAGCGAATATTATTTTGAATGTTTGACTTCGGGCAATACCCATAAGGTGGCGCAGTAAGTCACACATAATTTCATTTCTAAATTATTTGCATTTGTAAACAAACATTTTAGGTTGTGTTTGTTGAAAATACTTATATACTACAATTATTTATTGAATTTTATTGCAGTTTCGTTAATATATGTTGTTTGTTTGTTACAAATACACATGATTCAAAAGGTATAATTAAATGGTAATTAAATGTTTACATATATGTTTGCAACTTCCTTCTAATACATGTTTACAGATAATAATTAATTGAAAATTGCTTGTTGTTTTTAATCTTATTTAAACGCAGGTGAGTTATCGTATAATTATTGTTATTTGCATCTTTGGTAAAGTTTAAAGTAGTATTGTAGCCTAAAACTTGAGGTTAGTTTGTTGTTTGCATTATTTAGTTTGTTTACTTGAATAAATTTGGACATTAGCGACATTCTAATGGCTCCAAAGAAAGATCAACTGATTTTAGCCAATTCCTTGCATAAAGCAAAATTGGAAGAGATCTTAGATTGTGCAAATCGTTCGGTGGATGATCCATCACTTAGAAATTTATTTAAAATAGAATATAGAAATGTAGAATCAATTTACAAGGAATATAATGAAAACTATTTGTTAATTCTTCATGCAACAAGTGAAGAATCTCAACTACTATTTAAAGAACGATTGTCACTTGACAAAATTTATTATTCTATAAATCTTTTGGAAGATAAACTTTTTTCTTCATTCAGCACGTCAGAGAGTTTTAATACACAGGCGCCTGCTGCAACTTCGTCTCAATTGTCTAATTTCAAGCTTCCCAGAGTCCAGTTAAGTACATTTTCTGGTGATCTGAAGCATTGGTGTACATTTAAAGATTTGTTTGACACACTTATACATAATTCAAGTTTGTCGAACATCGAGAAATTTCAATACCTTATATCATCACTTAAAAATGAGGCATATAATCTTATCAAGGGCATTCCAATGACCTCTGATAATTACCCTTTAGCATATAAAACACTTTCAGATCGTTTTTCGAATAGAAGGCTCTTAGTCAACCATCATTGGTGTTTATTGAAAAAGTATTCGTCCCTCACTACAGAGAATTCAAAGCAACTTAGGAATTTGGTTGATGGGTTTAATGAAAATTTGTCAATATTGAAATCGTTACATTTTGATACAGATAGCTGGGACTTTGTTCTGGTTGATCTTTTGTTAAGCAAACTTGATGAAGCTACTCATAAAAGATTTGAGTTGCACTTTAATTCGTCTGAAGTGCCAACTTATCAATGTGTTAAAGAGTTTTTGTTGAAACAATGCGTTGCTTTAGATAACCTGGTGCCCAGTGGGATTTCGAAAACACCATTGTCTAAAGGTACTGCTGCTAAATCGTATAGTCGATTAAGTCCTACACGTTCTAATTTCGATTCGAAGCCTAAAACATTTCTAGCACAAACTACTACTTATTCTAGGAGTAATACGTTATGTACTATTTGTAAAGGTAATCATTCGTTGTATTCGTGTGAGCAATTTCTTAAATTGTCTCCAACTCAGCGTCATGAACAAGCCGAACATGATCAGTTATGTTTGAATTGACCTAACCACAGCATGTCGTCTTGTTTTTCGAAGTCATCCTGTAGACATTGTGGTAAACATCATCATTCACTTCTTCATTTTGTTTCGCCTAACACTACTTTGCACTTGTCCTCTTCGAATACTCCAATTCGTCAAGAGACACCTCAAGCTAGTACTTCTACTAATGTCTGTACAACCTTTATTGGTTCTGCAGCAACAACTTGTCTTGCTTTGTTACCCACAGTTCATTTAGAAATTCTTGACAAGAGAAATCGACCTCAAATTGTTCGTGCTCTTGTTGACACTGGAAGTCAAATCTCGTTTATTACTGAAGATTGTCGTAAATCTATTGGGTCGTTATCTCGTCCTTCGCATGTTCCTATTTCTGGTTTGCGTTAAACTTCGCATCAAACTTTAGGCATGATTTCTGGTATAATACGACCCATTCAAGAATATGATTCTGTCCCTACAGATAGTAATTTAAAGGTAACTTTTATGGTTATACCGTCCATCTGCAGTGACCTTCCAGCGAAACTTATACAATCTCGATGGTCTCATTTGGAGAATATTAAACTGTAACGTTATTCCTGTCGAATCGGAATAACGCACAAAAAAACTTACTGGTTAGATATTCTTCGTACCTTCTGGTCGATTGGGGTATTCTTATGACAGGGAACCCTGACCAGGAATGATACTGAATATGGTGATGTTCCCGACTAGCAGCAGGATGGGCCGTGAGCGTTGGTAGCACACAAACAACGAATAATAATAATGGGGGCGCCAATTTCAGTTGGTTGGGCCCACATGCACTATCAATAAGTTGAATAGACAGAGCAGCTTCTGCAATTAAGCCCACTTGTCTGTAACTTCACCAGCAATTTACCTTGTTACTAATAAAGCTAATTTCCTCAAAAAATAATTATATTTACTCTTATTTGGCTGTATAATAAAAATGTACACATAATCTGCTCTAGTGCAACACTGCTCAGCAGATATGAATAAACAAAAACCCTATTCTTTTAAATTATTCTCAAATATTTACCCCTCTAAGACTACACAAAAGAATTTATAATTACACTTCAGTGAACAGGCAGATCAAACCTCTTCAGTTATTTCGCTGAAATATTTATAGCAAACTGAAAGGTAGAAGTTAAGGATAGTTAACCCCGAGGAATGTGCACGCTCCTCCTGGTTTTGTAAACCCAAATATTAAATGGTATATGTGATTGGTTGTTAGCTACACTGTAATAAGAAGTCTGAGTGCCTGAGAGATAGGCCTCATATAATACACATCTGACAATACTAATTATAAATAAACCCCTCCCTGAATATTTAACTAATCTCCCTCCCCTCAAATATCCTATTATAAGCCCTAAGACTTCTTCAAAACAAAAGCTACCCTTAAATTAATTTTCATTCAGTAATATCTAATTTTATATATCCAACATGTAACAAATAAAACAAAGTCTACAACCTCTTATGATGTGTAGCCGCTCGCACAGTTGTTACCATAGGATCTCCCCCCTCGTGGAACTTCTTGGTACAGCAACACGGTCACGATACCTGCATCTGGATGGAAGCACAGCACCCCGGTCAAGATTCCATAAATAATCGTGCAAGCAACACCAAAACAAAATCTTAGGCCCACAATAAAAACACTGTACATATATAATTAATTCAATCTTACAACCAATTATCTACTTACGCTCATAAGCGGTTTTACTATCCAAAGTATTATAACAAGGAGGTTGATAAACGCTGCCTTAGGTTTTCTATGATCTGCATAAAATATTACTTCACAATCTTCCACTATTAGCATGTCACACAGCAATTCTGTATTTGTACTAATTGGAACACTCCATAATTTCTGTTGAAACACTTCAACACTTGATTGCTGATTCAAGAAAGACAGAAAGATCCAAGACGGCCTTGCAATCATATTTATAGCAGCTGATAAGACGACACAAAAAAAACTCCTCGTGGTCACACACTATCAGTATCTTGTTTAGGTTACGGTATCGAATAATAATTACACCAAATACCATCCTACAATAAAGAATGATGCGATTTCCTTTTAATCCATACATAATTATCACCAGAATTATGTATAACAACTTCAATGCGAGATGAAAACAAATAATTCTGACAGCATGTCAATTGGTGACACTGACATCACAGCAATTAATTTACAGATATTGAAAGGCTACTATTTCATAAAGTGTGTTCCGATTGTACTATATGGAAACAACTTCAACTGCTCATAACTATGAAACCCTAGATTACCCAATATACTTGAATTAACTTAATCTAAACTGGAACGGTAATAATTAAACCGTTACAAAACTTGCAGATGAACAATGGAGACAGCCAGCTCCTATTCAGATGTTGTTGGGTGCTGACGTTGCTTCTCGTATTATACTAGATGGGAAAATCACTGGTAATGACAATTCTCCAGTTGCAGTTAATACAATTTTCGGCTACATGGTTTTTGGTCCTATAGATTCCATGTCAGCACATCGCTTAAATTCATTTTTTGTTTCGGTTGATCCTTACAGGGATATTAATCTCAAACAATTTTGGGAACTTGAAGATATTCCGGGTAATAAACGGTCCTCTCGGGACGACCTTATGGCTCAACAGTCATTTGATAAATCATTATTTCGTTTGTCCAATGGTAGGTTTGGAGTAAGTCTTCCGTTCAAGGAAAATATTCCCGACTTTCCAGATTCAAAAGCTATTGCAGTTAAGCGTCTGTTGGGTTTAGAGCGCCGCCTCCAAGCCAATCCAGAACTTCGCAAATTGTATGTTGATTTCATGTGTGATTATGAATCTTCAGGTCACATGTCATTTTTACCGTCTGCCCCTATTGGTAGTGATTCGTACTACATTCCGCATCATGCAATTTTTAAGATGGAAAATGGTAAATCCAAATTGAGGGTTGTATTCGATGCCTCTGCACAATCAACTAATGGTATTTCATTAAATGATACCTTGCTTACTGGACCTAAGCTCCAGAACAATATTGTTAAAATATTGTTAGCTTTTCGTACTTACAAATTTGTTGTCGTTTGTGACATTAAACAAATGTATCGTCAGATATTGATAACTGAATCAGATTGTCGCTATCAGCTAATACAATGGAGGTGGAATTCGTCTGAGCCTATTCAGACTTATCAGTTGAACACCATCACTTATGGGGTGTCATCAGCTCCATTCTTGACGATTCGAACAATTTTGGAGTTAGCCAAACTTGGCAAGAATACATATCCTTTGGCTGCTCAAGCGTTGGAAAACAATTTGTATGTTGATGATATTTTGTGTGGTGCTTCCACTCTGTCGGAAGCTCAGGAACTAAAATGTCAGCTTGTCCAGTTGCTTGGTTCAGGATGTTTTGAATTACGTAAATGGGCTAGCAATAATCCAGTACTTTTGGAAGACATCCCTCTTGAACACCAACAATCGAAGTCAAATCTTGTTGCAAGTGGTGGTGATTTTATGATTAAGGTACTTGGACTCCGTTGGCAATCACAATTGGACATTTTTTCTTTCGGTCTTCAACTTTTGGAGAATCGTATCTCTAAACGTATACTTCTCTCAACGATTGCTCGCATTTATGACCCTCTGATTCAGGCTCTGTTGAACTCTAGACCTCTTTGCAGTCTAAGTAGCGATCCTAATGATCTTCGTTCGTTGACTCCAGGTCATTTTTTGACCCTGGAACCTTTGTCGTCATTCCCTGGTCCTATTGTTTCTCATATAAAACAGTCTCGTTTGTCGCGGTGGCAATTAATTCAAGCATTGCAGCAGGGATTTTGGGATTGGTGGCACAAGGAGTATTTACATCAATTATATCAACGTGCTCGTTGGTTCAAAACTAAACAATTAGACAACATTGACATTGGTACTCTCGTTATCATAAAGGAGGATTCAGTATCTCCCCTTCATTGGCGACTAGCTCGCATCATTCAGCTACATCCTGGAACTGATGGCGTTTCTCGTGTAATATTTTGTGTTCGTGTCTATAAAAAAATATATATATACATATGTACATAACCAAACTCGTATTGTTGTATTGTATTCGTGTAACTTATAGCTACCAGCAGTTATAAGTCAAAATTTTGTATTTGAAAAAATAGCATCTTACATGCCATTTTTGGTGAGCAGTTATGGTTCGTATTCCCGTTTTATTCATTTTAAAATAAAACACAATTTATTTCGCGTTTTTAAACAACTCCAGTTGTTAATAAAACTATTTTAAAATTGGTGCATTATAATCGTCCATTGTCGTAAATATGCCGAATTATCTCCAATCAGAAGAGAAGAAGACGATTTGGCATTTGTTATCATTCGTTTTCGTAATTTCGAACTACAAGCAACAACAAGTGCAGCTGCTCCATATGGCTGAAGTGCGTGATTTCAAGTGAACCAAACCACTTAATCACCGCCGTTTCAGTGTACCGTACCTGCTCAGAAAACTACGTGAGGTATTTTCGTTTTGTTATAATACATTAATAATTTGTACTTGTTGCATTTATATTATAATTTTTGATATAAATTCAATCACCATTACTGCCGATAACCATATGTCATTACACATTGTGTTGAATCACAAACATTTTAAAAGGTTCTTTGAATTTCGCAATCTTTACGCGCCACTACAATTTTGACAACATGAGATTAGCGCGCGTCGCTACACCACAAGAAGATGATGATGCAGTCACGAAAACGTACTTAGAATCGCGGTTAGCAACGCATCACCAGCAAGAGGGCGAACCAACGCTTGGAAGTGGTTCCACTATTCAACAGAATATAGACACGCTTGTGAAGGAGACAACAAACAGTATGATAACACAATTCTCGCGCGAGTATGTTACAAAAGCAGACTTTAACCATTTTGAAGAGATGATGAGTAACCTTGTTCCAGTCACTGTGAACGCTAATGTTGCACAAATCGTAACCAAACGGATAGATGATTCTATGAATAGCATATATAAGACATTAGACGCTGCTATTCAAATGTGAAAGCACAATTTAGAATAGACATTGCACGAATACACACACACACACACACACACACACACACACACACATATTAGCAATATGTCTGTAAAGGAGCAAATCGTCCACGAGTTACATAAGCCTGCTCGCATTAACTTTCCTAGAAAACATGTAATCACAAAAGGATTAAACGAGCTGTCTCAAGCCGATTTGGTGGAAATGATCCCATATGCAAAGATGAATAAAGGATTTAGATACATTCTAGTTGTTACCGATGTATTTTCTAAATACTTATGGGCCGTACCGGTTAAGCGCAAGACGGGTAAGGCTGTTTCAAACGCTTTTCAATCAATTTTCAACAAAGACCATCGTATTCCACGGTACATTCAAACGGATTTGGGAAAAGAATTTTATAATTCAACATTTAGGGCTTTAATGGAAAAATATGAGATTATACATTATAGTGTGTACAGCAATAAAAAAGCTTGCGTAGTAGAACGCGTTAATCGTACCTTAAAGTCAAAAATGTGGAAACAATTCAGTTTGAATGGTTCGTATCGATGGCTGAATATACTATCCTCACTCGTGGCTGCATATAACAACACCAAACATCGAACAATCGGCATGCGACCTGTAGATGCGTCAAAACGCAATGAACGCAAACTTTTCAATACAGTATACAGTACGATCAAAACAGTTAACTTAAAGAGTAAAAAATTTTCTGTTGGGGATCAAGTTCGCATTAGTAAACATAGAGATCAATTTACCAAGGGATACAGTTAATACTTCTTAAGTTCATATCATAAGTACCAAGGGATACACACCAAATTGGTCTAACGAAATTTTTACGGTGTACAAAGTGCATTTGACTAATCCTTTAACGTACCTATTGCGCGATAGTCGAGGACAACCAATATTAGGCGGCTTCTATGCAGAAGAACTTGAACGAACACACTATCCGGATGTATATTTAGTGGAAAAAGTATTGAAGAGAGTTAAAAATCAAGTATATGTGAAATGGTTAAATTTAGATTCTAGCCATAATAGTTGGATATCCAAAAATCATATTTTGTAGATCTGCTGTTACGTGTTTGTTTACCATCATATGTCATTCATCAATAAAACATTTTTTACTCTTATATGCTTTATTATAGCGACACACACACACACACACACACACACACGCACAATTTACATCTATGTACTACTAATTACTACACTAGTTCTACGTCAAGAAAGTTGTTTATAATTCCTCATGCCCGAAGCGCAAAACGTTGATGTAGGTTGATTTTCGCTGTTTTGGTTGAACTCGAGTATTTCAATGTCCGTGAATACGTGTAAATAACAAGCAGGTAGAAACACGTTACCTTCTCAGCTAACAATTTCTCCCCTACTTGGCCAACACTCGAGGTATATATATTTATTGTAAAAGGTATGCGACACGTACAATAGCATCCTCCATTATATCTAATAAGTGCTATCTATAGCGCATCAGCATACATACAAAAAATAGTATTAAACTAAAACAATAACTTTAATAGCATATACACTTTTTTATAATCATCTATACTATTTGATGGCCATTTTCCCGAATCTGGACCACAGTCCATCCTGGTTGCTGTTTTGAGCCCACCATTGCCAAATTCTTGAGGAGCCAGTTATATGTTGTTCTATGAGGGCCAACTACATTAGGTTGGTACTTATAATTTACCTTATACTTTAAAATTAACTTCAATACTTTTTCTAATACCATAGGTTGTGCAAAATATACAACATCTACAATCATGTCATCAATCGCTGTTACCAGTGATTTATAGTTGCATTTTATATTCACGATAGGATATGCCTTCGTACTCAATACAGCTCGGTTGGTTAGTAATTCTTCAAAGAAATATACATTGCTCAAACTAAAATTACCCTCTATTGCGTCTAGTACACCGCGCACCTGATGACATTTTAACTCTGTTTTGCCGTTGCAAGCATCAATGAAGTTTGATACAAATTGATCGCACCTACTCTGTTGATTAAACAGCATGTCCATTACATCAATGGATGTATCATTGGTCAGCGTTAGCCATTTGAAGGCTTTAAAGGGAACATGAACGCCTACTCTGAACAGTATACGTTTGATTTTGTCCACATCATTCAATACTATGGCATGTTTCAGATGTTGGTGTAAAATGCGTTGTTCACTTTCGAACAAATCGTACAGTACATTGTCCATGTTAACTTGAAAACTTCGCACCACTATCGTCACTATCGTTGTTGTTCCACTCACTGCGAGATCTATCCAAGTACCTAGCTTTTATGGCACATTCATCAAAATAGGTAATGCTAAAGTGTTGTGATACTGAGCATCACCTAGTTATTCGTCTGATAAACCCCCCCACTAGTTTTTGTAACAGCATCAACAAATCAACAACCTCGAGATGATCTCTGGCAAGGCGACTCTATTGAATTTGACCAATATATTTAAGGAAAATCCAATTAGAGGTGTGTGTTGGTGGTGATAGATTGTTATTCAAACTATCTATTGGAATATCCTTCACTTTTAACGAAGTATGCATGCCCGGTAAATTGCAAATTAATCAAAAGAGCATAACGTTAATCATTACTCTACATACAGCACAAAAAGCTGTCATAGCCATGCGAGAAATATGTTGCCTGATAAATACTCCCTGTATGTTTGTTGTGGTTTTGACAATTTTGACAACGATTCTAGGTCATGGATCAAAACGTAAAGAATGATGATTTTAAAAACTATGAGTGGTTTAATTCCCAACGAAATATATATATATATATATATATATATATATATATATTGCTGTGAAACCTACAAAAAAAACATTCGAGCACCAACGTTGGGCCGTCAAGATTTGCTGTGATTCTCGCCCTGTTGAATCTCTTCTGATAGTCGCCTTTTTACTCTTTCCGCCTCGGCTGCTCACCTAGTTAAAACTTTCATCCTCATTCATAAAAAAAAACAAACACATTCCTACCACAAACATCAACGTTAACTCTATTTACATCAATATTCATAATACATTAAAATTTCAAAATTAAATTTCAGCATAAATTTCAGTATCATAAAATTTCAAGTTTAAATTTGTCATCATTTTTAATTAGCATCCTGAATTAAAGTCCTGGTAGGATGCATACTAATTAAGTTACAATATGTGCAGACCTAAGTCTGAATAAAAGCTAGCATCTCCCACCCCTTTACGTTAATTTAACAGGTTAGTCTAATTGAGCTCAAAGACAGACCCAAATTTTCATCATAATCAAAAACATAAACCTGATAAATACTCCTTTCTACTTATACAAGAAAATTTTACCTTAAAACTAAAAATTTGTTGTTTATACAAATTTACTACTGTCCATTTTTTATCAAACAAATTATAAAGATATTCAACACACACCAAAACATCTAAGATCGAACAAAATGCATAATTTACCTGAAGGTTACTGCACTCGTGGCTTCAATGTACATCGGACTTGCTCATCCCACCATTCCAGCTGGTTTATGTTTACGGCTTCAGCTTCTGACCGCTTTTAAAATTTTTCTACACCACCATTCATCTAAATTGTTTCAGGGCTTCTTAGGAACTCATCTACGTATATCTAAATCTTGTTTTGTGGATCCAATCACGTTTACGAATAACACTTGATTACTCACTCCCGAACAAAATAGCAAAGAAATTCATAATTCGTTCACGCTATACAAAACAGCATACTTCAATGTATTTATTTATCGCTACTACTTTAGATAATTGGTACAGTAATACCCGCAAATATAACTAGACTTTATTACCTTATCTATCTTCTGTAAGTGCACTAATGCATAATAATTTGTATCGTAGCACGTATTCTGCTTGAAGTATGGTATAACATAAAAAAATAAAGAGCAAAACTGTTTAAAGTATCGAATCAAATCAAAAATCTAAGAGAGCGAAACTCATTTAAGTCCGGGTTTATATAACGGTCCGCCCGCAAGTCGAATTTGTCCCGCAACGGATAATTTTTAGAATTTCGCATTCTATGTTCCCTTTCGACAGTCCCGCACAGCGATTCTACAAAATTTGCACACGTCCAAGTTGAAAATCTAAGAATTTTTCACACGCCTCGCAACGCGTCTGCGAACAACTAACTAATTTTGTATAGAAATTGTTATGTTTTCACCTTACATATCTGCAACTTATTTCAACCAATCGCAAACCTAGTGACGTTTCTCAAATCACGCCTTTTATTATCCGTATCTCTGCTTTGCGCATTTTATCCGTCTCTTTCTACCCTGGTCTGAGTGGTACAAATCGATATTCTTTACTATAGGTTATTTCAATCCACGTGGATTCTTATTTGAGTTAAATAACCGCTCAACTAACCTTCCCGTTAGTATAAGCTACGGTTTATCCGACCGTTTGCAATATACGCAGAATTTTCATGTTTATCCAAACAAATTAAACTGAAATTGACTTTTAAAAATACGCAGGTGTTCAATCGTAATACTTCTACGATTTGGATATTCCACGTATTTTAATCCTCTTGATAGATTTGTATGCTAGCAACGCGTCTCATATTTGGTATTATTGGGTTTTTAAAAGCTATTATGCATATTATACCTTAATAATCGTTCAATTAACTCCAATTAAAATAATAGTGAATGGCATTGACTTCTACCCTTTAATTTTTAGCGAATACTAATTAAATATTAATTATTATTTGTACACTTTATTTAATACCCGTTACTTAAAAATTTCAATTAATTAATATAAATTTCGCACGTAATTTCTATTTGTTTCTTTATACCCGGTGATTAAAATTATTTGATGTCGTTAATTAATTTTCTACCCTGGTCTAAATTTGAGTAATATATATGTGTGTAATTAACTATCTAAAATATTTATATATATATATATATATATATATATATATATTATGTTATGTATGGTGATATTTAAAGAAATGATGCTTTAAAATACCAGTTAAAGAATAATAAGTGCAACCTTAAAAGTGGTGTTGGCCTTTAAAATGATTTAAATAAATACCTTTTCAAATTTAATTATGCCACGGCTTTTAGAAACTCTCTCAGGGAAACTGAATCTACTATTTTATACTCTGTAAGAAGACCTGGGTACTTTGTCCCCTTACAGGTATTGAAGACACAGGCGCCTAAAGCGTTATTAGATCAAAATCACTTAACCTCTTTTTGTGCTTGCGTATCGTGATTATACAAAGATTGATAAATCTATTCAGCATATATTAATTTAGTTAAACGTTTGAAATTCAAATTATTCACAAGTTACTTTAAATGAAGTGTATATAAATATAACTTAAAATACCTGCAACTCCGTTGAATGTGTCTGGGTGTACAGGGGCTTTGAAACAGGATACCACAAATCGCCTCGAACGCTTTCAGTGACTACCTAATAAAAGTATGTTTTAGTTTATGTTCAACAAGGATTTCACTATAGTTTTAGGTTCTACAATTAACTACTACTTCACCAACTATATGCTTTATTTGCTCAATTACTAAAAACACTTCAATACTTCACCAAATAAACTGATCTGCAATCCAAGAAGACTGAACCCTGCTGCAAAATAATTCACTAACACAACTGCAACTCTTCAATACATAAAAGATGCCCCGACGTTAGTATAATTGGAAATCTTCCTTTTGTAATTATTTTGGTCGTTTAACCTTTTCACTTTCTGGGTATTATATTCAAATAAAATGCATGCACTTTAACACATCTATTAATTTTGATAAATTTTATTTACAGGCTCTTAAGCCAAAAACATCTATTCAGTGTACAAAATTATATCAATCCAACTTTTACAAAAATTTTTATCAATTAATTCTTTTTTAAACAACTATCACCTAGGACAACTAAAAAACAACTATATCTAGCCTACTAACTAATATTATATAATGGATGCATTCAATATATTAACCTTAATTCTACTTAATTACTATTGTAGAACAGCTTTGGTATTTTTACATTTCATTTTGACATTTCATAATTTTATTTCGCTTTATAATTAAAATGTATTAAACAACTTTCATTTTAGGTAAATCAAACTTATAAATGGCATAAAGTATCCTGCACAAATTACAAATAATAATCTTAAAGACAAATCCTATACACATTCAATTGAAGTTACATTAGATACCCTTCGTATTGGAAAACAATGGAAAAATGCTTTTTTAAACCTCAAACGCTGTCTCATTAATACATAATATTCTACATCTGCATTTAACAAGTAATTATTCATCAATCTTTGTTAACCGTAGTGTTTTTAAATTTTAGAATAGCTTGATAAAAGTGGTAAATTGATGTTTTTATCCGTAGTACTAACAACTATCTTTTTAAATCCTTTAATAATGTCAAATACTAATATATATATATATATATATATATATATATATATATATTGATATAATTATAAACACCCTGTAGATATGAAACAATTTTTAAAATAATACAGGCTACAATTTGTGTAAATTGCTTTTTTTATAATTTCTACAATAAATAACCGGTATATTAAACTTTGTCACACTAGTGTGTCGTCCTGTGAATATGCTAAATTTTGGGTTTCTAAAAATCTAATATTTTGTTTTGTTTTTCAGAATAGAGGCTCATAAATTATATTTCGAGATAAATCACTCTCCTAAAGAACCAACTGTTAGTGGAAACCGCATTGTGGATTTGCAACATGTATTAAGTTGGTCCATAGATCTGCAATATCGACATTCCCAAATTTGTACTGGTGGAAAACTATATTTGAAAGAGGAATGTAACAGAGGATTAGGTCTAGTAAGCTGCCTTATGTTTGCATGTACAATGTGTGATAAAATATACAAGCATTATACTGAAGATATTTCACAAAAATCAAAAATTAATTATGGATTTGTTTGGGGTACTCTGGCAACTGGCAGTACATATGGCCATTCTCAGGAACTATTTGCAGTTATGGATATACCTCCCATGACAC